>OZ029918.1:9704306-10184245 GCA_964023275.1 Norana najaformis | reverse complement strand
CTCAGACGAGCTAGTGAATACCGCACTGAATGCATGGATGGTCTTCACGGGTGCAGAACCACCAACTGGATCAGCAGCTCATCGACAAAGGGAATGGGACAGTCGCTGGACAAGCAAGGCGTCGGCGAGCTTACATGAGTCTGCGAACAACCCACTAGACCGCGCTCGTCTCTTGGCCTCTCAAGCACCACACTCTGGAGATTGGATGCTGGCTCCTCCAGTAACCGCATTGGGACTCCGTCTTTCGGATGAGGTGATACGGACCGCGGTTGGAATGCGACTGGGAACCACACTGTGCGAGCCACATCTGTGTCACTGTGGCGAAAGAGTCGACGCCAGAGGACTTCACGGTCTGGTCTGCAGAAAGAGTGCTGGCAGACAACAACGCCATAACATGCTCAACGACATTATATGGAGAGCGCTTACCAGAGCGAACATCCCTGCTCAGAAAGAACCGTTGGGACTCACCAGGGAAGATGGCAAACGACCGGATGGCGTGACTCTTATCCCGTGGTCTCGCGGAAGATGTCTTACATGGGATGTGACAGTTTCTGACACATTTGCAGCGTCACATCTAGGTTTTACTTCAACCGGACAAAGTGAAGCTGCAAACCGGGCAGTCTCAGCCAAAAGGCTAAAATACGCCACTATAGCCCAAACCCACTCTTTTGTGGCGGTCGCACTGGAGACCAGCGGCGCATGGAGTACGGAAGGATTGGATTTTGTGTGGGAGTTAGGACGAAGGATGACAATGGCAACCCACGATCCACTGGAGACCAACTACCTGCTTCAAAGACTCTCAGTAGCTGTCCAGCGTGGGAACGCCATCTGCTTCTCCGGAACTCTACTATGAACATATATGATGATGATGATAATTATAATAATAATAATAATAATAATAATAATAATAATAATTAATAATAATAATAATAATAATAATAATAATAATAATAATAATAATAATAATAATAATAATAATAATAATAATAATAATAATAATAATAATAATAATAATAATAATAATAATAATAATAATAATAATAATAATAATAATAATAATAATAATAATAATAATAATAATAATAATAATTAGTCCCAATGCATTATTAGGACTTTTGGCGCGGCCAGAGACATTATAATAATAATAATAATAATAATAATTTATAACTTGCCGTCGAAACTTTGGGCCCAATTAACAACGCTGGGCTAGCTTTTATTAGGGAGCTTGGATGCTCTCTAACATTGCTATCCGGTGACAAATGAGAAAATTGCCACTTTTTCCAGCACTTATCAGTTGTCATCCAACTCTTTTTATGCTGTCGCCTTTTGCAGCACTTCTCTCTGTCAAAACTTGACGAGATTTAGCCAACCCAGAGATTTTATTTCTACGGAGCCTTAATAATGATGATGATGATGATGATGATGATGATGATGATGATGATGATAATAATAATGATAATGATAATGATGATGATAACGATACCGATAATAATAATAATAATAATAATAATAATAATAATAATAATAACAACAACAACAACAAAAGCAACAACAACAATAATCAGAAAACTTCTATAGCGCCACTGTATTACTGCTCAAGCCATCAGTCAGTAGTAGCTGCGAAGTAAAATCGGTGTGCATGCCAAATAGTATAGGGTCATTTCGGTTGAAACCAAACAGGAAATGCGAGAAGCTGCCTGGAAAGAGAGATACACAGAAAAACAAAGGAAGAGCAGGATTTAGTTAAATAAACATCGGTGAATGATTAGCCAGTAGCCCAACGAAATCAAATTCTGGCTTGTGCAAATAAGCTGTTCACGTAGATTTTGGCTCTGTTCTATTTATAGTACTGGACGAGTGGCGCCATCTTGAATCCAGTGCGTGCCTTTGGTCCAGCTGTTCTTTGGTCCACATTCGATAACCAGCTGGTAGGAAGTAGGCTACTCACCAACAAGATTACAATCATCAAAATCATGATCATCATACTTTTGACAGAAAGATAGACAGACAGGCAAACGACAGGAGGGACGGAAGGATGGACAAACAGACAGACAGAAGTATTGTTTCATGTATGGATGGACGGACGGACGGACGGACGGACGGACGGACGGACGGACGGACGGACGGACGGACGGACGGACGGACGGACGGACGGACGGACGGACGGACGGACGGACGGACGGACGGACGGACGGACGGACGGATGGCTAGCTGGCTGGCTGGCTGGCTGGATGGATGGATGGATGGGCGGACTGACTGACTGACTGAATGAATGACTGACTGACTGACTGACTGACTGACTGACTGACTGACTGACTGACTGGGATGGGCGGACGGATTGATGAGGGGACTGATAAATGAAGTCGAGCGCTGGTGATGTTTAGCTGATGTTTTGAAATCCTATAGCTGTATTGGTTCGGTCCGTTGAGTGGCGCCGCCCTAGCGGCCTTGATCTACTTCGTCTGCCTCGACTCCGTTGACCGTTTTAAGTCGACCGGAACTCCAGTGATGACCGACCCAAAGGGCGAACTGAAACTAGGACCTCTGATCGTTCGGTACAGCGTTCCAGCTGACCAAGATGACCGCACGAGTGGTCAGCCAACGGCCGTTGTCCAGTCGAGCGCCTGCGACACCTGCCGGCGAAAACAAGGTTAGAATTATACTGTGGCGCTATAGAAGCTACTGAATTAGCTTTTTGTTATCCTTTTATTTTATCTTGTGCTAAACAGGCTAGGTCGGATTGGTCTGTATCGTACGAGCTCGGATTAGATTAGGTTAGGTTAGATTAGATTAGATTTGCAGAACACACTACTAGGTTCTCTAAACTAGTCAAGCGAAAAGGCAGAATATAACATTGAAGCGGAAACGATAAATTGCGGTTCCGGGAGGAGTGGGTGTAGTATAATCTGGCCGTGTCCACATGAATTTAGGGTGAGGGGACACGCCATTGGGTTGCCCCTGAAGTAAGTTGAGTGACAGTTGCTTACTAAAAAGTAGGTCATCAAAATTCCTTGGAAACTAAATAAAAGAAAGTTCTTAAATCTCGTAAATTGACAAATATGTAAAGCATATCGAGGGTAAGTAATTAAAATTGATACATTAAGAAATAATTTTATCTAATTACTACAAAAACCACAATTGACGCTATATAAGTGATCAGATGAATGCATACATTCATCCATCAATCCATCTTTCCATGCATCCATCCATTCATCAATCCATTCACCCATCCGTACATCCATCCATCCATCCATCCATACTTCATTTTTTGGTTCTGGTCCAAAGTGACACTAGGGTGACTAGAACACTAACCAACATAAACTGTCTGATGTCAGTTAAAAGCACACTTTCCTTTTGCATCAAAGGCCACATCATTGTCTGGCGGTAGCCTACACTTGCAACAAGCTTGCTTTAATTGGCCACATCAGTGTCTACTATTTCCAGATATTAGTTTAGGGAGTAAACGCAGGGGCGTTGGCACAAGGGGCAGAAAGTGTTTTGTCTCTCAGTTTTGACCCTAAAGAACAATATTTGTGGTGAATATTATTTTCTGATGAGCTAAAACGTGGGAGGCAGGGACGTCATTCACACAAGAGCCTGAGATGTAAAATCTGTTAGCAGAAAGTGTCATTGAATAGAATACACAATACATGAAGTGCATCCTGGCCTCCCATCGCCATTGAAACTTCTGGAATCGCCAATGACCCCAAATTCCGACAGAGCCGACGTCCTTGAGGATTGCGTCTACTAGTAGAGACACAACCTCATTGTTTTCGAAGCCTCACCTGCACTGGCCAAGTCCACCATTTTTATGGGAGGCCGCGCTTGACAGAATGCAACTATTCGTCTAATATTTGCAATTTGCTTGTTTTTCTTCAGCCAAATACGACGAGATTTTTCTCGGGTAGCGGAAGGACGTCGCATCGATTTTGCTTTTTCCGGAATCGAACCCAAGTGAATCGTCACATCATGACGACATCACTCTGACGGAAGACTCTTTCACTGGCGGCTGCGTAAAAATACATTCCACCTTTTAGCACAAGAAAAGTATGACTTCAGCGCTAAAATCTTACAAAAGAATGCTTAACAGTTGCCTCTGAAGCGTGACCACTTAGCGTCAGTAAAGCCCTCTAGCGATGGCGAGAGTAAATAAAAGAAGAATTCGTCAGTTAAGTCTGAAGCTGACAACTAATAAATTTTAAAAGTAACTTTAGACGAAAAACGATTCAAGTTGTCTCATGCGTTCATTGTTGATTTGTTGAGAGTGATTAAAAAACTGTTAACCCGAGTGGTGACGTGTAGCTGTGGTGACGGTTGCTATGGCTACGGTAATTAGCGGAAGTTAGCGACAGAATTAGATGGAAGAGAAGGAAAGAAACACTGACAAGAAGACGCAGAGAAAGTAGCAATTGCAGACAGACAGACAGATACAAAGGAGCCACAGCCCATAGGAGACAGTGGGCGAGATACAGAGGAATAAAGTATATACATACAGACAGCCAGAAACTCTGATATATATATAAATACACATATATATATACATAGTGACAGATGGACAGACATTGACAGCAAACAGACGAAGAGGAGGATTAACAGACAGGCAGACAGACATGCAGACAGGCATGCAAGCAGGCAGACATAGACATATAGATAGACAGACAGACAGACATATAGATAGATAGATAGATCGATCGATAGATAGATAGACAGACAGATAGACAGACAAATAGATATATAGATAGAAAATAGGTAAATATATATATAGATGGATGGATGGATGAATGGATGGATGGATGGATCTATGGATGGACAGAGAGAGAGAGACCGAGAAAAAGAGAGCGAGAGAGAGAGAGAGAGAGAGAGAGAGACTTGCTTGCACCGAGTGAATACATGAAACTCTCCGGCGCCCGATGGAAGTGAATCGGGTGATGATGATAGATGACCTGCCATCGGTTGTCTGATATTTTCTTCGAGGATTTCGCAGCCTCTGAAGCACGAGACAGCGATGAGGATGAGGAACGGACGGACAGTGGATGGAAACAAAGAAGAGGCCGAATTCTCCCACTGCACTCCACACAACAAGACCGATCCTCTTCCACCCTTGAGTTGCTACTCCTCAACGGAGTCCTTATCGGAGAATCCACAGTGGCCAGATATTGGGGCATAAATTACCCAGACTGGGGCGGGCGGGTGGGAGCGGAAGAGAGGATGCAGGGTTTGGCGGGATGAAGTTGAGTTGCGGGAAGTGGAAAGAGGCGAAAACAATAGGCGTCGGCGAGAAGGCGTCTTAAAGAGTTGTTTGCGGACGGCGGACTCTTCAGCGGAGGCCGTCGAACGATCTTCGTCTGCAGCAACACAGGATAAACCGACTTGTATTGTTGCCAATTAACCGACAGTTATGTCCTGCGCTACAAGAAAAAACTAGTTTACTCTCTGACTGTAATGCCTCTGCTTTACTGCTAGGGTGGTTTTATTGCAGGCTATCCGTCTTTCTGCATGTCTGCTTCTCTACCTCCCTGTATTCTACCTTTGTCCGTCTCCCTACGTGCCTACCTCTCTGGCTGCCTGTCTGCCTGCCTCCACCTTCTCTGTTTCCCTACCGTCCTCCTGTCTGGCTCCCTACCTCTGTCTCCCTCTCTGCCTGTTTGCCTGCCTACCTCCGCCTTCTCTGTTTCCCTGCCTTCCTCTCTGTCTGGCTCCCTATCTCTGTCTCCCTCTCTGCCTGTCTGCCTGCCTGCCTCCCGCCTTGCCTGTTTCCCTACCTTCTTCTCTGTCTGGCTCCCTACCTCTGTCTCCCTCTCTGCCTGTTTGTCTGCCTACCTCCGCCTTCTCTGTTTCCCTACCTTCCTCTCTGTCTGGCTCCCTACCTCTCTGTCTCCCTCCTCCCTCCCTCTGCGTTCCTGCCCGGAAAAGCTGCTTAGCTTAAGAAAAAGATACAGAGGAAAGAAGTCCAGAGAACTCTGATGCTTCAAAAGCGGCGCATCCGGTCTGAAACAGTCCAACCAGCAGACGAAGGGATGGCCGGAAATGTCAGCAAGGCAACGCCCGGTCTGGTCCAGATAAGTCTCCAGTCCATGACTAGTCTTGCATAACACATCGTCATCGTAATCCCGAGACTTCTACAGCGCCCAACGAAAGCCAGGGGGACCAGCTTATCAGCAGGCGCTCAGTCAAAGCAAAATCGATAGGCAAAAAGGGTTAGGTTCCATGCTAATCGTCGTCATCATCATCGTCGTCATAGTCATGTTCATCATCAACATTGTCGTCGTGATAATCGTATTCATCTTCATCATCAAAGTCTTCATCATCATCATCGTCGTCGTCGTCGTCGTCATCGTCTACATAGTAATCTTCATCTTCATCGTCGTTTTCGTCATTGTATTTTATCATTATCATCGTCGTCATCGTTATAGTAACAATCGTCTTCATCATCAGCAGCAGCATTTTCGTTATCGTATCGTCATCATGACCATCGTTATCGTAGTCGTCATAGCATCTTCATCATCATCTTCGTCGTCGTTGTCGTCGTCACCATGATCATTATCCTCCTCCTCATCCTCCTCAGCATCATCATCATCGCTATCGTCGTCGTCATCATCATCGTGGTCCTCCTGCAGGCGATCATTGCATCAGCGTTTGAATTCGTCGTCGAAATTCGATCTGCATATGAGATTCGAACCCGAGTCACCGGCGTCTTCTGTAATTGGCCGACGATTTAGCTGGCCGAATTAGCCGACGAAAGCGAGAGGGAGCGATTTACGACGCAAGCATTAGAGAATAAACACTCCCTATGCAAATCACGTGTCTATTCATTACTTCCGCTTCCGCTGTCCGATGACTCTGATCAGGCGGCCTTAGAGCGCCGAAAAGGTATTGCTGCACCGGGTGCTGTACGTTTGGGTTTTCGGTTGGGCTGTTAAGAGTCAGACTATTGCCCTTCAGTGGCGGATTAAGCTGTAGGCTCGAAGGCGGCGGTTCCCCCAACGTACCCCTCTTGGTGCCCCTCAGACCAGACCTGTGCATAACACGTGACAACCTTCCGGAAATCCCATTTGCCCCACGCAAGCAATCCTGGATCCACCACTGTTGCGCTAGATTGGGGTTAGGTTAAGTTAGGATTCGCTCACTGATAGGGTCACTCACTAATGTCGAGATTGGAACGTTAGGGTTTTTGCTTTCGGCCGTTTCGTCTGATTCTTACCACATCCTGTGCGATTAAGTGCTTAACTGAGGCGACGCTAAGTCGTGATTGTATTTGGAAGCCAATCCTAAGGATGAAGAGGAACGGAAGGATCTGTGGCAGATGAGGAAGAGGGGATGGAAGAGGGATTAAGAGAAGTGGGGGATAGAAAACGAGGGAGTGTTTTAGGATGGTGCTTAAGAACCACGAGGGCTCTTGAACTGGCATCGATGACTGCTGTGCCTTGATACCTTCGCTCTTGAGAGTGTTATCATGGGTCTGGAAAGACCTAGATCTAATCGTTGTGCGTCAGGTAGAAGAGAATAGTCTTGCTCTTGATCTTCTTACTCCATCGAGTGTTGTTTGTCTATTGCTTCTCGGAACGAAAAAAGAGCTCGAAATCGGAGAAAAGGGATTTCGAATTATCTCGAACCAATCATCGAATCGACGACGACTAACGACCTTCCTATCCTTCCTATCTGCCTATTAGTCTGCCTGTCTGTCAGTCTGCCTGTCTGCTTGCCTGTCTGTCAGTCTGCCTGTCTGCTTGCCTGTCTGTCCATTCTGCTTCATCTCACTTTGCTTTTTATCTCAAATGCCCAGCTACCTCTGATCCTCTTTTCTTATCTCTTCCCTTCCCTCCTTCCTTTCTTTATTTCTTTGTTCCTTCGTTC
This sequence comes from Norana najaformis, assembly GCA_964023275.1. Lineage (NCBI taxonomy): Eukaryota > Metazoa > Annelida > Clitellata > Crassiclitellata > Hormogastridae > Norana > Norana najaformis. The sequence continues at coordinate 10,176,391 of OZ029918.1, read as the reverse complement.
CTTCGTTCCTTCGTTCCTTAGTTCCTTCCTTTCCTCCTTTCTTCTTTCCTTTCTTCCTTTCTTCCTTCCTTCCTTTCTTCCTTCCTTCTTTCTTTCCTTCCTTCCTTTCCTCCTTTCTTCCTTTCTTTCGACCTTCCTTTATTTCTTCCTTCCTTTCTTTTTTCTTCTTTTCTTTCTTCCTTTCATCTCTCCACTCTTCGTTCCTTCCTTCCTTTCTTCCTTCCTTCCTTCTTTCCTTCCTTCCTTCCTTCCTTCCTTCTTTCCTTCCTTCCTTCTTTCCTTCCTTCCTTCCTTCCTTCCTTCTTGTCCGTCCGTGACCCTGGCCCTTCTCAAGCGTACACATTCGGTTGGTTAATGGAAATTCTGTCGAAGCGCGAAATGCGTCAGAGCACCTTAAACGCCGAGGTTCTAAACGAATCTTCTTCAGACAATTGACTGAACGCAGCTTCAATCGTCGTCCGAAAGAGGGCGCCCTGCGTCTGCTGCTGGCCATCAAAAGAAACGAACAAAACATCTCTTGTATACAAGCGGATGGATTTCACAATCTCCCTTTCCCTCTCCCTCTCCCTCTCCTTCTTCCTCTCCCTCTCCCTCTGTTAATGCCTCTGTGTGTATCTCTGTCTTTCTCTGTCTCTCTCTTTATTTATATATATATATATATAATAGCATACAAAATGCAGTATATATAATGTATTAGTTACCTAACTCATTAAATAATTTATAAATGTGCTTATATGTTCTCCATTACTCGTTTATTTGACCAGTTTATATTAATTACCTATTGCAATGCTTCACAACCTTTTTTCAACTACTGCACCCTTCCTAAAAACCATTCACCAGACGACCCACAGCATTTTTGGTACTTATTATATATATATATATGTATGTATATAAATTTGGTACATACACTTATTCATTTTAGATAAAGCAACGTCTATTTATCCACTTAGCTATAATGTTTTGTGTCTGTGTATTAATGATAAAACAATGTCATCATGTCGACGTCAGTACTGATAATCAGGAATTGTCAGCCGTTGTTTTAAAAACCAGATAACCAGGGAAAAAATTAATTAAAAGCAGTCTATAACCTAGAATGAGAAACCATGGGTGATGGGACGGTTGACTTTGCAAAGAATGTGAAATTGTGTCAGGACGAGCTTGGACGGCGGTTGACAAGCACACTCGTAAGTCGTTTTCAACTGACTGTAAACACAATTTCACATTCTTTGCAATTTCTGCTTCGGCCTTTCACTCAAAACTCAAAGCATTCCTATTTCACAGATCGTACCCTGACACCCCTTCTTCCTCTTATCTCCCTCTCCGCTCCAATCCCAAACATCACCAACCGTAGCTGCCACGCTGTCTCTCTGCCTGACTTTTGGATCTTGACCTGGAACCGAACCCTTTTTGCCTATCGATTTTGTTTTGACTGAGCGCCTGTGAATAAGCTGGTTCCCGCGGCGCGGCTTTCGTGGGGTGCTGTAGAAATCTCTGAATTACGATTACGATTACCCTCTGTGTTTCGTTTCGATTTGTGTCATTCCTCAGAATGCTTTTTCACACAGTAAGTATATATCAGTATACGATCATCAAACGCTGTGTCGCATACACGTTTCTTGGTATGTGGCTGAAAGGAGCGCTATATAAATGCTCTGAATATGTAGCCCTTTATATAAACTACTTGAATTATTCATATTCAAGGGACAATGCGGCCATGCCCTGAGCTGAGGGTCGTTCGGATATACGCAGATGGGGTCACGCTTTAAAATGTAGCAAAACTATTTCTATTGTTTAATAATAATAATAATAATAATGACAATTTATATAGCGCCGTAACACGACCGAGGTCGAAAAAAAGGGCGCTGTACATGCACCAGTGCGATCAGCCGTCGAACGATAGGCTGAAAAGGAAAGTTTTTAGCCGTGTTTTAAATGTGTCCAGTGAAGGGGACGACTTGAAATGCTCGGGGAGACAGTTCCACGCCTCTGGTCCGGCAACCGCGAAGGAGCGTTCTCCAAATTTTGTTGCGGTTCGGCGGACGTGTAATTGGTGACTCGTAGACGACCGTAGTTGGTAAACCCGCCGTATATCCGCTGGTCGAGTGCAGAAATCGAGTAGTTAGTCCGGAGCACCGCCATTTAAGGCCTTGTATGTCATCAGACACACCTTGTAAGTGATCCGCTGCGGGACGCGCAACCAGCGAAGATTGTCCTGCAGCCGAGCGGTGACATGGTCGGATGGTGTCTTGCCGTAAAAGAGACGGGCAGCAGAGTTTAGCACAGTTTGTCACATGCTACGCAAACCCTCAAACCCCCAGCTAAACTAATTAGGGTTAGGGTTATTCTAGGATTATGGTTCTATGGAGAACCCTTCAACTGCAAACGGTCATCAAACAACTCGAAACAAAAAGCTTAGCACGAAAACAGGAAATTCAGGGTAGAATCGATGAATCCTTTTCTGCCCCCCCCCCCCCCATCTACTCTTAAACCCCTTTAAATTTAGTATTGTCCAACTTTCCCTCTATCTTTTGGAATTCTCGATCTACCACGTTACATTCTGGATATACATTACGGTTAAGATCGAAATTCAAACCTAGCTCCACCATCCTATAACCCTTAGCACGAACACCGGAAATTCAAGGTAGAATCGATGAAGATTCCGAAAGGTTTGAACTCGAAACCACCTTAAATTTAGTCTTGTCCAAGTTTCCCTCTATCTTTTGATATTCTGAATCTACCACTTTACATATTGGATATAAGTCATGGTTAAGATCTACTTACAAACAGCGCAACCGTCTTATAACCCTTAACACGAAAACCGGAAATTCAGGGTGGAATCGATGAAGATTCCGAAAGGTTTGAACTCGAAACCCCTTTCAATTTAGTCTTGTCCAACTTTCGCTCTCTCTTTTGAAATTTACTTTACATATTGGTTGAGATCTACTTACAAACTTAGCGACACCATCTACCTTATTAAGTGAGTTCACTTGTAGTCAATACTTAATCATAATTTGTAGGCCTATCTCTTAATGAAGTGAAAATGATTTATTCACTCGATGCGTTTGCATGGGAATGTATCATGAATGTCTTCTGGCCATCTATCCGGAAAAGCTGGCAACATGCGATATTCCTCGTAGACTAATTGCGAGGGGAAGATACGCAGTCGTCAGCCAATCGGAAGAGGGCGGGGTGGGTCCTTGTGTCCAGTCAGTCGGTCAACGTGTAATGATGGTGGCTGCTATTATCAGAGGAGGAACACCAACTGGACATGGTAAGTACAATGAAATGAAATTAATAACTCTGGGATCAGTTGGTTTGTTTCACTCTGAGTAAGTTCTCTCTGTCTCCGTCTCGTCGTCTGTTTCTCTATGCATGCCTGTATCTCTGTATTTCTTCTGTATGTGTGCATGTTTGTCTGTTTGACGCTTTCTGTCACTGTTTTCTGTCCGTCCGTCCGTCCGTCCGTCCGTCCGTCCGTCCGTCCGTCCGTCCGTCCGTCCGTCCGTCCGTCCGTCCGTCCGTCCGTCTGTCTGTCTCTCTTCTGTGTGAATGTCTGTCTGTCTTTCTGTAATTGTAATCGTACTTGTAATTGTAATTTAAGATTTATAAGGCGTCTTTTAGAGAATAAACTCAACAGAGTCTTTCTGTCTGTCTGTCTGTCTGTCTGTCAGTCTGTCAGTCTGTCTGTTTCTAACTCGCCCTCTCTTCTTAGTTCTGTCTTTGTGTGCGCATCTCATTTTCAGTCTATTTGTCTCAGTCTGCTTCTGCGTAGATCTTTCTTTTGTTATTTCTATCTTTCTGCCTCTGTTTTCCGTCTGCCTGTTTCTAAGTCTCTCTTCCTTCCTCTGCCTTTCTTTGTGTCTTTCTCTGTCTCTACGTCATCCGACCCAGCGTCTCCCCCTCTCATTCCCTCTACCACATTTCCTACTCTTTCAATCGCTGGAGTACTCTTCCTATCTGGCAAAGGATATCGCACGCCATCACTTCCTCTCCTCACCATTCGTCCATGCAGCTTCCTTCCTTTCCTAAACTCCATCACTTATCGCCTTTTCCCTTCCATCTCTCCCTCCATCTCCTTCCCTGCATGCTTCCTCCGACTCCTCTCACTACACCTTCTCTACCATCCTTCCTTCCGTCCATCGCTCTGTCTCTCCTATCCTTCCCCTTCCATCTCTCCCTCCATCTCCTTCCCTGCATGCTTCCTCCGAATCCTCTCACGATACCTTCTCTTACCTTTCTTCCTTCCGTCCATCGCCCTGTCTCTCCTACCGCCTTTCCCCTTCCATCTCTCCCTCCATCGCCTTCCCTGCATGCTTCCATTGACTCCTAACACGATACCTTCTCTTACCTTTCTTCCTTCCGTCCATCGCTCTGTCACCTCCTCTCCGGAAAGGCGCCGCGCATTCCAGACATTCCGCTGCCGGATTATCAGGGAACACTTCTCCCTCTGGCGGCTGGCGACAAAACGAATAAACGGCCGTTTGCTCTTCGCCAGAAATCATCCGTCAGTTCGCCGATTATCTCTAATCCTCCGGCGTCGTAGTCGTTGCCAATTAGGACGCCTGCGATGCCAGTCAAGGGGAGACAAGTGGACGAGAATGAGGATTTGGAGGAGCAGGAGGAGGAGGAGGAGGAGGAAGAAGAAGAACGAGGAAGAACGAGGAAGAAGGAGGAAGAAGGAGGAAGAAGGAAGAAGAAGGAGGAAAATGAGGGAGAAGGAGGAAAAAGGAGGAAGAAAGAGCAAGAAGGAGGAATGAACAGAAGGAGAAGAGAAAGAGATGAAGACTGGATAAAGAGGGAGGAGAGGAGGAAGAAGGTGAGAAGGAGGAACACGTGGAGAGGAAAGAGGAGGAGCGAAAGGGAAGAGGGTGGAGGTGAAAGAGAAGCAGATGAAGGAGGAGAAAGAGGAGAAGGAGCAAGAAGAAGAAAAGATGAAAAAGGAAGGGGATTAAAAGAAGGAAAGGAAGAGGAATGGGAGGAAGAAGATAATGAAAAGCCAGAGAATAAAGATAAGGAGGAGGAGGCGGAGGAGGAGTAAGAGAAGCAAGCGTAGGAAGAGTAATAGAAGAGGAATTAGAAGGAAGGGGAGGAGGAGGAGGAGAAGGAGAGGCTAATTAGGGTATAGGCCGCTTTAAAATCACCGCTGACAGTTCACCGCTTGGCAGCCGTTTCTTCTTAACAATTAAGGTAAAGCCTGGTGAAGCTAAGTAAGGAAATGTAAAAATAGACAAAATGATGCAGAGATATAAAGTAGGTCTAATCAAAGTTGTTGTAACAGACAGAACAGAATCGCACAGAAAAAAGAAAAGAATAAAGCAAGATAGAATAGTATGCAAAAAAAACAATACAATCCAAAATGATGGAAGGGTATTGAAAGCAATCATTTGTAATGTAATAGAAGAAAGCAATCAAATATAATGTGATAGAACAGAAAAGAACAGAAAAGAACGAAGCAGGATAGAGTAGAATGCAACAATAGAATACAGGTCAAAACAAAGCATGATATGAAGGCGAGACTGCACCAAAGCCCGAGACATGCTAACTGCCTTCAACATGCTTTGACTCCCTCCGCCTTATTCTTCTTACATTCCCCTAGTTGGGTGGCCGCTGGATGGCGTGGGGGAAGACTTTGGACGAAGAGCGACTTGATCTGAGAGTGGAACGAAGGACTCCATTTCAGGGTACACAGATGCATCCAATCGACCCCGAATATCCCAGATGAACACGCGCCATCCACGCTATACAAACCAAACGTAAATTAGACCATATGTACCATTGCATACATGCATATATATATACACACACACACACATATATATATATGAATATTATACACATTCAGTTTATACACAGCGAGTGTATAAATATGTGCATGTATATATGTACAGATATATACATATATACATGCACATAGGCCTATATAGGCTTATATGCCCAGATAAATATTGATAGAGATTTAAGCCAATGCTTTGACAGTTTTTCGTTCATTCATTTATTCGTTCATTCGTGTTTCGTTCGTTAACTCATTCGTTCATTCATGCATTCATGTGCTCATTCGTTCATTCATATCTACATACATTCGTCTATTCGTTTCTTTGTTCATATTTTCCTACGTTCGTTCATTCATTCGTTCATTCATTCACTATCATGTTCATAAGCTCAGTATTTCATTTGCTCAGGTGCTCATTAATTCGTTCGTTCATTTATTATTTCATGGTTCCTGTATTTTGTATGCATTTATGATATTTATCCGCATGCCCTGTATTTGTGCGTAATATGTAGGCCTACATTTATATTGTTGAACCGTGCGGATGCATCCAATGTGTGTAGTTGATTGGTTTGGCTTCCAATGGCTGTTAACCAAGCGAGGGCGATTTGGGCTTCTTCCTCCTCCTCGCGTTGTGCGTATTTGGATTCGCCTGCACCGCGACCGCTTTGCCGAATTACACGCGCTTCGAGGAAGATCGAGTGAGACGGAAGAGTACAAAGAGAGAAACGAAGAAGGAGAGAAAGAAGAGGAGGAGGAAGAGGAAGAGGAGGGGAACGCTGGAGGGGTGTGGGAGGATTGGAAAGATTCATACTGGTGCGTTGCGTTCTAGAATGGAAAGCGCCAACGTGGAAGGACGGTGAGTTGGATTGGAATAAGAAAAGAACCAAAGAAGAGAGGAGCAGAAGTGACGTGAATTAAATGAACGTGAATAAAATGACAATACGATCGCTATAGAAAGCCGCGTTCATAACTAACATGCATACTAATATGCATACTTGAAAGAAGTGGAATAAAGGAGCACAGTACATGTGCATGGAAGGACGGACGTTTTCTCCAGGACAGTCGACGATTTTAACGGAGGAGAAATTATCGAACTGGAATCATTGCCAACAACAGGTCTCTCTTATTTATACTTTCAAAGGCCCTAAGTCTTTATTCATGTAGGTGTCTATATTGTATTTGCATATATAGGTATTTCTAATGGTATTTATATACAGTTGAACTGCAATTGTTATATCGATGATTGATTAATTGATTGATTGATTAATGGATGGATGATTGGATGGATGGATGGATTAATGAATGGATGGATTGTTGGATTTACGGGCGCATTGATGGATGGATGGCCTTTTGCAAAAGGCGCCATATAAATACCCGGATTCATACATTCGTGTGTACTTATATGTATATATTTTCATGAACCACACATAAAGATACTTGTTCCATGATCGAGCATATATATGAAGTCTTATAAATATTTAAATACATGTAACATATATTTATATATTCGTGCATTTGTGTATGTGTATATTATACACAAATGCACAATATGTAGACCCATATAAAGAAGTTAGAATTAAAAGAAGTGGACAAAAGAACAAGCGAGCAAAAGAACGAACGAACGAATGAATGAACGACCGAATGAATGAACAAACGAACGAACGAACGACCGAATGAACGAACGACCGAATGAATGAACAAACGAACGAACGAACGACCGAATGAATGAAGACCGAATGAACAAACGAACGAACGAACGAATGAACGAACGATCGAATGAATGAACAAACGACCGAATGAACGAACTAATGAACGAATGTATAAATGATGCTTGAATGGATGAAAGATTAGAGACAGTACAATGTTCTCTATTGATTTAATTGATCTTTAGAGTGCCCTAAACGATGCTACAAACGGTTGGCGTATACATTATTAATCTGTCTGGAAACCATAATATCTCTGAGATGGACTAATGATTTTCATGGCCCACGTCTAAAACGAATCATGGCATCATCAGTCTCCGATATCCAATCCAAACGCCATCTCATATTGATCTGTATCTCACGGAATTGTTGTCCAATTCATCGCATCTTTTGTTTTAACTTTGCATATAACTGTATTGTATTACGGTGTATTGTATTGAATTGTAAATTATGTTGGGTTGCGTTATACTGCACAATACTGCAGACTGTATTATATTCTACTGCATTGTATTTTACCATATTTTACTGTATTGCGAAGCCACAATACTGTGGGCATAATATTGATACACAGGCACAATATATCTCGGCGGTATCATCATTAAAAAGCTCAAACTGATATAAAACAATTTTTAATAAAGTGCTGTGGCCCAGTGTGACGGAACTTCCCTTCTCTAAGGGGATCTTCTACGTGACCCACTCATCGACCTCTTCAAAATACATAGAAAACGTACCGTGTCGTCACAGTAGGATTGAGCAAGCTTTGCGAAATTGTTTTATTGTCAATCATACTGGTTTGTTTGCTTGTGTGATTCGCATTTATTTTCGCTGTAATGTATTTTTCAAAGTAATTTGATTGTTTAAATTGAATTCCATCAGTGAAAAATGCAATTGGAAATGGGAAAGTCCAGTATTTAGGGTACTTTGACCTTTTCAGATTGCATTGTTGATTGATACTTTCAAGCCTATTGCTGCATTATGTGATATTATCTGTGATGGAAATTATTGTTGATTCAATAAACGGTTATGTTATTGTAATGCATTGTTCCGCGTTACATTGCAGTAAATCGCTCTCACGGATTTCAATTAGTGCTCCGAACTGTTAATAACGATAACGAGATACTAATATTATAGCGCTATAGCAGTTTCTCAGTAACATCCTTATTTTGAGGATTAATATCTTTTAAATTAAGTCAACAACACCATTTAAGTAACTAAGTTGACTAATGTCTGATGCTCTACAATGCAACAATAATACAATGCCGCATTTATGATGCGCCACTTGATCTGTTGTGAGCAACAGCGCATTACATAGTCAGTGAGTAAGTCAGTCTGAAGAAGTGCCAATCCATTTTAAGCACGCACTTTGTTGAATGCGCCACGGAAATTAAATAAACTAGAAGAACACTCGTAATTCGAATTTTAGCAAAGGAAAATTTTGAATAACGAACACATATTCCAGGTGCTTTTAGAAGTCATTTAATATTCATTGTGTTCATTAAAACACAGACTGACAGAAAACCTCCATGTCCGTTCACAGGCGCTATAAAATGAACGAGTTGATTTAACCCTCAGTATTCAACGGCGCCACAGAAGTCATGCTTAACGGCGTGGGAAACTACTCGGCATGGGCCAACGATACGTCTGCTGAGGACCCAGCGTATCCGGCCTCCCTGGTCGAGATCGTCCTGGTCTCGATTGTTGTTAGCGTCCTCTCAGTGGTCACTGCCGGCGGCAACCTCCTCGTCATCGTATCCTTCAAGATGGACCCTCAGCTTCAGACAGTCAGCAACTACTTTCTCATCAGTCTTTCGATAGCGGACCTGACGATCGGCGTCTTTTCGATGCCGCTGTTCAGCGTCTACCTGCTGATGCGTCGCTGGCCGCTCGGATCGCTCGTCTGCGATGCCTGGCTGTCCCTCGACTACACGATGAGCAACGCATCCGTTGCCAACCTGCTCGTCATCAGCTTCGACCGCTACTTCTCCGTGACGCGACCGTTGACGTACCGCGCCCGGCGGACGACTCGGCGGGCCGTGGCGATAATCCTCGTCGCTTGGATCGTATCGGCGCTGCTCTGGACACCGTGGATCTTCGCCTGGCCCTACATCGAGGGCAAGCGTACGGTTGCGGACGACCGCTGCTACATACAGTTCCTGCAGACGAACAAGTACCTGACGATCGCCACGGCGATTGCCGCCTTCTATCTTCCGGTTACGATCATGGCTGTCCTCTTTGGGATGATCTACCGCGAGACGGAACGGCGACAGAGGGATCTCGTCCAGCTCCAGGGTGGCCAGCCTCTTCTGCGGGACCCGTCGTCAACTTCATCCTCGTTTAGAGCCACCGCAGTGGCCGAATCCCTGTCGACCGAATCAGACCCCAATCGTACTACGACTGAAGGCTCGAGAGTTGACGCAATTACTCGTTGCTGGCGAACCGTGGTGAAGTCATGTCGCCGTGACGTCGACAAAAGTTGCGTTTCACGTGACAATGACGTATCTGCGACGCAGACGTGCTGCGATGACGTCAGCTGCTGCTGCGCGTCATGTGTTGCGCGGGCAGACAACAGGATATCGACGAAGAGAGAGGTTTCGGAAACGAAATTCTCCGGCTTTCTGTCTAGATCGAAGCGCAGCTGCGCATGCGCCAACACGTTTTCCTGCCGGCGCCTTCTACATGACGACGACCGAGAGTCTCCAATTCGAATCCAGGGACCGTACAGCCCCGTGGTCCCCATGCAGGTGTCCGGGAAGCAGGGAATGTTCAGCACGGAAGGTAAAGAGAAAATCTTGTCCAGCCAAGGGAAGTGTCTGAATCAGGAAGTTGAGGTAACGGTAAATGCAACGAAACCATCGCTGCATATTGCACAGGGGTTCGGGGATGACGCGAAGACGGCTGACGGTCCATCGAAAGTGTCTGAAGCCAAGGGAGACGATGGGATAATGGCACCCAAAGACGACTTTCTTCAGACGTCGGAAACAATAACAAGCATCTTAACAGCGGCTGAGGAAACTGAAAAGGATGACAGTGGCTGCAATCAGGAGCCTGGCGACAAAGCAACAACTTCTGGTTATCCAGTAGCTCCCACTGGTCCCTCATCGGACCTCAAAACGTCCTCGGCTGCGTCCCTCGAGGTCTCCTCCGAGCCCGAAGCGTCCCTTCCTAGTCTCCAAGAGGCTTCGTCAGAGTCAGCTGGAACCGTCGGAGGGACCAGTAAGCGGCCAGCGATGTCAATGCAAAAGGTCGTGATGCAGGCGTGCGTGGCTGCCCGTCTGACGCAGGCTGTGAGGGCCAACCGCGAGAAGAAGCATCATCTCGAGAAGAAGCAGGACCGGAAGGCGGCCAAGACCCTCAGCGCAATCCTGCTGGCCTTCGTCGTCACCTGGACTCCGTACATGGTCTTCACTGTCGTCCAAGTTTTCTGCGCCGACTGCATTCATCCGACCCTCTACGATATCGGTGAGTTTCATCATTATTAAAAGGCACTACATAACTAGCCCAATACATACATACATACGTACATACCTACATACATACATACATAAATACATACATATGTGGTAGAGCGGCCACAAGGCTTGTCTTAGCTAGTACTGATAAATCATTATAATTTTCTTTAAATAATACCGGAATTGTATGATAGTCCGATATTTGAGTTGTTTGGACATTTTTAGCTTGTTTCTAATATGTAACTGATTTTTTCTACTTGAATTTAGTATTAGAGTCAATATTTCTTTCAAACCCATTCTCGAAGTTCAATAATAATTGCCGACGCTCAATTAAGCCTGCGCCGGCGTTCGTTTTAGGCCAACAGCCAAAGTTTAAGGTGCCTTTAAGTAAATAATTCGAACCTAGCAATCCTTACGAGGGCTTCCCTGCGACCTAACGGTCATCGGCCAAGGTGTAACGATGGTAACGAAATACAATTTAAGTGGCGTGGAAGCAAAAAATCGTAGCTAGGGCGGTTGATTAACGGCTCCCACACCGTGCATAGCTTTAGCCATAGAACGACAAGCTGCGTTCTGCATGTAGTCAAGTCAAAGAAATTAGGCATCGCTTAGTCAGCGATATATTCAGTGCCTTCGTGTTCTGGGCGAACATAGCGTACAAAAACGTCAAAGCCCGTATTCGGGGCAAGGTACGATACGAGAGGGCGTCTGGGAAAGACTAGTCGGTGCGCTTCCGAGTCACAGTCGAAACAATCACTGTTTGCTTCCGGACTCGCTCAGCTGATCCGGCAGGGTTTGGGCCAACCTTGTTTTAAGATCGCGAGACGGTCTAAGTCCCGATAGTGAGTAAAGAAGAGGTTGTGCGGAACTCGGCGAAGTCCATTTCGTGATAGCTAATTAAACACGTCTGTGCACAGTTAGGGGTAACCCTATGAAAGCTAAACCCGCCGGCCCCGTGCGAAAAACAAGTCTGTATAATATCTGGTAAAAAAGACAAATTGGTCAATGCGTTCCCAGCAGAGTCACAACTGTAAGGTTCGCTGTTCGATTCAGAACCGACTCACAATGATCCGTTTTAAGGGTTCGGACCCATCATGTTACGAGGTCGCGAGATGGACCGACTTTAGATGGCGAGAAGATAAGAGCTGAGTCTTATCCTATCCTCAACGGGGGTGGTGTACCACCAATATGCTGACGATACCCAGGCTTATACCCTTAGCCTGGCCGTTGAGGCGGTCTCACTGGTTCGGAGGGTACTTGAGGCATCGGCGACTCTTGAGGGTTGGCTGAAATCTAATCGCCTTCGCCTAGATCTTAACAAGACCCAATTTTTCTGGCTCGGCAGTTCTGTCCAACTTTCAAAGGTTGATAACATGAGCTTATCTTTACCTTTTCCCCATATCTCCTTCCCCTTCAGTACTCGACCTGGGAGTGACTCTGGACCAAGAGCTCACACTTGCGAGAGCACATAAAGAACGTCCGTCGCTCTTTCTTTTATCATCAACTGGAAATTCGCACCATCCGACGCCCCCTTACGACCCAGGCCGCAACTACCCTGGTTCATGCATTCATCTGCTCGAGAAGTGATTTTGGGAATGCCGTCCTCGTAGGCCTTGGATCCTCCTACACTGCACAACTCCAGTCTGTCTTGAAATGCTGCGGCACGCTTGATTGGTGGCAATCCTAAGTTCGGCCACATTTCTTCATTTATGCTGGAACAATTGCATTGGCTCCCAATACGGGAGCGTATCCTCTTCAAATCTTGACCCTCGTGCGGAACTGTCTTGTTGACTGTGCTCCGCTTTATCTAAGACAGCTCTGCATCCCCCTTTCTTCTATCCTGGCCGCAGACCGTCGGTTCAGGGCGATCTGGCCGTCCCTCTACCTCGAACTGCCACCGCTCAGTGCCGCAGCTTTGCTTTTGCTGGCCCTGCTTCCTGGAATGACTTACCTGCCGACCTTCGACGGGAGCTTCTCTCCCTTTCCCCTCCCTCTTCCGCAAGCACTTGAAGACCGTATTATTCCTCAGTTCTGGGATGGGCCGGGAGCGCCTCTGATGAGGTTACCTTGAAGCGGAGCTTTACAAATTTACGATTACGATTACGATAAGTGGTTGTGCGAAGCTCGGGGAAGGACACGTTATACAGGTCTGTGTGCAAAATAGCGAGGGTTATAGAGAGACACAGAGAGATGTCAGAGTTCCAGAGATCCTATTTGTATCTTTCGAAGCAGAATTTATTAACTGTGCTGGTTGAGAACTCGCAACGCAGAGCCCAGGTACGAGGACTAACTCCGTAGTTTGTGGTGCATGTACACATTCGTGTTAGGCTGGGAGTCCTACACACTAAACTGGAGCGAGAGACGTGTGATATTGGGAAGATGCGTTGCCCGATATTCCATGTGCCTAGGGTGGAAAGACGCAGAGACGTGTTATAATACTTCCCTGTCCCAGGAACTAACAGAACAACTGGTGTCTCATATTATTGGCAGTAGTTCCAGAATTACGAGTTACGAGATGTAGCATGGTGGTGAAGAGCAGCTCGCAGTTAAGAAGGCACACGGAGAGGGACCTACTATTTATGTAAAAGGAACGAACCCTGTTCTGGGAGAAGGTCATCCTCAGATCGTGCCCCTGCGGTGACGGCGAAAGAGGCAGAGTCGGATCCCGAGACAGAGCTTTGCAGTGCTGACTCCAGTAAGGAAGCAGCTAATCCTGATCCCTCCTCGGAGAGAACGAGCACTACAGTCAGAGATGGTACGGAGCAGACATTTTACGTTTGAGAGTGGTAGAGACAATGATATTGATGGCTATGAGCGTAGAAATCGGTTGGGTTGACTCCCACTTTGCGAAGTTATGCACAGACCGCGACCGCCAACACACGCATATTACAATTCGCCATTGTTCTTGTTTTTGCTACTGTCTTTGTATAAATAGAAGGTGCCATTACTAGCTACTATAACTGCGAAAAGTGAAGGTGCAACGGCACAACGTTTGTATGTTAATGTGCTTCTGCGTAGACTCGTCAGGAACCTAATTATTGATCGAAGTCTGACGAAATTTTCGGCTGAAGAGCAGTCCATTTGATCTATAATTTTTTTCTATTATTGCTACCATTACTTTTGCCCCTTCTATTACCTTTACTTCCTGCTATTACTATTACTTTTTTAATGTTGTTGTTATAATTCTTGCTGAAGCTGTTACTTTTACAAATCCTATTACGCGATTGAAGTATTTGGTAATAAGGAAACGGCCAAAGCGTGTCTCAGTATCGTCCCAAATGAGACTTCATCCCGCACGCCATGGGATCAGCTTAAACCCGTCTGATCTTTTGGCATCAGTTCTAGAGAGGATAGTGGATTCCTGGATGGAAGGATAGCAATCGCGGACCAGACTTTGACAAATCTATTCACTTAAAGTGGCGCGTCGAGCCGTGTGGCTAGGGTCTAGACTGCAAGAAGGTCAGCAGTAACCAGAGAGCCACAGATGAACTAGTGTGGTTCACAGGGAGTGGTACCAAGATGGAGACCAACAGCAATTCTAACTGCCTCTTCATTAAGTCTCAAGCCACAAGATGTTATTGGTAGCGCGTACAGCCAATCGCCAGCAAGTGGGCAGAAACTGCTCTGAAACGTGCTTGGTTGTAGGGTCTGAAAAGGATGCATACAGATTGGAATCAACTCTTTCGCTTACTGACTTATCCCAGTATGATCGCTTACGGATAAGCATGCTGCCTGGGCGCTGAATCAAACTTTCTGCCTGCCAGTGGGAGAGCATGGCCTCGTACTGTACACCGGTAATGTAAATATTTCTGATCATGGAGGACTGGAGCAATTGGATGCCCGCAGCTGAAGCTAAGAAGGCGGGGAGTGCGAGAGAGGCAACCCAAAGGATGCTCAATCCACCAGCTTTGACTGGGAGTGAAGCTTGGAGCCTCTGATTGTCTAACAGAGACAAGTTGAAAATTGAGTCAAAGCTTTAACTGAGGATGGAGTCATTCGACTCAACATATGGTTGGCGAGCACTTGAGTAGCAGCATAAGCGTGAAGGAGTTTGGGGAGCTTAATGAGCATCTTACAAGTATGACAGCATCGTGCCTAGGGATGCTACCTAATCTGTCCATGGTCAGAAATAATTCAAGGATGCATGCTTCTAGGATGGTCTTAGGGGCTTCTGAGGCAGATAAAGGGGCACCCAGCAACGTGGCTATTTCCTACCTCGTGGGCAAGAACTCACTGAGGGATAGTTTGCTGGCTGCTTAGTCCTTACTTGCTCACCTCAGAGGGTATGTGGGTGTTCTGGATGGGCAAACAGTTCTGCAGCTTTCACAGGCCATATGGAAAAGAATTCCTTAACCTGCCCTTTAATTGTGAATAGTAAGTTATGGCTTAGTA
This sequence comes from Norana najaformis, assembly GCA_964023275.1. Lineage (NCBI taxonomy): Eukaryota > Metazoa > Annelida > Clitellata > Crassiclitellata > Hormogastridae > Norana > Norana najaformis. Next base: position 10,161,077 of record OZ029918.1, on the reverse strand, counting down.
TCTTACTTACTTACTGCTTCAGTGGCATGGCCCCAAATGAAAGACGGATCTCCCGAGGACGAGGGCCGAGCTGGTCCGACAGAATACGGTTAATGATCATAGTCAATAACCTACCCAGACTAGGCGTTGCTGAACTAGGTTTGTATTTATTGTTTATGGAACCGGATGAGGAATTGTGCCCACAAGAGGTGAAGGTTACATCACATCGGTGACAACCGAGGCCCCCAACTATCCACTGTAACTTTAACTATTACTATAATTGTTACTATTACTATTATTGTAACTATTCGTTTGACTATTGCTATAACTATTGCTATTAATTTTACTATTGCTATTACTTGGTTACGTAAATTTGCTGATAAAATCTTTTTGCGGTAGAAATATCTGATTTTTTGCCAGTCAAAATGGTAAAATATGGTAAGAAATTAGTAAAAATGATCGAAGTTATGTAATGCCTTGGTTATGTCTCACGCACCTGTATATACATATATAGCTATTATACGTCAGAGCAAAATACTGAGATGAGCAGTAGGAATGCACTAGTGTTGATTTGCTAACCAGGTAGTTTTTCCAAACAATATAAATTCTTATTACAAACTGAAAACCTATTATACGAAACTGTATTGCATTAAACTTGACCGGCAGATATTTTTACTACAAGAGGCGCAAAATCACCTTTAATGGGTAACATTAGGCCAGCGACAAAGATAAGGTTTTACTACAATTGCAGTGAGCTGCCACGTGCATTAGACTGTCATAAATCTCATTAACACAATCAGTATGTCCCTGTAGGTCTAATCAGTTGCATCCGTTACACCCAACTGGGGTGAGCACTAAATGCAAATGGGTTAGCAGATTGAAATGCATAGCTTAGTAACTTAGGAGACAAATTAACTTGGTGCATAAGGCTGAAACTGAATTAGTGAACGAATTTTTTTGCGAATCTAATCTCGAAATTCTATAGCATCGTTATCGCAACGCACGAGACATCACTTGGCAGTCGCTTCTAAGCAAAACCGCATCATAAAATCACAATGGCTTCTTGAGATGGAGGCAGATATAAAGCTGGGACGGGTACGTGACGTTTGGGAGCCGAACTTTTAGCGAGGCGGTGGAATGCATTTTAGAGTTTCACTTATATCCCAGATTTAGATTTAATCCCAAGGCAAGGAACTTCACAGTTTAGATTTAATCTCATTGTTTAGTCCAAACTCATGAAAATTTTGTTTTTGTTTGGCAATAAAGATTTTTTCTGCCTCTGTCTTTGTCTGTATAGGCCCCATGTTTTCCGTGCTGATTTCTGCTTCGTCTTCTTTTATTACTGTCGGTTAGCCTACTGTCGTTACGTAATTACTTTTCAAGTAATTGCTGACTTTAATTTGCGTTCCTTAATTAAAATACATTTGGGCGTAATACTTGCAAGAACGCCCTAAGCCATGGAAGCATTAGCCAATGAAGTACCAGGAGCCCTAATACCGAGAGTAAACAGCGTGACATGTTCATACATACATACATCCATGCATACATACATTCATACATACATGCACGCATACATATATACATACTGTTACATACATATTTACATATATACATACATAGTTCCATACACACACGCATATATACATACATACATTCGTGGCGGATCGGCCAGAAGACTATATATATATATAAGATTTATAAATAATTATTTTATTTCAGTGGTGCTCCAATTACATAATAGTTTGATATTTAAGTTGTTCTGTTCGCTTTAGTTAATTTCTGGCATTTTAACGGTTTATGTAACTAATTTAGCTGTTATTTCATTCAACACCCCTTACCGCTGTCCAGATAATTAATTGCCCTCGGACGCCGCTACGTCGCTAGATCAAAAGGACGCCGGTCATCGTTTTAGATCAATAGCCTAAGTTGGAGGCACCCTTAGAGCAATCCGTCGCTAGTATTAATGGTTTCCCGTCGCGCGAAAGGCCACGTGAAGCGGTCTTTCGCACGACAGTAATTATGTAATCGTAATCGTAATTCCAAGATTTCTACAGCGCCCAACGAAAGCCGCGACGCGGGGACCAGCTTATTCACAGGCGCTCAGTCAAAAGGGTAAATAGGCAAAAGGGTTCGGTTCCATGTCAAGATCCAAGAGTCAGGCAGAGAGACGGCGTGGCAGCTACGGTTGGTGATGTTTGGAGTTGGAGAGGAGAGACAGGTAAGAGGAAGAAGGGTGTCAGGATAGGATATGTGGAAGAGGAATGTTTTGATTTTTGAGTGTACCTACTAGATAACACGGAAAATAATAAGCGTCGCCCGCGCCGTGCCATAGAGTGCAGACGGTTGAATGAGGACTGCCACACCATGCGTTGCTCTAGACGTCGAGTGACGGCGCATGCGCTATGCATGCATACGAGTCAAGACAGTTTGATATCTTTTGTTCAGTGGTGTAGACCTATACAGTACATTTCTTTGTTGGGTGACCTGGCAAGTTCAAGCCCGAACTGAGGGCAAGTAACGACATATGCATGCGGACGACAGGGCGTCCTGGCAGTGTGCTAATCAGTGCGCTCCCGAGTCACATCCAAAAACAATTGCTGTCTGGTTCTGAGGCTGGCTCCGCTGATCTGACAGGGTTCAGGCCCACTCTGTTGTAAGATCGCAAGACGGTCCAAGTTCCGATAGCGGGAAGATAAGAGGTTGTGCAAAACTCGGGAAGCCTCGTTCCGGATAAATTAATAAATAAATAGCATGTCTGTATAAAAAGAGGGGTATTACTAGGAAAGCTTATCCCACTGGTGCCTTCCAAGAAACGAATCTGTCTAATTGCTGATGTTAGACAGGCTGGATGATGCGGTCTTGATCAAGTCAAAGAGAGAAGTTCGGAGAAAGATGCATTAGACAGGTTTGTGTAAAAGAAAGAGGTAACGCTAAAGAATCTCCCCTATCGGTGCCGTGAAGGAAACGAGTCTGCCGCCCAACCAAACTAATCATTGCGCTCCCGGATAAATCACATCTCATCCTCCCTCGCCCGGTTCAAAGACCGACATTGAACGGATTTGCATCCGTGTAGTGAGAGGAAAGAAAACTACATGTAGCTAAACTCGGGGGGAAGGCAGGTGCCGCTTCAACTCGAGCCCGTTGAGCCTCAGAACGCACCTGTTTATATCAGTCATGTGTGCAGGGCTTCGTAGGGTCCTTAATATGCGCTGCATTAAATCTCCTGATACATACATACTTACATACATGGATACATGTATACATACATACATACATGCATATACACATACATACATACATGCATACATACACACATACATACATGCATACATACATACATACATACATGCATACATACATACATACATGCATATATACATATATACATACATATACGCATACATACACATATATGTGCCGCATAGACATGTTCCGTTAAGCGCTTCTGAGGTGTTACTGCTTTAGTTATTGTTATTTATTGTTGGTTGTTATTGTTATTTTTAACTCTGTTAAATGCGTGATTAAGATAATTACTTTACTATTACTATTACCGTTATCATTACTTTGACTACTAGGCCGTCAACAGAGAACAAGTGCTCTGGGTTTTCTTAAGTAAGACCAAGATGTTCACTGGCTACGCGTAAGTGATTGCGTGGCATATAGTGGTTCAATGTCTATCTATAAGTCAAATTCCGACTTTCACGAGGGACCAGTATGTTAGGGTTCGATGTCTAACCTGGTAAGCGACCGCGCAATGCAGAGGTAAGCCCCACATCCCTTGGGTCCATTCGTTCAGTCCAGACCCGGGCAAATGTTACGAGGTCCGGAATCCATCCTCAGCTGCAGCAGCAGCAGCATGCGGGGAAGAAGGAGGCTGTTAGAGATGGAATGGAGCTCTAACTGACGGCATTAGCAAATTTACAGTTCCCCGTCCGACCGCATCGACCCACTTCCCCGCACGGAGTCCGTCGAGGAGTGGCACGCATGCGCCTACTTCAAAGAATCCTTCGCTTTCTTCGACGCACACCCTCTGCTCCTCGACTACATGCACACTTTCATCAGCCGACGCTGTTGTGCAAAACACTGTTATCTACATCAATACAATGCTCATAAATGTACTATTCGGAAATGTTATGTACAACAGCGCAGTGTACAGTGAGGCAATGTACAGCCGTGCAACGCACATTAATGAAATGCATACCATTGCGGTGTACACTAATTGAATGTACAGCTGTGAAAAGTATAGTAATGCAATGTACAGTATTTTAATGCACAGTGCTCGTCGTAGGCGTACAGAAACTGAAGCAAAGAACATTAGAGGAAACTGAGAGACTCACAGAGGCACAGGGAGACTCACAGAGGCACAGAGGAATAGGAAACGAATGAGAGAGAGAGAGAGAGAGAGAGAGAGAGAGAGAGAGAGAGAGAGAGAGAGAGAGAGAGACTTACAGAAACAGGCAAATAAGAAGCAATTTATTAAGAAAATAAGACACAAGATACGCATCGGATCAATCACAAACACATAGGAAGCGAATTGAGAATTCAAGCAGAAACAAGCAGTGAGCAGTGAGCCAGAGAATGATACACGGAAGCACTTCTAGACACGGTGAGTCGGAGAGGGAGAGACAGAGGGACAAAGACATAGACACATGGACAGAGACAGAGACATAGACACAGACATAGACAGAGATAAAGACATAGACAGAGACATAGGCACAGACAGGGACATAGAAAGAAACAGACAGAGACAGACAGAGACAAACAGAGACAGACAGAGACATATAGTGAAGCAAACACCAGTGGTCGATGAAACACAGACCGAAGCATCTATCAGTCGTCCGACGTCTTAATCGCCTGCTCGCTCTCCAAGGCGCGAACGTTACCTTGAGCGGAACCTAGACTGTGTAGCACATTTCCCGCCAACATTATCGCTGGAAAAATCCCTCGGCTCTTTCCTCTACCTCCTTGCCTCCCTCCGTCTGTTGCTCCGTCCCATCATCCATTCTTCTCCCCCGCCAAGACGCCAAATGCCAGCTAGACCTTGTTGAATCCAGGTAGTTCTTCTTAGTCCTGCGCCACAGGTACCTTTGCAAGCCCATAAGCACATCTAGAAGTATTTGGGCCAGAACGCGAATAGGCACAACTGCTCTAGTGCCTGAGTACATTCACTCCAGCCAACACTTACACTTGGCCACATTATTTTCTGACTGGAATGCAGCGAGGCATATTAGTCGAGTAAGCAGGTTGGGTTGATAGTTAAGACAAGGCGCCCCTCTTTAGGTCTCATAGATTTTCGTGTTCCATTCCCCTTGAGAGGTTCTAAAAAGACTCCATGCAAAAAATTCTAAGATAGATACACAGGCACAAGGAAAGGAGACTTTAAGTGAGGCAAGCACTTTAACCTATGCCGGCTGCAGTCAGGCAGCTGGCATGACCCGCACCCTATCCTAACTTTCATATTCTTACCTTCTTTATTCTTACCTTTCGTATTCTTTCCTTCCATATTCTTACCTTTCATATTCTTACCTTTCATATTCTTACTTTTCGTATTATTGCCTTTCATATTCTTACCTTTCATATTATTATCTTCCACATTTCTTACCTTCCATGTTCTTACCTTCCATATTCTTACCTTTCATATTTTACCTTCTATATTCTTACCTTTCATATTCTTGCCTTCCATATTCTTACTCTTCCATATTCTGACCTTCCATATTCTCACCTTTCATATTCTTACCTTCCATATTCTTACTTTTCATATTTTTACCTTCCATATTCTTGCCTTCCATATTCTTACTCTTCCATATTCTGACCTTCCATATTTTCGCCTTTCATATTCTTACCTTCCATATTCTTACCTTCCGTATGCTTACCTTCCATAGTCTTGCCCTAATAATATAAAGAGTAAGTAAGTCTAGGCGAGGACAGATAAGGTACACTAAAGTATGAGCAAAAAAGGTAAGTTCATGATGATGACGATGAGTTAACTGAAAGGGAATATAAGGTATGAAGGTGAATGATAAATTCAGTTAAGGAAAGGTAAGATACTGTGAGATATTTTCAGGTAACTAAAGATGACAGAAGTTAAGTAAAGGTAAGGTGAAATGACGTAAAGTAAGGTAAGTCAAGGTTAGGTAAAATAGCATATGGTCATAAAGTAAGTTAAGGCAAATACTGTAAGATGAGTTAAGGTCAGGTAAAACAAGGTAAGGTAAAAGTAAGGTAAGGTGAGTTAGGATAAAAAGGTAAGCTAAGGTAAGGAAAGTCAAGGAATATGTGAAATAGCATAAAGTTCACCGACGCCCTTATCAGTTTAGCACCTGCTGTTACTAAACATTACTTTACACTTCTCCCTTGCAGTCTCTGCGCAGATCTTTCACTCAAAACTGAAAATAAACCTCTTCCGGAAATCCTATTCTGATTTTTCCTCATATTCTTATCTATCTTGCCACTCCAATTCCAAACACCTTCCATCATAGCTTTGTCTCTATGTCTTTGTCTCTGTCTCTGTCTCTGTATCTGTCTAAATCTGTCTGCCAACCTGGCGCTTGGATCTTGACCTGGAACCAAATCTGACCCTTCTTGTCTGTCGATTTTCTTTCGCGCGATCTAGCTTGCTTTGGGTGCTGTAGAAATCTCGAGTTTACAGTTACTATTTTCGGAGGCCGCCATCGCTGCTAAACGGGTTTCCAACAAAGTTCAGAGGTCGTCGAGGGTCAGAGGCCATGCGAGGTCAAAGGTCGATATCGTTTATTACATGTTCAGCTGTCGGCAGATGGCTAGAAAAAAGCTGTTTTCACGTTGTCTGAATGAGGTCTTCGAGGAAGTTTAGCATGAGCAGATGTACATGTGGTCATGGGGCCTATATACATATATATATATATACATATAATATATAATATAATATATATCTATATATATAGAAGCTACATGTTATACCCTCGCACATATATACTCATATGTTTCATACACACACTTGCTTATAAATATGTGTAAGTGTGCTATGTATATGCTTATATATACATGCATATTGCAGTCTAACAACTTCTATGAGTGATGAACGAGTCTACCTTGTTGTATCGATATCGATATATATATGAATATTCATCCATATATATGTGTATATATATAGACATCTGTATGTATATATATGTTAATATCAATATGCATAATGCAAAGATAAATGCTTCTACGTGAATATGTATATGTGTATATATACATTCACATGTATGTATATAATAAGAAGAGATATCGGCACTTTTCGCGGGGAATTGACATATCCAACACGTGGTCCATATGCACTGATATCCAGGGATGCTCGTTTCCCTGACGAAAAACTCGAACATGTGCCACTTGTCGTAAAGGAGGTCAGTGCATTAGGGGTCGAGGTCACGCCGGACTGCGAGGACGTTGACCCGAAATTGGACCGCGATCGGTTGAGCTCTGAGATCGATTGGAGTTCGATGGAAAGTGGCCACTGTTAGATGAGAGGCCTTTTCGGACGCTGCGTTGATGTTGATACCACTGGTCGTTATTTTTGTCTTCTTCTGCTCATCATTCAGCATCAGCAACAGCATCATCATCAGCATAATAATAATAATAATAATATGATAATGATAATAATAATAATAATAATAATAATAATGATAATAGTAGTAGTAGTAATAATAATAATAATAATATCATCATAGATCATCATCATCATCTCATCATCATCATCATTATCTCATCATCATCATTTCATCGTCGTCGTCGTCATCATCATCATCATCATCATCTTCGTCATCTTCATTACATCAACTTCTTCTTTATTGTTTGATTTATTCGAATAATACACAATACAGTTATTTAGTACCAAGAACACTATAACACAAGGCGGTAGTTGGGAATATTCTGGTACTCAAAACAACGTTTTTCGATTATCAGGGTGAAGCATTTGTTAACAGCAACTGGTAATTGACACATGGTTTCCCAGTTTGCAAGTCTCTCTAAGGCAAAAAACAGATCAATAGAATGATTGAATGTGAAAGAACTTTACAGTTTAACATCATCGACAAATAACTGAATAAAAGAAACAAGATAAGTGTAGGTGTATATATATTTCTACAACGATAGTTTGGCCTCGACCCTACTCATTTTCAATGAAATAACCGGGTGAGATCTTTACCAACGCTGTCCTTTAGAATGGGCACGACGCCATTTAAGGCTCCCATGTATGGACCGTGCTAGCCCGAGATTCCAGTCTCTGAAATATATTCCTCGACCGGGGCACGAACCGGCATCCTCACTCACAGATGCGCCTTGACGTACGCTGTAACCAGTGTAGCTGACCAGGCCAGTGTAAGATCTAGTCCACTTTCCTGAGATACATCACTATTCTTCTTCACTCGACATGTTTGTGAAAGATAATCTAAAATATTTACAGCCTGCAGGGCACTTTCTTGCATAAATCAGGAGATTTAATTTACCAGGTTGCTATTGATGCCATATGCCTCATCGTTTGAAAAAATGTCTGGTGTGAAACCGAGTCAAAAGCTTTTTGGATTTCTACATAGATGACTCAGTGGTTTTACCTGCTGGTTGAGAGCAGCAGACCGATCATTTATGGATTCTAAAAATTACAAGTGCATTGCCTGCGCTGAAAGAGACACTGGTGTTTTGTGATCAACCTTTGCGCAGACTAGTGATCCACAATATTGTTATTGATTATAATTTTTTTCCATGACTTTGCGGCAGACACTGCTAAGAGAGATAGTGATAGTTGTCGTGGTAACAGCTTGCTCCTTTTTTGAATATTGACTTAACTAGCACATGCAATTAAGACGATTTCTAGTGATATTAATATTGTTTTTCTGCTACTACTAGGTTCTCAAATGCTATTGATGCCTTTGACCGTGGCAATGACATCCTATACTTCTATAAGTAATATCTATTAACAGCAGAAACTAATATGGTTAGAACTATCATAAACTAAGACAGGTATCAAAGCATCTTCAACGTCGCCTACATTCAGACACTGTTTTATTAAAGGTCATATTAAACTGTCTGGTAGCAGGCTTCAGCGACTGTGTTTTAATACGAGACAATCAATGGCTGCTCAGACTACATTGGTGTCTGCTGTTTCCACAGGTTATTTTTAAGCGCTGCTGCAAAAGGCCACATTAATATCTGGCCACAATGACTGTGCTCTGTTACCAGATAATCGATGTCGACGAGCTTTCTGGATACGGAAGTGGCTTTTGCTATTGGAAATAACTTTAAGAGTGTATCGTATATACTCTGTCATGCATCTGTCATTCATTCTGGCATGCCCTCATGTTATTCGAGTTCCCGGGCGACCCTTCTCATTTCCGCCCATGTCTTGTCACTTCCATCGTCGCGTCACGCATGTTGTCACGCATGAGCTGGTCGGTGTGACGTCGGATGCGTCTCGGGTGAGCGCCCCGCGGATGAAATGATTCTGCATTAGGTTGTCAGTTAATATTAAGGCCGGCGCCGAATTACAAGCAGCGTGGGTCGAATTACACGGACACTGTGCCATGAAATATGGGCGCTTATTGAGGGGGTTTGAGTGTATGTGCTGTGACTCTATCTCTGTCTCTGTCTGTGTGTATCTCTCTCTCTCTCTCTGTCTCTCTATCCGTCCATCCATCCATCCATCCATCCATCCATCTATCTATTTATCTATCTTAGTACCTGTGTCTATGTCACTCTGGCTGTTTTCTATTTCTTATTTCGTTTTTACTAAGTCATTCTTTCGCTTACTGTCTTTGTCGTAGCCTATCTCTGTCTCTTCCTCTGTCTCTGTCTTTCTCGCTGTTTCTGTCTGTTTTTCTCTGTATCTCTCTTTCACACACTGTTTCTGCCTGGCTATGCCTCTGCTTCTGTTACTAACCTTTTATCCAATATTGTCGCGGGACTTGCCTTTCCAGCTCTCGCTCTTTCTCCCGCCTTCTACTTCTGTCTGCATGTCTGCCTCTCATTCTGCCTGCCTAGTTTTGTTCATCGATCTTTCTCATCTGATCTGTCTCACTGTGTCGGCGTCGCTATGTGTACGTCTGTCTCATTAAACCGAATGGTCCCTCCCTCCCTCCCTCTTCCTCTCCCTCCCCTCTCTCTGTCTCTCTCTCTCCCTCTCTGTCTAAATGTCTATCGCTGCTTTGTCTCTCGCTGTCCCCTTCTGCTCTGCCGCTTTCTTAGTTCGTCTGAGTCTGTCTGTCTGTGTGTCTATGTGTCTGTCTGTGTGTCTATGTGTCTGTCTGTCTGACTGTCCGTCCGTCTGTCTGTCTGTCTGTCTCATCGTGTCTGAATTCCCTCAGTGCGAGCAATGCACTTGAACAGCAGCTGAGCAGCGGATTCCTCCAGATTGGCATCCGGTTTCGGATTATCATCGAGCGCTCGTCCCTCTTCAGAGGGACAGGTGCTCGATCCGTCAACGACGCGACCGTCGCCTGCTCTATGGGATCCACGGACGCCTGTCGATAGCTGGTTTGTAGATATGCCATGTCGTGGCCGCCGTTTTTTTAAACCGGGTGTAAAAAAACTCATATTGAGCATCGTTTGCTTTTCATCAGCGCAACGGACACTCGAGTGCAGCAACGCGTTATCATCGTCATCGTCAGCATCATCATCGCCATTATCATCTTGGGCAACAGCAGCATCGTCGTCACCTTCTCATCGTTTGCTTTTCATCAGCGCAACGGACACTCGAGTGCAGCAACGCGTTATCATCGTCATCGTCAGCATCATCATCGCCATTATCATCTTGGGCAACAGCAGCATCGTCGTCACCTTCTTTGCCATTGCTGATATTATTGTCGTTGTTTTCTTCGTCGCAATCATCATATTTCATGTCCAAATTTCTCTATGGACTTGACAGACAGGCAAAAGTAAGCGATGTAACTTCCGGTCTGCTTTTGAAGGTCATTTATTCACTCGTTTTGTTCCTTCATTTGTTCGTTCATTCGTTCGTTCATTCTTTTCTTCCTTCCTTCTTTTTTCTTCTTTCCTTCCTTCCTTCCGTCATTCTTTCTTTCTTTCCTACCATTCTTTCTTCCGTTCTTCTTTCCTTTCTTCTTTCCTTTTTTCTTTCCGTTCTTTCTTCTTTACTTCCTTCCATCATTCCTTTATCCCTTCCTCCCTACCGATCGTTCGTCCTTTTTACTTCAATCCTTCCCTTCTTCTTTTTCTTCATTCATTACTTACTCTCTTACTTACTATTTTCTTCCTCCCTTCCTCCCTTTCTCCCTTCCTCCCTCCCTCCCTCCTTCCCTCCCTCCCTCCCTTCCTTCCTTCCTTACTTTTTTCTTCATACCTTGTTTCCTTCCTTCCTTCCTTTCTTTCTTTCTTTCTTCCTTCTTTCCTCTCATCTCTTCCGTCAGTTCTTTCCTTCCTTCCGCTGATTGTTCCCTATTTTCCTTTCCCGTCTTTCGATCCCCATTTCGCGCTTCCTGTTTGCACTTGTTCTTACGCGACCCTTCTCCCGAACACCGACCCCGGTTCCTCTCCATCACCGCTCCTCTGCTTCCGCAGCCAGCGACTGAGCCTAATGGACCAGAAGCCTTAGACGTTACATCACTTCGCATTCTGACCCTCGCTCCTGGATCCGAACGGCAGACCTTTCGACAACCACATCGCTAATCAATAGACCACGTCGTCGCATTTACGACATATCGTATACGAATATGCATTTCGATTTGTATATACATATATATAGGCATTTGTGTGTTGCATATATATATATGTATATATATATAGGCAATGCTATAAAGTATATAAGGATACGCAACTTACAGTATAAATATGCAGTATATAATTATATGGTAAAGTATGCAATATATATAAGGTATATTTAAATACATACAGGTACCGTTGTATTACATACAAATATATACGGTACAGATCCTGCACTGTGTATGTATATACTTGTATATATTTGTACATAAATGCAATATATTTTTACTATAGCGTTGAGAGTCTGACATGCGTGCGGCGGTGTGTACCAAACAAATGAAGACTTTCTTTTGTTGGCTCGATAGCTTTGTTCTCCAATTTAAGACAGTCGCGGTGGACGGTCCGAGGTGGGTGGTCCGCGGTGGGTGGTCCGCGGTGGGTGGTCCGCGGTGGGTGGTCCGAGATGGGTGGTCCAGACAAACCTCTCGTCCGTATTTGACGTCGACATCGGTGACTAAGTTCGGCGATTAATACGTCATGCTCTAATGACTTCTATAGCGCGGATGGCTATTACGCTATGCATCAGTAGATCGTGTCAGCATCTTCGCCGTCTCTTTGAGTCCCATCCCGAACCCTGGAAAGCGACGAAAGTGAAAGGGAGAGCACACTCCACAGTGCATTGACCCTGCTCATGCACGCACAGCGCTCAATTGGCTGCCAGACATCGATCGATGCCTCGCAAATGTTTTCAGTCGCTATATAAATGGTACAGATGCATAAATATCCATCAAACACTTTGCTCAATGCACTGACGCATGTACCTATGTACGTAGATAAGTATGTTAGTCAGTATAGTATAATTTATCACTAATTTTATTATTAATCAAGGTGTTGGCAGCGTCGCAGTTGTAACAGCAAACGAAATAACAAACACATAAGCAACTAATATATATATGGAAAAATATTGGAATACAATAAAATAACAAATGAAAATAAAGGTTCATAAATCCAAATAAAACGAAATAAATAAGTGAAGAAAGCATTGGATTAATGAGTTTTGCTCGCCAAAGTACAGAAGATATCCGAGTACATCTTTCCGAAATGCGCTAAAAAACGCGCCTTTACGAACTGCAGACGGACCCATAACGTCAGCGAATCAACTTCATTCGACTCCCGATGACCTGCGCAATCGTGTCGTAAATTCGGCTGCGTTTAGTGTTAATATTCTGCGTGTGGGCGCTATATAAATATGCGCGAATGCTCATCTGTATGCAGCGGCGCCTGATCAGGTCGTCGTGGGTGGTCTCGGTGAAACCGAAAGGGAACTTTTTCGGTGCCCCATCAATTGCGCCGAAAAAGTTGAGGTTGGAATGGAAGAGACGATCGTATGAGATGTATGGCAGTTGCAACTTGCATTTGCCGGCTTCTCTAAGCGTCGGATGTCGGCGTCCAATAACTCGATCGCTGTAAGAAGGATAGGGGTTGGGTAGCGTAGTGTAAAGTAAGAATGGGTAAAGTAGCGTGGGGTAGCGTTGAAATGGTATGCGGTAAGAATTGGGTATGGGTAGGGAAGAGTAGGGTAGGGTATTGTAGGGTAGTATGGGAAAGGGTGAGGTAGGGTTGGGGTAGTGCAACGTAGGGTAAGAGTGGGGTGAGGGCATTGTAGAGTCAGCGTAAGGGTAAGTGTAAAGGTAAGGGTAGAATAAAATAAGGGTAAAGGTATGGACATAATACGATGGGGTAGACTAACGAAGGCTATGACCTATGGATGGGTAAGGTTGGCTAGGGCAGGTTAACTGGTATGGTAGAGTAAGGGTAAGTAGCAGCGTTAGTACCTTCGCCTACTTTTCTCCAGCGAGGAAACATAAACAACTGCGTAATTCAACTCCCTGTTGTTGTTCCTCATTCTCCTAATCCTCTCCCCTCCTTCTTTTCCTCTTCCTCATCTGGAACACATACGACTGCTTCGTCTTCATCATACGTCCCTTCTCCCCATCTGTACATACATCCCCTCCTCCTACCTAACTTCCTCTCCTTCTCCGCGTCCACCTCCCTCCTCTTCATTGACCTCCGTATTCTCCGCCTCTTCCTTCCTTCTTGTTCCTCCTCCTGCTCCTCCAACTCTTCCTTCTACTCATCCATTTTTCTCTTCATCCTCTTTCTCCTTTCATTATTATTCCTCCTCTACAGCTGCCACCTTCTCTTCTCCTCTTTTGCTTCTCCGTCTTCCTCCTCTTCCTCCTCCTCCTCCTCTACCTCCTATTCCTCCTGCGCCTTTTCTCTTCCTCATTCTCTTCCTGTTCTTCTTCCTTCTTCTAGTATGGAACTTGTGGAACGGGGAAAGGGGCGAGGGCAGATGGACGGATGAGGGGTTGGCAGATGCGGAAATAATACGCCGATGAATGGGTCAATTAGTGCAGTTAGGGTGGTTGGATCAATGTATGCTAGGAAGGAAGGATGGATGGATGGTAGGAAGAAGAAAGGAATGAAGAAAGGAAGGTACGAAGAAAGGTAGGAAGGAAGAAAAGAAGGAAGGAAGAAAGAAAGACTATATGAATGGAAAGAAGGATGGAATGAAGTTAGAAGAAAGGAAGGCAGAAAGCAAGAAAGGATAGATAAATGGAAGGAAGGACGGAAGGGCGGAAGAAAGGAAGAAGAGAAGAAGAGAAGAAAAGAAGAAACGAAGGAGAAAGAAAGAAAGGAAGGAAGTAAAGTAGAAAAAAGAAAGGAAAGGAGGGATGAAGCATGGATGGATGAAAGGTAGGAAAGAATGACGGACGGAAGGAAGGATGTAATGAAGTAAGAAAGACGGATGGCTTGGTGGATAGCTGGATGGACGGACGAATGGAAAGATGGAAAGATGGATGGATAAACGAATGTTCCTCCTGCCACCTTCTAATTCTTCTTCTTCTCCTTACCCTCCTTTAATCCATCCATCATCGTTTTGTGTCTATGAGACTCGAGGATCCATCTCAAGTGTGTGTTGTCTGCTATTGTTGTAGGCTACTGGCTCTGCTATATCAACAGTACCATCAATCCCGTCTGCTATGCCCTGTGCAACGCCAATTTCCGGCGGACATATTGGCACATCCTCACGTGTCGCTGGTTCCGTTCGACCGATCGGCAGAGGGCCCCACCAGGGGGCGCCGCGAAGCGGTGATGCGTCCTGGGGTTACGTGGAAAGTGGAACGGGAAGATGGACGGATGAGGTGTTGGCCGATGCGGAAGTAATGGGTGGATGGATGGGTGAATTAGTGCAGTTAAGGTGGTTGGATAAATGTATGTAAGGAAGGAAGGAAGGAAGCAAGCAAGCAAGCAAGAACTGAAGGAATGAAGGAAGACAGGCCTGGTGGAAGGGAGGAAGAAAGCATGGATGGAAAGGAAGGAAAAAATAGATGGAAGGAAGTAAGGAAGGAAAGGATAGATGGACGGATGGATGAAGGGGAAAAAAGATGGATGGAAGGATGGAAGGAAAAAAGAAAAGATGGATGGAAATAAGAAAGGAAGAACGGAATGATGAATGGATGGATGGAAGAAAAGAAGGAAGGAAGGAAAGATGTATGGATGAATAGAAGGAAGGAAGGAAGGAACGAACGAAAGACGGACAGATGGACAGACGGATGGATGGAAGAAAGGAAGGAAGGAAGAAGAGTTGGGTGGATGAATGGAAGAAAGGACAGATGGATGGATGGATGGACGGACGGACGGACGGACGGATGGGTGGAAAGGTAGGACGGACTGATGGATGGACAGACGGGTGGAAGGAGGGATGAATAAATTATGTATATAAATAAATGAGTTACAAAATGGAAGCACAAGAAGTGAGGATTGATGGCATGAACAGAAGACATCGAAGGGCGTTGGAAATGAAGCGGAAGAGATAGGCAACGAAGCTCGATGATTTAGACATGGCCGATGCAAAACTATGAACAATTTTTCCTCTTAGACTATATAAAAATGTACGGAAACTATTTCGGTTGGACCAAAAGGACAAATTTCTTTGCTTCGAATTTCATTCGTTCATTGCCCAGTGCTCTCGCTGGTTGGTTGGCAAAGACATCAGACTCCATCGTGTAGCCTTCATTTGTTGGGTTATTCGTAACTCATATTGGATTCTAAGTTCTGATTTGTCTGACTATAACGGACACCAGATTTTCCTGCAATGTGGTTGTAACGTCTATAATTCTGCAATTTGATTGGCTGTATTTTAAAATGACGCCAAATGGTTTGCTGCTGCCTGATTGGTTCATTGATTAACACAAAGACGTAAGTTAAGGCGCGCAATATCGTTAGCTGAGATGCAATGGTGTCATATTTAATGCTGGAAAGCGATTGGCTGCACCTTAAACTTGAAGTGTTGCAATACGAGTTTTGTGCAGTAAGAATTATACTGACGTCATCTTTTTGTTCTGCAACCTGATTGGTTGAATTCAGTGACGCACTCTTTCGTGTCTCATTGTCATTGGCTAGATGATGCGCAATTGTTAACTGCAATGAGAGCTTGTACTAAAGATTAAAATGAACTTTTTGAACGATTTTAACACAAGTCCGAGATTTCCGAGACGGCGAGCTGATCAATCTCGTTATCCATTCTGATACTCTCTGTCAAATATCAGTGTTCAATTTTTTCCTGTTCTAGTAACCGCGCTCTTTTTCTAGAGCATGAATTCTCTGCTCAAGGCGAGAAATACGTTGTTCCAACTCCTTGAAAGTGTTAGAAATTAATTCAAAGGCGAGAAAATACGTTGTTCCGACTCCTTGAAAGTGTTAGACATTAATTCACGCATCTCCCCTACGAAGGAATTTAATGTTTGTACCGCCAATTTGATAAGCGTCTCGATTTTATCAGGTAAGTTTTGTGTTTATAAAGAATCCTCACAACTTTCATCAGATTTACTGCCAGGAACGGTAGTCGCACCCTTACTGCGCAAGTTTTGTTTACCCCATGGCCGACATTTTAAACTAACGCTCTGATGGAAATGAGAACTAATGGACCTGTAACCACAGAACATACCTTTCGACAGACGTTAGAATTCCTCAACTGTATGCCTAGACTCATTCGAGTTATAAGTTATACTTTCACACGACTTTGACTTTGTTAGCAACTCAGACGAACTTTCAGTTATCCACTCGAATGACTTGGCTTATTTAATTGATTGATTGATTGATTGACTCTTTATTGATCCCAAATTCGACATATCAGGTTACACAAAAAACATACAGTTTGCCAGGATGCAAAAGGCAAACCCAGAAGGGACACGGTCCCGCTTAAATAGGGTCACCTATTAACATCAGTAATGTAGGATGGCAATCGAAATGTAAACAAAGCAAGTATCATTACATAAATAAACTAAATAAGTTATGTACAATCCGTACACAAATGAAACTAAAAATAAAAGGATATAGAAGTCCGATGCATTACACAGTCCTATATATAAAAAAAAAGAAAATTTACGACGTGTATATAAGAAGGGTGACCTTTCGACAACAGTTAAATCGTTAACAATCGAATACGTCCAACCCTTCAAGAGACAACAAATGAATCGAGTTACTGTGGTTCAGAACAACTCTAACTCTAGACCTGGAACGTTTCACAGGAAAAGAATACAGAAAGATTCAATTCCCTATTCCGATTTAAGCTTTAGCGGGTCCCTTTTGAGACATCCTACCTCGTATGTAATGTAATCAAAAATTTTTGAAGCGCCACTTCGAGGTAAACTCCTCAGAGGCGCTCCCGGCCCTACAACCCAGGAGAACTGGGAAATAAGAAGGTCTTCAAGCGCTTGCGGAAAAGAGGGGGAGGTAGACTAACAAGTTCCTTGCGTAGGCCATTAGGAAGCCCATTCCAAAAAGCGGGACCAACCACCGCAAAACTTCTGCGCTGGGCCGTAGCTGTTCGAACCGATGGGGTAAGCAAGTCACCCCGTACCGCCGAACGAAGTAGTCTACGGCCCGGAATGGAGGAGGGGTAGATGGCATCAACCCTGCTCCAGAAGACACGAGAACACGATCGACAACAAGGACTTACAAATCCGAGGCCACTCCCTGGAAATTCGATATCTCCGAAACGATCATCCGTAAAGAAATTTCTAGTCATTCAAATTCGGTCACCGTCGTCATTGATCGCGACCAGTTTCGAAGAAATTCAAAGAAGTTAGGAATAACACTCAAAATGGCGGTTCTCCAACGTTGCAAATCTTTCGCAATAAAACGGCCAAATTCAAAACAACTTTCGATCGACGACTGCGCTCAACCCCCAAATCTATAGGCAAATTTTCCAAATCTATTCGAAAAATCTGAAAATTTCAGATTAGATTTGGTGAATCAGAAGATCTCTAACCTACTTGGGCACCGGAAGTCAACTACACAGAAGTTTCTCGAACATAGTGCCCTCGAACGAGATCACATCAGCATCTTGAGCACTGCCATCACTAGAGGGCTTTGCAGTCATTGAGCGCATCGACGCACATCGCCTTGACCACCGCAACCTGCAGGCCGATTAAAAAAGCTTGCTACAATTTTAATGAAGAATCGCTAAGTGGCTATATATTAACATATAAACAACCTAAATTTAGAACGCATCAAGAAGCAATGGTCTAGCCATTATTTAGCGCCAATTGTAACGGATGCAGGTTTCCGCTACATTGGTAGTGAATTGTACTCCACAAAATTAATGTGCATGTAAATGCTAGAAAAGTTCGGAAAAAGTACATCTTTGGAAAAATTCCCGTGTCCAGCTAAGGGAGGGGTATGGCAAACTGGCATAATGTTGAATACGCCACTTGATGCATACCTGACCATACTTACCTAAATAGCAAGAGGTTTATGAGTGGTCTAAACAGCGCCTTATCGCCATAGCCTCTTCATCGAGCATCCAATATTTGATCTCATTTGCAAAGTAAGAACACTGTTCATAGTAGTTCCTCAGTTTAACGACAGCTTATGGCATCAAAGGCCGTTGCCATCGCCCTCATCCTTTTTCCAGGCTTGGGACTGGCACCACCTCCAAACAAGGCAGTGGCGGAGTTACACTGTTCATGTAATGTATGCTATGCATAAGGCTCTGGAGACTAATTTTGATAGAGGGGGTGCACTAAATCGGCGATTGTTTTACCTTACAGTCAATGCCTTACTTATAAATGTAACTCTACCTTATCTATATGATAAATGTAGGTCATTAGACAGTTTTGAAAGGCTAAATATTAATCTAAGTCTAACATTTAATTTTCTAGATAGACTGATAGATGACTAGCAGGTCTGAAGTTGAAACCCCAAAACGAGAGACGTTTTCAGTCATGACTTGTGTCGACATCTAGTGAGTTAGGACTTAACTATGCGTTGGAACCACAGCTGACACCTGGCGAATGGAATGACGTCCACTAGAACTATGCTTAGGCTATCTGCTGGCTCAAACAGTGATTCTTGTTTACACACGATGTGACTGGTTCATGGTCTCCCTTGGTCTTCCAGAGGGTTCCATCTTAGGGACCCTACTCTATATCCTCTACACTGCTGACTTAAACCTATTCAACTCCGCCACTGCCTTTAGTCGGGTAGTGCCAGTCCCAAGCCTGGATAAAAGAGGAGGGCGACGTCAACGACCTTTGATGCCATAAGACGTCGTTAAACATCGGAACTACTACTACTAAACCTAGTCCTTTCTTCTTCGAAGGTCACGGCTCATGTGTATGCTGACGACATATGCCCATGACCCAGCCGTAGAGGCAATTTCCTTATGGATGAAATTGATTCAGAAATCGGATGTTCCTGATGCCTGGATGTTGTCCAACCACCTCAGGTTGAATCCTGGGAAAACCCAGTTCATCTGACTTGGTAGCCTTGGGAAAATTTCGACAAATCGACTTATCTTGTCAGCAGCATTGCTCCATTCAACTGCTGCAGATATCCAACGACGGAGCTGTAACATGGTGAGTACATAAGCTTGACTCCCACTGCCTAGTGGGTTACCTTGGGAGAGGAGGAAGGCTACGGCAGGGTTAGAGGCCGCAAGGGCTCATTAGATTATTTCTAAATGACCAGCCACCTACCTCATGCCTTCCTGGCGGGTGGCTGGGGGAATCTCCTAGCCGTTGAGTTTTCCTCGATGTGCAACATAGCTTCCCTAATGTCTCTTTCTCCTTTACTGTGTGTGATCTGGATGTGACCTTGGACCAGGACTTAACCTTTTCAGAGTAAGTGTCGAATGCTCTTCTACCAACCTGCACCAGATTCGCACTACACGCTGCTCGATTACCACTCAAGTGACAAGTGAAATAATGGTCTGTAAAACACACGCATCAGGGCAGACTAAGACAATGCCATTTATGCTAATTCTTTTCGTCATCAATCAGTTGCAATCTGCTTAAAATGCTGCCGCTCGATTGATCGATGGTAAACCTAGATTCGGTCCTATATCCCTATATAGTTGGAAGGATATATATCTATAATATATATATATATATATATAGTTGCACTGGTTACCTACTGTATGCATAAACGCATCGATTTTAAGATCTTAATGCTTATGCGCAGTTGTCTTGCAAGTTGTCCTCACGTCTGTCACGTGGTTTTCAACTCGTTCTTGATGGATTTTAAATCGACGCAGAGTCGTTTTTTTTCCGTAGAGATCGATTACATAATTAATTTCGTTATTTTTGTCTTTGAGTGAAATAATGGTCAGTAATTCTCTCTGTGTGTGGTTACACTGTATCACTAAGGTGCCGAATTCCTATGTTAAAGGTGCCGTTTTAAGTAAGTTAGTTATTTTACTTATATTATAAAATACTTTAATAAAAACAAAAGAGCTATTTAATCAGAGTGAAATCGTTACCGAGATGAAATGAGATGATTCAAGGCAAGATGAGATAGGAGATAAGACAAGACAAGACAAGATAACATATGATAACACAAGACAATAAAAGACAAGACAGGACAAGATAAGATGACAGAAGATAAGATACGATGAGACAATATGACGAGCCATCATATGACTGACCCGCTGCCTGTCTCTCACTGGTCTTTGCCTGCGCTACCCAGAATACCTTTCTCCCGGAAGTCTGAATGTTTCCGCTATGAGAACGCCCTGATCGAAAATAGGAAACGGACATAAACGGATCCGTGGCTCCAGTCCACCCATCAGGATTACTTCATCGGCGCCATCTAACGATCGGCTGGACGCCCCGATAGGGAAATCATAACGGTCAATATCTAACCGGATATCCGGTACGTGTGGCGATTCAAAGGTCGCCGCTAAGCTGCTTAGCACCAACCGTTGAATACTCATTTAACGAACAACCCGACTGCACCGAATGCGGAAAGGCATAGTAATACAGGGTAAGCAAGGCGTGGCAATACTAAGCAAGAAATGGCAAGGCATGTCATAATAAGACAAGAACAGCTAAGGCACGGTTAGGTAAGAAGTACCAAGGCAAGATAATTGAAGGTAATGCAGTGAAAGACAAGGTATGTTAAAGTAAGGCAAATCAAGTAATGAGGTAACAGGTAATACCTTAACATGGTAATGAGTGGCAAGGTAAAGCGAGCTGAGGTAGAATAAGTTACAATTGAAGAGGTACTTTAGGTATACATAGTATACATAGGATACTTGCATACATAGTATACATAGGATACTTGCATACATAGTATACATAAGATACTTGCACACATAGTATACATATTATGACACTCGCAGTTAATGGTACTCTATACAGACAATCGTGTTTATGGTCCTGG
Source organism: Norana najaformis (assembly GCA_964023275.1). NCBI lineage: Eukaryota > Metazoa > Annelida > Clitellata > Crassiclitellata > Hormogastridae > Norana > Norana najaformis. The sequence goes on along the minus strand of OZ029918.1, from coordinate 10,139,693 downwards.
AGTGTAGAAAGTACTAAAGCATACTATCCAAAAGACATTAATGTTATAAGAAAAGCGAGCCGTCATTTCCGCATATAAAGTAAAGTAAGGTATGGAAGTAACAGCTGATATATTACACGACTCTATCATTATTATTTAGTACTCACAGGTATGGTCTTAGGGTTGCAGGATATCTCAGCTGAAGTAAAAACACTATGTTAGCATTCTAACAACCGAGCAATCTTGAAGTACCTTATTGTGACCCGACTCGACACAACTCAACAACGGGTTGTCAAATACATATCAAATACCGGGTCACGAAACCTCGAACGCAGAGGTGGAAGGGAAGTGATAAGAAATCTGTTCCTGAAGAGGCGCTACATAAAATCAGATTATTGTATGCTTAAAAGATTGACACTGACAATTACATCAAGTAACTAAAATACCGAGACTGACTCACTATAACGTTGCAAATGTTATTCACGTATCAACGAAACCTGCCGCTACTCGGTGCAGTTGTCCTTTCTCCACCTTCGAGACTCTATCGCCACCTTGCGAAGCCGCGCTCAACTAAGCGCCACCTCTAGGAATGAGACGCTTCGGCCGCTTGGAGACGCTACTGTCGTCGGAGCAAAATAAATGGATGCGGGCGGATGCAGTGATGGATGCCTCGATGTCTTCACACGGTGCTGGCTTCGCTGAGGTTTCAAACCCTAGCCGTTGCGAGTCCAGTTCAAGCGCATTCGAGTCTAGAAGTTTGCCGTGATCAGACGGAAAGACTCCTGAAGAAACAATCAACTGGAACTCGGCATCACTAAGGTATAGATACGAGCACTGATACTGATACTGGCACAGATACACATACGGAGGCTCATAAAGACGCATACACAGATACATAGATACTTACAAAGAGTCTTAGAGATACACACAGATACACTTATGAAGGTACAGAAAATGACAGACACAGATACGGAGAGAGATGCATACACGCACATAAACACATACAGATGACAATACAGACGCATACACAGGCGCAGATTAAGACTATTAGAAATACACACATACACACAGATATAGACACCGATACAGATAGAGATACAGACAAAGGGACAGCTAAATCTACAGCTGCTTAACCGCACATCTTATTTCTGAAGCGTCACTCACATGCATGCCTCTATTTTTATAGCGCCTAGTCAGCATTGACAACGGAAAACAACACAGACTGAGGAGTTTAATGAGTTTCTGTTAATTAATTATCTTCCGTGGGCGACCGACCGGCTGCTCTTGCGTCTGTGGTTCGAAACCAGGTGCGACGTCTGAAATTGGCAGTTCGCTGATGAGTCGTGATTGTAACTCACATGAAATGGTATCATGTTGTCGTTAATTATGATGACGACGGCGATGGTGTTGTTGTTGTTGCTGCTGATGGTGATGTTGTCAGGCTCCTTAAGACGCTATATAAATGTACAGATACATACAAACATACATTCATACATACATACATACATACTTGAATTCATACATGCATAGATACATACATACAAATATGCATACATATATCCTTACATACATACACATATACATACAAATTACATACATATACCCACATATGCATACATACATGCATACATACGTACAAACATACATACACACCTACATAGGCGTACATACATATATACATACATACATACATGAATGTATGCATACATGCATGCATCAAGATGATGATGATGATGATGACGACTACGACGATGACGAAGATGATGATAATGATGATCCAACATTTGCTGTTTGAAGGTAAGTTGTTTTATTAGAAGTGCAACGATCCCATGAATGGGGTAGAGGAGCAAGCATTATACGAAAGAGTACCTCAGGGGAATGCAGAACTTAACTGGTCGCAATATGTTAAATAATCCTTACAGCTGATGAAAAAGTATCTAACAAAGGCGCTTCATCAATGGCACCGATTCATCTTCTCTATGACGCTGAATGCTTCGCTATCGAATTCTGTCGCTAACACGGATTAACTTTACGAAACCACAAAGCTTGACTCTCCCTCCTTGACCCTCCCTCCTCCAAAAATTACAAGTTATAAGCGCTAAGCTTGCCATGGTTTCAGCTGCCTCATATATTATTATCACAACTTAATTATTATCTTCGTAAATTAAGTGAGTGTCTGACTTATTCGGCAGTTGTCTGCCTCCTCTGAATTCATTTTATCTGCAGAGTGGGAGGGGTAGTTCGAATGGTGGGGTGTCTAATTAACCCTTTATATATGCGGTACGTTTACGCAAATTCTTGCACTAGAAAATACACTAGTGTTCTTTAAAAGATACCGAAGAGAATCGTATCGTAATCGTAAACTTGAGATTTCTACAGCGCCCAACGAAAGCACTAACGAAAGCTAAGTGGCGGAAACCAGCTTATGCACAGGCGCTCAGTCAAAACAAAATCGAGAGGAAAGAAGGGTTCGGTTTCAGGTCAAGGTCCAAGAGTCAAGCCAGGCAAGTTGTCAGACGGCTACGGTGGGTGATGTTTGGAATTAGATTTGCAGGAATAGTAAGGGGAAGAAGGGGGAATCAGGATAGGATCGGCGGAAGAGGAGAAGAATGGCAATCGTTAGTTAACCCAGAGAGGGGACTGCCATGCGTTTGCAGTGCTAGCAACTTCAATTTCCTAGCCCTGACATATTTGGGCGAACGGCTTGTCCTCTCATTCGTCCAGTCTGAGTCCGCAATGGGCGCAGTATAAACGAAGACCTTGAAGTATTTCTCTGCTGGAATGATGATGATGATGATGATGATGATGATGATGATGATGATGATGATGATGATGACGATGATGATCCAACATTTACTGTTTGAAAGTAAGTTATTTTATTAGAAGTGCAACCATACCATCATCGGGGTAGAGGCGCAAGAATTGTATGAAAGGATACCTCAGTGGAATCAAGCCAATGACCTGTCGGTTGACAGCTTCCAGCACGCTAACTACTAGGCGTCGCGCAATTACAGAATAGACAAAGCTTAAGTTTGTAAGCAGAGGCTTTGTTTACGCTGTAGCTTACATGGCGTAGCTTCTTGCCTCAGATAATTGGTTACTGTCTGAACTCTTGAAGAGTCGATCTCAGTTGGGCGTCGGATCTCCTTCGTCATTTAAAACTGATTCCTGCCGAGCAGGTAGAAATTTGCTTAAATTAATTAAGGCTCTCGGCTGGAATGGTTTATTGCGAACTTAAAGGAAGCTCGCAAAGTCTTAAAGTATATGATAAAAAAGCGTTTTTGCCATTCAAGGGCCAATGTTGCATCGTGCAAGACTTGAACCAATGTCAAGAGCAACTAAGTTGTACTCTGAGAGTAGAGAATCTGGTGCCTTTCTAGCGTCAAACACCTCTCTCTCTCACTATCACTCTTCTCTTTCTCTCTCCGTCTCTCTCTATCTCTCTTTGTCTCTGTCTCTGTCTCTCCGTCTCTCTCTATCTCTCTTTGTCTCTGTCTCTGTCTCTCCGTCTCTCTCTATCTCTCTTTGTCTCTGTCTCTGTCTCTCCGTCTCTCTCTATCTCTCTTTGTCTCTGTCTCTGTCTGTCTCTTTGTCTCTGTCTGTCTCTGTCTGTGTCTGTCTGTCTCTCTGTCTGTCTCTGTCTATCTCTGTCTGTGTATGTCTGTCTATCTGTCTTTCTGTCTGTATGTCTCTGACCCTGTCTCTCTCTCAAAGCCTTAGTGCATATTGGTCGTAAACAGCCACTTTTGCTCTTCAAGACTTGGCGTCATTAACGTGCTAATTGTATACAATATTCGGTGTCATTCCGGTGCCATTGTGTGGCCATTTCTGTCGCCGTGCAAGATACGGTGCATTTCGGTGCTAAAAGTTATTCCAACGTTATGGAATCTCGCGCTAGCTGGTGCTGTAGAAGAGTTGGTGCCATTCTGGTGACCATTGCGTCGGTTGTTACTCCGTTCAATGTCGATGCCATTCTAATGCCAGCTGCTCATCGAAGCGTCGAATATGCGTCGGCTTAAGTTGTGCCGATTGGCGTGTCACGCCGTGCGCTCTGATGCGTGACATGGCGCCAACCTAAGCCGACCGCAACGCTGCGAACTGACGCACGCGCTGCCAGATTAAACGCTGCTGATTGCCGTTCAGTGAACATGTTGGAGAAGTGGAATAGGAAAGTGAAGGGGATGGGGAAGAGAAGGGTTGGGATCGAATGGGGAAGAGGAAGGGTGGTGCCGGTGTGGCAGAGTCGTCGAGGGCATTTGGCGAGTTCTGTCTACTTCGACGAAGATCGCTAGCGGATGAAGAGTAGGAGAGGGATGAGGAGGAAGATACAGAGGAGGAAGAAGATGGAGGACAAGGATGGAAGAGTTGAAGGAGAAAGAGGAGAAGAAGGATGAACAGTAAGAGGGGGAGGAGGAAAAGACATGGATTGAGGGGGTGTCTGTGAACGAAGCAGATTATGGACAATTGAAAATCAATGAAAGAGGAGGTACGAAGACGGATAGCCAGACAGTGAGACAGACAGACAAAGACAGCCAGGCAGACAGATAGATGGACCGCCGACAAATAGGAATAAGCAGAGATGGGAGCAAAGAGACCGAAGAGAATGGACAAAGCACGATTTCGTGAGAAAACGGAAGACGTGCGAGAACGTCGAAAAGAATAGACACCTAATGGACAAAAAATAGACAGCAAGAGGAACAACAACAACAACACGAAGAAGAACAAGAAGGAAAACAACGCGAAGAAAATGCAGAAAAGCAGAAGAAAAGCAGTAGAGAATTGAATATAAGCAGCAGCGGCAAATATATATAATAGCTGGAAAACGGAGAGGCGGCATAAGGAGACAAACAAGGAGGCAGAAAGATCGTAAGACATACAGAGACAAGATACAGACGGACAAAAGGTCAGCGAGGCAATGAAGCATTCAAGGCAGATAGGAAGACAGCCAGACAAGTAGGCAGACAACGAGTCAACCAGAAAAGTAGTCATGCAGAGGCGGAAAAGGTGGCAAGCAAAGGTGCAGTTCAAGGAGCTACTCAAGTGATCAACCATGCAAGTAGTCAGTCAAGCAGGCAGACAAGGAAGCAATCAAACGCAGGCAATGAGTCACTCAAGGCGGCAAGCAGTGTGACGAACAATAAGAGAGACAAGCAGACAAAGAGACGAGAAGCGATGCGGACCACGATAGCACTGATTTACTTCTTGGCTGACAACAAATTCGCACTTTGTATGGACAGGTTCGACCCGGCGTTGAACACGTCGTAGGGAACGAGTCCTGTTCGTGCGCTGTCTTTTCATAAAGCGACCCCTAAATCAGCCCCCGAATCGGTCACCAGTCGATGGCCACCCGGCCACCGACGTCGCCGGTCAGAGTACAAGCTCACATGGGAAGCTCGTCGGTCAGGCAGATTAAGATGCCGCGTGTACTCCGCAGTGGAACATTCGGGCCAACTATTTCAGTATTAATAAATAACTAGTTGAATTGGTTAAGTTTCATTGGCCGAATTGTTAAAAGCAGATGGACCAACTCCCGATACAATAACAGGTAATCATTTCAGTTATTCACTTTTTAAGTGAAAGTCTTTTTGACTAATTTGACGCTGGGGCCCTGAAAGAGAACATTCTGATCAACCATTTCATAGGTAGTAAATAACAGCTGATATGAATTCATTGCCCGAATTGTTATGTATAGCAGATGGACTAACCCAAGAATCAGTGATACATAATCAGTTCAATTACTTGATGATCAGCTAATTTCTCTTTTTCTGTGGAAAATTTACTGTTCAGTTTGTCACTTACGTTGTGATTGTAGGCCGCTGATTGTAATTTAGAATTTATATATCGCCACTTCAAGACAGACTCATCGCAGGCGCTCGAATTCAGGTCTCTACGCCTCAGATTCATGAGTACTGACATTGCGCGCGTTACAAGTGCTTTAATAAATAAATAAATAAAATTAATAAATAGATAAATAAATAAAGACAATTTTTAAAATGATTTTGCCTTTCAAAGTAGCAGCTAATAGCTAGCTGTCAGTACAATTATTTTGGTGTTTATTTTAAGAAGTGTTAACCAGTTTCGTTATTAATTGTTAAGTAATTTTCTTAAAAAAATTGAGTTGAGGGGCCATTTCTAGTTACTATGCATAATTCAAAACATTGTTCGATGACGCTCCTATTAGAAGTCAAAGCTCAAACACCGGAATGAATTTTCTGCCCGTCTTTGTTCTCAAGAAGTTCGTAAATCAACCCATTACGTTCCGTTTGTTCTTCAGACAAAGCAGCGGAAACATCAGAGCCAAAATTAGCTTAAGATTGCTCAGGCTGTCAGACCGCCTCTGCGTCTATCTTATTTAAAGAGCTTCATTTGTAGAGATGTATAGTCAGCTCCTGACTCGTGCAATTTTCAGCACGTAAATTGCGAGAAAACTAATTTCTCAGCGACATTAAAGACGGATGAGCAGCTCTGCGTGATTTGATATCGAAGGCGGATAACGAATTTTACCGTGAAAAGACAGTCGGCATTTCACTGGCTAAAGTGTCTTTTATCGGTCTCAGTCTTGCCGAGCTCACCTTGGCTTCGTCTCAGCTAATTCTATCAGTTTCTGTAAAAAATTTATACGGAATTTCTTTGAGTTCAACTCCATAGAAGTTTTCCATTTCATTTACGACTGATTTATTGGACTTAATTTATCCATGAAACTTCGAAAAGAGTCGTGATTATTAAATGAAAGACGCGTACAAAGTCTTATTAGCGAAAGTGGGAAAATAGCGATGATGAAGCTTAAGTGTTTTCAGTTAAAATGCAGACTCGAAAACGGTGTACTGTTTGTTAATTAAAGAATATCGAATCAACTTCGGGAATTGTCTGCATTCACTACTTCTAATTTGGGTAAGTAAACCTTGAAACCTTTCTTTATAAGTATTTACAAATTTACTTTGAGAGCTCTCCATGTGCGAATTTAAGGTGGATAATCCAATCATTTTGACGTGAACATTCCCCTTGCCAGGTTCGTGAAATTTTTCGAAAACTTCAGTTGCCAAAACCCGGCAATGTGAACAAGTGTTTCGTAAAAGTGCAAAGATATATCAGCTAAAGTGTTGAAATAGCAAGACACTTTTCGAAATGAGTTTTAAAGAATTGTGCACCTTTGGAAACTTAAATTTTGAAAGTTTCAATTTGTCGGAAACTTTTATTCGTGATTTTGGACTCACATTCTCGTGCAAAAACATTGCATCTCTGTAGTCAGTCTTGCACTTCCTCTGCAAATTTTTATGTGTTTTGTAAAGGAAATGTTTTATCTTGGCGTAAGGATGCGATTTTTTGGAGGATAGGAAAAACTCCACTCACATGCTGAGACCATTCCTCATTAATATGCGTTTTTGTAGTAATTAGACTTTTGTGAAAGGAGTTTCCTCTCGACTGCTGTCGACCCATAATCGTATAGCACTTGACTTCATTTAGCCAACTTGAGTCTTCCAGCCGTTGAGTTAACAATCTCTGCATGTGGCTGATGAGTTTCTCAGTGCAGTCATAATTGAGGTTAGACAATGTACCAGTGTATCTTACTATGCTGCCTATCAGAGTCGTTGGGTTCGTGTAGATTATTGTAAGGGATATCTTTCTATGGTCTAGGTATTCGGTTTCTCGTCGGCTTATGTTGTCTTTGGGCTGCAAAAATCTTTGGAAAATGGTTTCTCGTGTGAGTGACCAGCCTTTAACGATTTCATTTCCTTGATAACTCTTGCAATTAATGTCTGGAAAAATGAGATTCGAATGTACTGAATTGAGTGAAAGAAATCACTTACAATCACATCAGTGAACCTCTGCCGGTGACCTGTGCGCGGGCCACATTAGTGATTTTAGAAGCTGAGTTATGCTTTCTTCATATGGATGCGAGGCGCTATATAAATAGTGAATTATATTATATGTTACATTACAAAATGGCATACTGGCTTTATGTCACTTGTGCGTACACGTAGTTCATGCATGGATACACATAGACATACATACACAAGAGCTGTGAAATCGAACTCAAGGCTAACAAGAGTCGAAAGGCATACACATAGACATACATACACAAGAGCTGTGAAATCGAATTCAAGGCTAACAAGATTCGAGAGGCATACACATAGACATACGTACCCACGAACTATGAAATCGAACTCAAAGGTAACAAGAGTCGAAAGACATACACATAGACATACATACACACGAGCTGTGAAATCAAACTCAAGGCTAACAAGAGTCGAAAGACATACACATAGACATACATACACAAGAGATGTGAAATCAAACTCAAGGCTAACAAGATTCGAGAGGCATACACATAGACATACATACACAAGAGCTGTGAAATCGAATTCAAGGCTAACAAGATTCGAGAGGCATACACATAGACATACGTACCCACGAACTATGAAATCGAACTCAAAGGTAACAAGAGTCGAAAGACATACACATAGACATACATACACACGAGCTGTGAAATCAAACTCAAGGCTAACAAGAGTCGAAAGACATACACATAGACATACATACACAAGAGATGTGAAATCGAACTCAAGGCTAACAAGAGTCGAAAGACATACACATAGACATACGTACCCACGAGCTATGAAATCGAACTCAAGGCTAACAAGAGTCGAAAGGCGAGTATTCGCGGAACAATCGAAAACAAACAGAACATTTTTGATGTCACGAATCGTCCGCCATTCACACTAAATCCTACACGCAACACTTCCAGTTACGACGCACAGTCCACCTAATCACCGACCTTACACAGAGCCAGATAAATTTGTTACTGCGCTATATAAATGTCATCGAAGCGCTTCTTTTCGAGGTTCCCGACAGTTCTTTATGATATTTCGCGATTTCTCTTCGCTCTTCTCGCGGTCACGTTTGAGTCTCGCAAGAAATCCCCCGCACTTCCGGTAGTGAAATCGCCGTAAAGTAGACGGATCATCGATAATCCGGGAGAATCTAGTGTGGCGACGCCTAGCGGCTGTAATTCGTTGGCGGCAAATAGATAGGGATAAGTTGGACGTGGCAGACGACATATTTCGTCATTCTTTCGTCATGCTTTCGTCAGCGCTATGCGGCTGCCTACCTCTTAACGTGAAAGGTTTAAATAATTTGCGCGTTGACGGAGAGAAGGAATGCAATCGTGAAAACTCATTTGTGGACTAATTTTGCAATTGCGAACATTTATTAACTGGTTATTACAATCGATCGGTAATCACAATATTATTAATACTTTGTATGATCGGAGAAATATTCGATGTCATTTACTCTGCTGTTGCTTACATTATTTGTGGGCGGATTTAGAGGGAAATATCCCTGGATTTAAGATTGTGCACTTGCAATTTTGTAAGGGCATTTTATGAACAGGCTGTATTAGATGACACGGGAAATTTGAATGCATGTACAATTCGGGCTTGCATTGGTGGACATGCGCAATGGAGTAGTTTTTGCCTCAGACTTGTCTAGACACTTGCAGGCAAGCAAAACTGTATAAATTTGAGTGAGATACATGCATATGTGAAAGATTTCACCCGAAAAATGAGCATGGTCGAGGCCATAAGATCGCTATATAAAACCGTGTACATTTACATTTATATTATATGTGTATAGGGCCTATATATATATGTGTGTGTGTGTGTGTTCTGTTAGCAAATCGGCAAGTCAGCGGTTCGAAGTGCGATCGATTGACAAATTCGAAAGGTCGCTGACAATACCCTTTCCAGTCTCGCATTATATATCTACCAAACTTAGCTTCCAACTCCTCATCACGTGGTACTAAGAACCACGCCATAATGATCAAATCTCGCGTGCTTAAAACTTGCATGGCAAGAACTGATATAACATGTAACATGTTAAATGTACTGTCTTGAAATTTGTCTAAGAAATTAGGTGACCCTGTTAGCGGGAATTATTGTTCTTTTGGTCTTACCTTTGGATACCTATTAATTATTCTTTTCTCTCTTTGTTATGTGCCTGTAATAACAATTCTTTCTCTTTTGTGGTGTTCAATAAAAGGTCGTTCTTCTTGTTCTTCTATACTATGCTGTGTTTTGCAATGCTGTACTATGCTATAACATACCATACCATAACATACTGTATATTATACTATACTACACTATACTATACTATACTATACTATACTATACTATACTATACTATACTATACTATACTATACTATACTATACTATACTATACTATACTATACTATACTATACTATACTATACTATACTATACTATACTATACTATACTAAACTATACTATACTGAACTATACTATACTATACTTTACTATACTATACTAAACTATACTGTACTAAACTATACTAAACTATACTATACTGAACTATACTATACTATACTTTACTATACTATACTAAACTATACTAAACTATACTATACTATACTATACTAAACTATACTATACTATATTTTGTACACTTGTACATAGTTCATCTGTTCTTCTGTGATCTGTGTTTGTTTCTGGTTTCTCGCCCGCACAGCTCCAGGAAATATTCTGTTTAAGGTATAAAGGGACACCGAGGGGGGATTATCAAGAACGAACCTGAAAGACCAGGACAGGGAGCCAGCGCACTGCGCCTCTTCCACCAAAGCACAGCAGGCAACACAGCTTTAGAAATCTAGCTGGAATATGAGAAAAAAACGTGTGGACGACAGTCAGTCAGTCAGTCAGTCAGTCAGTCAGTCAGTCAGTCAGTCAGTCAGTCAGTCAGTCAGTCAGTCTGTCTGTTTGAATGTTTGCCTGTACTGGAGGACGAATTTGAGAAAAACTCAGGGAAGTCGTGCGTCTTCAGTGCGATGTGCTGTCAACACACGTACCATTGTGTTCGGTTACTGTGTCCACAGCCGTTACAAGCCCTTAAATAACATCACTGGATACGGTTCACTTAACTCTGGAGTTCTGCGACCCCGCTGTTTGCTTTCCAATTACAATAACGGCGTTCTTATTGATCTCGGAAGACCGGCGAGTTATAAGCTCTCTTTGCAGGAATGTCACATCACATCCGGTATCGCGTGACATCAGCGCGTTCCTTTCACGCACTCTAGCGACAATTACTTTCTGTTGCTTCCTTATAATCAACTTAACAACTCTTATCTGACGCGTGGATGAACACCGCGAACGATTGCCCATCGAATTGTTCACGACACAAGGTCGAGCTGCAGACCGTGGCGCAGGATGTCGTCAACTGCGCCACACTGTGGCGATCTGTCGCCTAGACGTCGGACTCCGCTACGATTTGTCTAATGCCTCTGCTTGTCTTTGACTGACGTGTATTTCTGCAATGGAGTCGTTGGACATTGCAAGCTAGGAAATGATGGATGAGAGACAGGGCATCGAACGAAACCAGGGCAGTGAAAACTATATGAGGCAACAGACAAATCGTGTAAGCGTAGGCTGTTGGAGGTGCGCCGTCCCTTAAACCTGGTCGACAGGAGTCTTTTCTAAATGCTTTTCTCATTACGCCCAATACTCATCTATTATTTCGCCCCAGTTCCCTGAAATCTGGTTTCGCCACTACTTTAATAACAATCGCTTGACGAGGTATTACATGCTTATAGACAGACAGACAGACTCACATGCAGACACACATAGCCAAACATGCATGCACACATACATGGATATATGCAGTAGTAAGCAGTATACATCACCTGCGCTGTTGCCCCTGCGAAGATGAAGTGAATTATATGGTATGACTAATGGGTCCAGAAGTTATGGTTGACTGCACTTGGTCTTATCTCGGGCAGATGCTTATCTGCATCCAAGAACGCAAATCATTACGTGGTGCCAGCATCACCGTCTTCATCATCGCCGCCCACACCATGGTCGTCGTCGTAGGAGTCGTCGTCATCATCCTAGTTGTCATCATCATCATCGTGACCGTTATCCAGTCCTCCTCCTCCTCCTCCTCCTCCTCCCCTATATGTATGAATGTATGTATGTATGTATGCATTTAAGTATGTATGTACGTACGTACGTACGTATGTATGTATGTATGTATGTATTATGTGTGTATGCATGTATACAAGTATGTATGCATGAATGAAGCATGCATGCATATATGAATGTACGGGTGCATGCATGTTTGCCTATGTGTGCCAGCATGTGAGTCTGTCTTTCTGCCTATTTGTCTGCATCAGTCAGTCAGTCAGTCGGTCGGTCGGTCGGTCGGTCGGTCGGTCGGTCGGTCGGTCGGTCGGTCGGTCGGTCGGTCGGTCGGTCGGTCGGTCGGTCGGTCGGTCGGTCGGTCGGTCGGTCGGTCGGTCGGTCGGTCGGTCGGTCTGTCTGTCTGTCTGTCTGTCTGTCTGTCTGTCTGTTTGAATGTCTTTCTATATGTCTGTCTGTCTGTCTGTCCGTCCTTTCATCCGCTTATCTTACTCGTTATCACGTACGGACTGTACGTTTGGCGGACGCTAGGGCTGAGCTGAGTGATGCGGGCCGTATATCTTACCGGTTCTGACGCTGGCCTTCATCGCGGGCTTTTCGCGGGCAATTTTGATCACAGGATGCCAGCGATATACGGACCCAGGTGACTTTTACATCTCCATTAGCGGCCCTTACGGCTGACTGACCCCGAACTGTACCTGCCTCGCGTATTTCGTCCAGCGTACGTGCCTTTCTCCGGCAGTCGTCGCCTCCTTGTGTCCCCTGAGAAGGGTGAAGTGCATAAATTCTCTTGGCCCACCCCTTAAATTCTTTCTCGCAGCACTCCATCACGATCCCTGTTCCTCGCCGGTCGCCGGGAGAGAGGCGATTAGAGGCGCTTTGCTGAAACCATTCCAGACGACGAGCGCAGACCGGTCGCTAAGTTGGCCGAGTGGTCAGGCACGTGGTCCAGATTTTTCATGCAGACGAGCAGAGTGACCAGGGTTCAATGACATGACACAGTTGTTATTGTTGTTGTTGTTGTTGATGATGATGATACTGCATAAAGCTGGTGATGGTGGTGATGATGATGTGCTGGATGATGACGATGATTAAAGTAATCAGGATTCCTGATGATCATGAGGATCACAAAGATGTAAGTAGTTAGGTAAGTGCCGCTTTAACTTCCTCTAACCGCTGACAAATCACCGTCAAGGGTAACTTTAAAATCATTGCCAAACGAGGGCCAATAATAATAATAATAATAATAATAATAATAATAATAATAATAATAATAATAATAATAATACTCCCCAGATCTTGACGATTTCTAGCTGTCCCAGAATTGTTTTCATTTTTGAACCTCCGGAGAATTTTTTAATTCTTGAGAGATCATATATACCTGGGTTAAAACTAATAATAAGACACGTAGAAGAAGAAAAAGAAGGAGGAGGAGGAGGAAAAGAAGAGGAAGAAACTGAAGGAGGAGGAGGAGGGAGGTTAATGGTTAAGAAGCAGTGAGTGAAAGACTTAGCCTGTGTGTGCATATGTGTATGTGTACAAGTGTTGTTTCAAAACAACAAATATCATATGACGGTCGTTGAAGTCTTTAACAGACTCTGCAATATTCATTTGATTGCATAAAATAACAAACAGCGACAAACCTCTTCTTCCTCCTCCTCTTTGTCCTCTTTCCCTTCCAGTACCTATATTAACTGAATGCATCCTCTTCCCCTCTCAATCTTCAACCCAATGTTCCAGTATCTCAGTACTGCATTTATTAACATCCATACAGCAAAAATCATTTGATTGCACAAGTGACAACAGCATCGACAATCCGCCTCATTATCCTCTTTTTCCAAACTATGATCCTCATCGACAATCCTCCTTATTATCCTTTTTCCAAACTATGATCCTCTGCATGATGTCGTCTTTCCTACTCATCTCAGCACTGACTTGCTTATATACTTTTTAAAGTAAAAACTTTAGCGCCATTTCGACTAAAGTAGAGGACCCCTCTGATTAGTTTCTCTTTAAATGGCGCTATACAAATTGTCAAACGAAAGGTCTGATGGTTTAAAATTCCGGCCGGACTAGAAAGAAGGAGCCGAGATTAAGAAAACGAAGTCATATGACCTCGTTATGGCCATGAAAATCATGATGAACTCTTGATATTCATGAGTATCATGATGCACACGAACTCTTGATGCTGTCGTGACAATCGTGGTGTAGGAGGCAAAGACAACATCATGACTGACATAAATGACAACCCTATAACATATTCTTGTTTGTGTTCATTTATGTAGCGCCGTTTAAGAACATCTCCGGAGTGCCATAAATACAACTTGATTATAAGGCAAAGTTAACGAACATTCACTGTATTGCCATAGCGGCAATACTCTTTGGAGACACGGACCGGACCTTGAGTTTATATATTATTTTATTATTTTATTTTATATATTATTTTATTATATTTTAGTTTATATATTATATTATTTCGGCTGAAGCGCAGAATGCGAAGACAATGACAACCGAGCAACCATTCGACAACATAGATCGGCAACGAATTAGGAAAAATTTTCCGTGGCTTAGACAAAATGACTTGACAACGCATAGGCATCCGACGAACCTTAGGAAGATAGCCACATATTCAGATTAAGTTCCGTGGCAGTTTCCGCCAGTTTTGCACGTAAAATGCGACCCTTAGGTCTATTATAAAAACGCATCGTTTCAGGGTATTTACATTAGGTTGCTGCGAAGAATAACCCGTGTAAAGTGAAATGCCTAAACGCGTGTCATCGATTACATTTCGAAATAATTACAGGCCCAATTGTGTTGTAATGTAACTATTTAAGTGTTTTTGCAGTGCAGCTGCTGACATTTGCTCCGTATGTGGCTGCAATCAGTGACTAGCTGTACAGAACCTAGCACTGTTCAAGTACAACGCCTTTTTTCGGTCTTGGCCGTGCAACGGCGCTATATAAATCGTCTTATTACTCTTAATGCAATCTTAATGATGGCGCTGCGTAGGTATGAAGTTTCGAAGATTGAAAGAATCTGGAACTAGTCAAGGGAACCCGATTTGCATCGTTTCAACCAGTGGAACTTACAGTCATGGTTAAACTCATGGCTAAACTGACGAAGACATGTTTTGGAATATTTGATGCCCTTCAAACTCAGAACTGATGGAAACCGACAAGCAACCCAATATGATTGCTCGGCTGCCTTCACGCACAGGTCATCCGACTCATGTACGCAGTGGTGAAATGCTGAACGCGAGTCTCAATAGATGCAAACATAAGCCGAGAGAAATATGGCCCGGACACTTCTTAGCGAGTAGATTGACCTGCAAGAGGGTATGAGATGGTCGAGAAGAGTCGATTGGCTAAAGAGGGTATGGGATGGTCGGGAAGAGTCGATTGGCTAAAGAGGGGGTATGGGATGGTCGAGAAGAGTCGATTGGCTAAAGAGGGGGTATGGGATGGTCGAGAAGAGTCGATTGGCTAAAGAGGGGGTATGGGATGGTCGGGAAGAGTCGATTGGCTAAAGAGGGGGTATGGGATGGCCGAGAAGAGTCGATTGGTTAAAGAGGGGGTGTGGGATGGTCGAGAAGAGTCGATTAGCTAAAGAGGGGTATGGGATGGTCGAGAAGAGTCGATTGGCTAAAGAGGGGGTATGGGATGGTCGAGAAGAGTCGATTGGTTAAAGAAGGGGTATGGGATGGTCGAGAAGAGTCGATTGGCTACAGAGGGGGTATGGGATGGTCGAGAAGAGTCGATTGGTTAAAGAAGGGGTATGGGATGGTCGAGAAGAGTCGATTGGCTACAGAGGGGGTATGGGATGGTCGAGAAGAGTCGATTGGCTAGAGATGGGGTATGGGATGGTCGAGAAGAGTCGATTGGCTGAAGAGGGGTATAGGATGGGCGAGAAGAATCGATTGGCTACAGAGGGGGTATGGGATGGTCGAGAAGAGTCGATTAGCTAAAGAGTAGTATGGGATGGTCGAGAAGAGTCGATTAGCTACAGAGGGGGTATGGTATGGTCGAGAAGAGTCGATTGGCTAAAGAGGGGGTATGGGATGGTCGAGAAGAGTCGATTGGCTAAAGAGGGGTATGGGATGGTCGAGAAGAGTCGATTAGCTAAAGAGGGGCATGGGATGGTCGAGAAGAGTCGATTGGCTAAAGAGGGGTATGGGATGATCGGGATGGTGGCAGGCAAGACGAGGCGCCTAAATGAACAAGTTCCTTTCGCTTCGTGGGTCCGAGGGGGCGTAAGAGGACGCGGGATCTGATAAACCTAAGACGCATGTCGGCGTCAGCGGTCGCTGCGTCTAGGGAGCCCGTCGGGAGATCGGAAGACCTGGGTCTCTTTCGGCGACTGTCGTTCTGGATTAATTCCCATTTCCGCGGGAAAATGAAAGCCATAAATAAACCTGGATGTTGATTCGTTTGGGTTCTGTGCCGTCGACGAGAGGGACGAACGCTTTCCACTTCCCAATTCCTCCGCTCCTCTTTCCGTTTTTCTACTCCCGCACTGTAGTGCCCTCTTCCGTCTGCATGTCCCTACACCATTCATCTGTCCCTAGGGCCATCTGTCACATCCAGTCTATTCATCTTCCCTTCCCTCTATCTTTCCCGCCTACCTTCTACTCTTCTCTCCCTCTGTTATTCTTCTCTTTCAGTCAATCCCTCTGTCTCATTATCATTCGACCTTTTCGCATTCCCTATTCTTGTAATTGTATCCTTACATCCTTCCTTTCTGCCTTTCTCCAGTCCGTTTGTCCCTCATTTCGTTCTCTCCTCCTTCACATTTCCCACCCAGTTTCTACTCTCTCAACCCTTTTCTCTTTCTCGACTTTCATCCTGTTTCCATGATCTCCCATTCTCTCTCTTTCTCGCTCTTCCTTTCCTCTCGTATTCCATAATTTCATTCCCTTAAGACCTGACTCTCTCGATCCGGGCTATCCATCTCCGCTTCCTGTCTCTGGCAGCTCACCTTTCAGCGACAAATAATGGATTGTCTCGGATTCAAACCCCGGCTGCTAATCGATGCCAGCGACTAACAAACGGACAGCCAGACGGAGGGACGGACGGACAGACAGACAGACAGAAGGACGGAACGACAGACGGTCAAAGAGCCAGACAAAAGGATTGAAGGATGGACCAACGGAGAGAAGGAATGACGGATGGGCGGACACTCAAGTCGCCGGTTGTTTTGATCAGAGGTGCACCGATGTCGACGGCGAAGGCTGTTGCTATTAATATTATCGAAATAATGTCGTCGTCGTCCTCGTTATTTTGATCTTCATTATTAAATCGTCGTCTTTGTAATAACCATAATCGTGTCCAGAACCATAAGCATAATATTAATCATAATATCATAATTGTCTGCATCATCATCATTATCATCTCCTTATACTTCTTCTTCTTCTCCTCCTCCTTCTTCTCCTCCGTCTTCTTCTTTTCTTCTTCTCCTTCTCCTCCTCTTCCTTCTTCTTTCTCCTTCTTTCTCCTTCTTCTTCTTTCTTCCTCTTCTTTCTTCTTCTTCTTCTCCTCCTCCTCCTTCTTTTTTCTTCTTCTTTCTTCGTCTTCTTTCTTCTTCTTCTTCTTCTTCTTCTTCTTCTTCTTCTTCTTCTTCTGCTTCCTCTTCTTTTTCTCCCTCTTCTTCTTCCCCACCTCCTCCTCTTCTTTCTCCTTATTTCTTCACTCGCCTTGGCTTTTCATGGTCGCTTTGCTCATGATTCCCGCAGGGTATAGCATTCGATAGACATATAATTTCATAAACAAAACGCTCACATTCGACAGTATATAAAAATATATGAGGATATAAAAAAATTATACATATATATATATACAAGTACTAAGCAAAGTGTACATGCAAATGTACACAGTTTTATATAGCGACCCTATGACTTCAACCTTGCTCATCTTGCAATGAATTTATCCGGTGAGATCCTTCATCACCGCTGCCCGTTTGAATGGATGCCACCCCATTTAAGGTTCCCGTGTACAGACCGAGCTAACCCCAGATTTAAATCTACGAAATACAGCCACTAGCGATATGCGAACCGAGATGGGGAGACATGATTCAGCCAGACTAAAGCTCCTCATACTGAAGAAAGAAGATCTGGAGATAGAAACAAATGGAAAAGAAGGCCCCTTGCGGCTGACCCCTCCCCTATGAGGGATTAATTCCAGCCAGAAGGAAAGACTAAGTGTGCGAACTTGCATTCTCACGCAATAAAATATTTACGTCTGTTCGCGTAAATGGCTATATTATATATATTTATATATATATTTAAATAAGCTCGTAGATCATGTAGTTATAGGTATAAATATAGAAGCTCATATATATGTATGTATTAATGGATCAATGAATTCATATAACATAAATGTATGCATGTGAGTGTATGGCTACGTGTAGTCATCGCGTTTTCTCAATACGTCGGCACTAGGCCCCTCGGTAATCTAGTTCAAAGGTCGGAGGTCAGCCCTATTGGCTCCAATTGGTACCCGCCTGCCTAACCCTCATCCATCATGTACCGTCGGCCTTCAGCGGCATGGGAAGCTGTGGAGAGGGAAGGGAAAGATGAGGCGTTGGGTGGCAGGGAGCCCTTCAATTCCCTACGACAGCTATGACAGGGAATGACCTTTCTGACGATCATTTACAGACGTGATCTGATTTGGGGAAGAAAATTCGATGAATTAGCAGACATAGAGAATAGGTAGAAACACAGTCGCCAGACAGACAGACGGACGGACGGACGGACGGACGGACGGACAGACAGGCAGATTGGAAGATATGGTTCAGCAAGCAAGACATCTTCAGACAGGCAGACACACACTGGCTTGTTAACAAATGCTGTACTTACTTACTTACTTACAGACACACAGACAGACATACAGACAGACAAATAATCAAGACGAAACGAAGCAATGGTAGTACTAGGTCATCAGAAAGGAGGGACGGAAGGAAGAAGGAAAAAAGGCAAGAAGGAAGAAAATAAAGAAAACTGCGAAGATGCAAGAATAGAAGCATTTAAAACAGAAATAAAGAAAACAACGAATTTAAGAATATATAGAAAATAAAAATAATTTACAGCGAGAAGGAGAACGGCAGGGACAAGGAGCAAGACAGACAGAAGGAGAGAGAGAGAGAGAGGAGAAAAAGTAGCAGAAAGACAGACAGACACACTCTCATACAGACACACATACTAAGAAACGTAACAGGAAAATGAACAGGAACGCAGTAAACAACAATAGGCACAGGAAGAGCGAGAAAGAAAAAAAAAGAGACAAACAGACAGACAGAGAGAGGGATAGAGAGGGATAAATGAAAGGAGGGCGGGAGGTAGGTAGGGAGAGACATAGAGAAATAGTAATATATAGATAGGTGCATCGACAGATACAAACAGACAGACATAGACAGACAGACAGACAGGGTCGGAAATTATTGTCCCCTAAAATTTACGCTTCATCGGCGTCTCTGAAGACTAAACAGAATATGGCGCCTATTTCACACTCCACTGCCTTCTTGTCTCCCTGTGTTCCCTGCAACATGGCGCCAAGCGATAACTCGAATTTTGCCCATCGGCGCTGCATTAACCTCAACGGAAACGTTTGCTGGCATGCCCTTCATGTCGACAACCGAGTCCTGCCGACAGGAAATGACTTCGAAGGCGTTGACGTCACTTCCGGACGACGCCGAGACTGACGGGAAATTGAGGTTTTGGAACCGATAGAACAACACGACGTCGATGTTGAAAATGTCAAGACAGTCTGATAAACGTCGACGAAATCATTCTATTTGATTTGATTTGAATCTCCAAATAGCAGTCGCATTTGGGCTGTGGAGACCGTCACGATGACTTATGTGGTTACAATTATCATCAGTTAGATAGCGATGATAAAAGTATACATCATCATCGTCGTCGTCGTCGTCGTCGTTGTCGTCATCATCATCATCATCGTCACCATATTCATCATCATCATCAGCAGCAGCATCAGTATCGTCATCATCATCATCAGCAGCAGCAGCATCATCATCACTATCACCATCATCATCATCACATTCGTCATCGTTGTTTACCTTCTCCTTCATCGCTTTAAGGCAGCTTTCAAAAGTTATATCACAAGAAATATGATAACATATCAAATATGTATAATAATTAGACGATAAGAATTGCTGTAAAGCCTTCTAAGAATATCTTAAAAGAGCAGTATAGCTGGAAGCCATATTATGCTTTTAATTAATTATTCATGCATCTTATTGGCCACCCTTAGAAATTGTCGACTATAGTTCAACCCTAACAGTGACATCGCGACGATTGCCCCAGAGCTACGCATCACCAATGGCCGTTGTTATCGGTATTCATGATGCCCAAAGGCAGCAAAGCCCCTACCCCCTGCTGAGCAGTTTCCTCAGCGGACGCCGCTATATAAATTTCATCAGGACAATCTTTGGAAAAACCTCGTTCGGCTTTCGATAATCTGAATTCGGTTTTCTCAGCCGCCGGATTCTTTATGAAGCCGCGTCGTCTGAGTTAATTAAAATACCAGCAACAAGAGCTCAGCTGGATTTCATGAAGACCCAAAGGATCTGAAGACGTCTGCTGGCTTCCGAGTCAAAATGAACACGCAAAGGAGGGGGGCGGACGATACGGAGGAATATAGGCCGGAAGAGAAAGAGAAGGACAGAAGGAAAGAGAGAAAGTGACAGAGAGATAGAGACAGATGGAGAGACGGAATCGATGTTGTCGTGTTTGGACTTTTATCATTGATACAGACGTGTGATAAATGAACGCTAACATTATATTGCCCGGCCATAACTTACCTTATCTTAATTTACCTTACCTTTCCTTACCTTACCTTCTCTACCTAACTTTACCTTACCTTACATTACCTTCCCTATCTAACGTTACCTTACCTTTACGTTACCTTTACGTTATATTTTCCTTACCTTTACCTGACCTTTACCTGACCTTACTTTATCTTACTTTAAATATCTATGTTAAATAAGCGATTACATTATATTGCCCAGCCATACCTTACCTTGCCATACTTTCTTCTTCTTCTTCTTTGCTTCTCCTCCGTCAGGCCACCGCTGACGATGAGTCCTCAACCTGTCGTCTCCACTGTTCTCTGTCGCTGATCTTGTCCCTTGCTTCTCTCATGCTTATTTTCATTCCCTCCAGATCTTCTCTTATGTTGTCCATCCATGTCTTCACGTCGTTGCCCACTTCCCTGTTTAGGTACATAGTCATGTTGAGGTTTCTTGGTCTCTATGCCAGACGGTGACCAATCCTCTTCTGGCAGGGTAAGGAAGCCGGTGGGCCTTATTGACCTCTTGCGCCCTCAGGTGTCCTTCCAGCACCTGCCTCCTGCGTTAGCCAGCTATTTTCAGGGTTCCCGGTAGGCCTGTCCACCTCGCGAAACGCCCAAGGTGGTCCTTCTGCCCAGGGTTTCCCATGGACATTCACCACTGATGGCATAGCCCCACCGGGCAATCCCCTACTTAGCTGTTCACCCCCCCCCCCCACCGCGGTGAGGTGCAGGTAGGACTTTGGGGGGGGGGGGGTTGCCATACTTTACCTTACCTTAAAGATTTGAATTTCTTTTACTTCAACTGAACTGAAACACAAACTAAGAGACTGGGCCAATTAAGCAGCCTTTTCTTGATTTAAGATAAACACCCACAGTTTACAAAATAGTTGATGTAGTTAAGAGTGACTCTGAGTCGGCAAAAGTCTATGGCAGCTACAATGAGCGCTTATGACGCTCGCTTCATGATGGCATACAGTTCGAAGGGTAAACCTTAGCTTTAATTCGACTCAGTTCATTCAAATCAGTTCAATCCACCTTAGAATCGGAACAGTTCTGACCAGTTCCTTCTTACATATGTTTTGAAGCAGGAAAAACCGTTCCTAAAGTCTCCAGTATGAACTGGACCGACAGTCTAACACGAAATGCATCGATGGACGCCAACTCTTCGATGGCCTTCCTCAACGAGTCAACTGATCTCGCTGCCCCCAATCAGACCAACTCATCCGGAACAGAGGCCTCTGAGCTCCTTGACCCAGATGACTGCTGCCTCTCGGGTGGTTCACTGAAACTCTTCAACGCCGAGTACCAGAAGGCCCACGGATACATTAGCATCGCTGTCTGCGTCTGTGGAATCATTGCCAACGTACTTAACGCAGTCGTACTTTCAAGAAAGACCATGCAGTCCGCGACCAACTTCTTGCTGACGGCCCTGGCCGTTACAGACATGCTGACGATGACGTCCTATCTACCGTACGCGGCGTACTTCTACTGCATCACGACGCCGGACGTACGCTACCCGCACAGGCGCGACTGGATCATCTACCTGCTCTTCAACACGAACTTCATCATCACTTCGCACACCGTTGCAATGTGGCTGACCGTTTCCCTGGCAATCTTTCGCTACGTCGTCGTCTGCCGTCGAGTGGCCGGTCCAGGACCGTGCACCCTGCGGCGGGCAAAGGTCACGGCCGCCGCGGTTGTCATGGCAACGGTGGTGTTCTGCTCGCCGAACTACGTCATGTACCGCCCGGTCCGGCTGAGTTCTGGGGCCTACTGGTTCGGGATCAACGACTTCATCACCTCCTACCACGAGGTCTTCAACTACTGGGTGTTCGGCGTTGTGCTCAAGGTCGCTCCGTGCGTCCTGCTCACCGTGCTCAGTACCCTGCTCATCGTCGCGATGAGAAGGGCCGAGAAACGCCGGGCCAGGCTGAAGTCTCAGGGCCGCCGCGAAGAGTCGGAGCGTACCGGGGAACACAACCGGACGACGGCGATGCTCGTGACGGTCGTCCTGTCCTTCGTACTTTCCGAGCTGCCGCAGGGAGTACTTGCGCTACTGAGCGGCATCGACAGCTCGATATTCCACCGGGTTTACGTACCCCTGGGCGACGTCTGGGACATCATCGTACTCATAAACAGTGCCGTTAACTTCGTTCTCTACTGCATCATGAGCCGCCAGTTCCGCCAGACGTTCTATGACGTCTTCTGCCTCGGGTGTCGCAAGAAGTCCGACCCTACCGGCGGGGGCACGCTAAAGCTCAGCTCGAAAAGATTTACGCTAACGGCCTAGGTGATGGCGTCGGTGCGACGAACAACTGCGTCCTGGCCGAGAAAAACCGACCCCTCAACGCTGTGGCATTATATTTTATTCATGGGCGTCTTCGAAGATGACTAAAATCGGTCTTTATTGGCTGTGTTAACGGATTTTGCGACGGCACCGATGGGCAGAATTAACCCCGGCTGGTCGTTATTGGTCGTTACTGGCGCCGAAATCATGACTCATGCCTAAGGGTCAACGGGGGCTGATGAAAAACCTAAGAGTAGAAGGATGAGAGACAGAAGAATGGATAGATGGAAGGTTGAGAAGATGGCAGCTGAAGAGCTGCAGGGAGGAAGAGGCAAAGGCTAGTACATGGAAGAATGGAAGGATTTTGAAAAAATTATGGATGATGAAAGAATGTAAGGATAGTGGAAGATGATTATAGAAAAGTAGAGAAGAAAGAAAGAGCAGAAAAGAAAGGACAAAAATAAGGAATGAAAGGAAAACTGGAAAAGTTGGAGAAAACCTGTACGGAATAAAATAAACAACTGACGGAAATGTTTAAGTAAAGCTCAGAAGTAAGAACTCTAAACGAAAAGAAAAAGGGAAGAAAAGAAAGAAAATAAATAAGGAGAAAATATAAGAAAGATTATGAAAAGAATGAATAAACGATAGAATGAAATGAAGGACGAAGAAAGGAAAGAATGGAGGATGAATTGAGAAATACACAAAAAAGGAATAAAAAAGGAAGGAGCAACGAAGGAAGGACCAAAAAGGAGAGAACCTGGAGGGAAGGATTGAATGAATGAAGGAAAGAATACTAAAACGGATAGAAAAAACGGGAAGAGAAGAAAACGAAGAGAAAATGCGAGACGCTGAGATGTGACGAAAAGACATCGTCGTTCAGCTTCATAAGATGCAAATAGAATTCTGATGAATGGAGCATAAAGAATGAACAAAAGCAACAAATTCCAGTCTCATCAACAAGTCATCGCCATCTTCATTCTGACGCGCTATGGGACCTACACGCTGTCTCCACATTGACAGTTTGACATGAGCACATACACACGCCCTAATCATAATATATATATGCACAACTGCACATATAAACACACGTGTGTATGTATGTATGCATGCATGTATGTATATATGCATGTATGTATTTAGATTATACATTTCTCTATGGGATTCGTTCTGTGAAGATATAAACGACTTCAGACTAAGAATAACAGACCTGATCTCACTGATACTAACATTATTCGCGCACAGCCGTTGAAAGATATACATACTGCAAAAATACATATATACATATATATAGATGTGTATATATACATATAATCAGAATTTAGATTTGACGTCATTAATATGTAAAGTATAATTAATATGTAAAGTATATCTTTTAAACAAGACCTATTAAAGATTTCATCTGCTTATACAAAATGATTTTCAAAGGACACTTATGTATATAATATATAGATCAGTATATATAGACGTATACAAATATATGTGAAATATAAATATATGTATATTTCGATGAGCAGCATATTGTGGATAAGTGATTGCCATGGTTAGGACAGGAATTGGCCACTGATTGGGTCTCCTGATGCACTGCTTTAAGCAGACGAATGACCGATGGCACGAAAGAACGAATGCATGAACGAACGAATGAATGAACCATAGAACGAATGAAGCTGACAGCAACAGCAAATGAAATATGGATGACTCGAAAGATTTATTTGTTCACATGTGCGTATGATATGTACTGTATGTTTGTTTGTATGTATGTTTGTATGTATGTTTGTATGTATGTTTGTATGTATGTATGCTTGTTTGTTTGTATGTAAGCATGCAAGTGTGCATGTATGTTTGAATTTATGTATGTATGTATGCATGCATGTAAGTGTATATATATACATGTATACATGAATACTGGTCGTATAATACACACCTACATGCACAAATACAAACATAAATACACGCCTACCTACATACATGCATATTCATACATGAATATGAGCATACATACTTACATGAATACAAACATACATATACACTTCCATTTATGCATAAACATGCACCCACACTTGCATGCAACATGCATGCATACACATGCATGCACACTTTCATGCGTGCATACATGTATACATACATACTTACATGCAGGCATACATACATAAATACAAACATACATTCACACTTGCACGCAGGCATACATACATACATATATACATACATACATACATAGATACATACATACAAGCATACATACAAACAAACATACAAACATACAAACGTACATACATACCATACGCACATGTGAACAAATAAATCTTTCGAGTCATCCATATTTCATTTGCTGTTGCTGTCAGCTTCATTCGTTTTATGGTTCATTCTTTCGTTCGTTCATGCATTCGTTCTTTCGTGCCATCGGTCATTCGTCTGCTTAAAGCAGTGCATCAGGAGACCCAATCAGTGGCCAATTCCTGTCCTAACCATGGCAATCACATTATCCACAATATGCTGCTCATCAAAATATGCATATATTTATATTTCACATAATATTTATAAACGTCGATATATATACATATATTGATTGCATATTACCCTAATATATTATGCATATTCTCTGTAATTAACTATATACAGTATGCATGCATGTATATGTATGTATGTCTATGAATGTATGTGTATGTATATATATACATATATGTATGTATGTGTATGTTTGTGTCTATGTATATGGGTACATATAGGTATGTATATGTATATATGTATGTGTCTGTATGTATGTGCATGTACGATATGTATGTATTTATGCATGCATGTGTATATATATGTATGTATCCAATTATGTAGGTATGCATATAGGTTTGTCTGTGCTGCAATTGTGCAGTGAGTACTAATTCGTGGTGTATAACTCTTCGGCCGGAAGACGTTCGTGCCAGTGAAAACATAGCATTAGATTCAGATTCAAGAGACACCGGAAGCAGAAGGACGTAGCAACAATAACTATTGCGCTATATTATTTTCATAGTGGGTGTGCGTCGGCGGCGTCCTCCTCCTTCCGCTTTCAGAGCCAACTGACGAACATCAATCGATCTTGGAATAACTGTGTTTCCTAAATCATCTGAGAGATTGAAAAATTATTTAGTTAGGCATTTGAGGATTGGACAAACCGACGGGGAAGACAGACTGACTTACAGATGGTCAGCCAGACAGACGCAGACATACAGATAGGCAGACGTGCAGACAGGCGGGCAGACATACATACATATATACACATGAAAATACATACATTCATACATTTATACATACATATATACATTCATACACAAATGCATTCATACATACATTCATATATAGATACATACATACAGAAAGACGGACTGACTGACTGACTGACTGACTGACTGACTGAGTGACTGACTGACTGACTGACTGACTGACTGACTGACTGACTGATTGACAGAAAAAGCCCTGACGGATTAAGAGAAAGACGGGTAGACAGCTTGCGAGATTAAACAATAGAGCTCCGGAGACAGGCTCATACAACGAAAGAAAGAAAATCAATAACATCGAAAGGAAGAGAAAGAGGGAGACAGACAGGCGCACAGAATGATACAAATACACACACACAGACTGAGACCCAAAATGACACAGAGCAACCAAATACTACAGTGGAATTCGATGTAAATATGATTTCTGATACTCAGTCGATTTTATTCCACAGTTCATGTCGACATGCAGTCGCCAGCAAATTCAAATTACAGCAAATGTAACCTAGAAAAAACATTAAAAAAAACTAAGCAAAGTATGCAGATATACATACATACCCATGCATTCAGTTATTATATGTAATATATATAGAAAATTATTGCATATAATTATAGATATAATTATGTATGTATGAAAGTGTATGTACGTATGCGTAGCCCTACATAAATACGTGGTTTGCTGGCTTTTAGTAAAATGTAAGTAGCTTAAAATTTATATGACTCTTTAATAGTTGGAGTATAAAGACTTTTAACAGAACATCTGAGGTCATTATCTTTCTAACAGTATTCATATGCATTATGTAAAAAGTGTATATAATAATTCAACGTGTATATATGTATAATCCGATATTTATGTATACATATTGGACCTCGTTCGTGTGATATGACTGCTCGTTATATCAATGCGATGTACCAGCGCATAACTGATATTCGACAGGCCTTTTTTCTGAGGCGTAGGTATACGTTGACATTATGTTTTTGCGTATGAATATGACGCATGTCTTCTTTCTTCTTGCCTCTCACTCTGCATGCCCCAACGTTTTTCTCTTTCATCCATCCTCTTCATTTAGTAGCATTTGTCTGTATCTTGTCAGATTTAGCCATCCATCGTTACATTTAGCCATCTATCGCTACATTTTGCCATCCATCGTTACATTTAGCCATCTATCGCTACATTTTGCCATCCAACGTTACATTTAGCCATCTATCGCTACATTTGCCATCCATTGCTACAGTTAGCCATCCACCGCTATGTATCGCAGAATTTAGCAAGACAATCCAAATTAAAACCATTTTGAACAGAGTTATAAACTTTTATTATGTAAAGTAAACAGTGATAATTTCGTTGCTATGTACAGTTGCTTTAAAAAATCAATGACAAGTGTCTACCTGGTTGATTGGCGATAATTAAATGGTTGAGTTGAGAAAGGCGCTACTTAAGCATTCCGATTAAAGGCTGATAGATCTAAATATATACATGGATACATGCAACAAAGCATAGCATTAGATGCACAACTGATATGGACTGCATCGTTTAGTTATACATAATTGCGTACAGACAATATGAATGGAATATAAGAGACTAAAAGAAATCTGCCTCCCCCGGCTCCTTGTTCCCTCCACATGGAGATAAATGAATAACAGAGTTCTTTGCGTATCATCTCATTGCGGATCCTGTCTCTTCTTGTCTTGCCCATAATTCTCCTGAGCCAGTTCATTTCCGCCACCAGTATTCTCTTTTAAGAATTCTCTTTTACAGACAATATGAATGAATAAAAGAGAATAAAAGAAAAGGAGATAAATGAATAACAGATAAAGGAATAAAAGAAAAGCATAAAGAGGAATATGAGAAAAATAGAGAAAAAACAAAGAATACAAAGGAAATAAATGAAGATAACAAAAGAATAAACAAAAACAAGAAAATGAAACAAAATAAGATAATGCAGCAGAATAAGACAATAAAAGAGAATAAGGGAATATAAATAAACTGACAGAATCAAAGTGCAGAAGAGAATAAAAGAGAAAAAGAGGACAAACAGAGAATCACTGAGACAGTGAAACGAAACACTTTGAACAAAATTAAATTGAAAGCGCTTACGGTGTACAGAAAATGGCGCTACACAATTGCTCTTTTGAATTACATTACACTACATTACAACCAATCACACCAAATAATAACACGTCCAAACAAGAGTGTTGTCGTTGGATTGCCAAAGTCCTGTCTGCGCCTCAGCCGAAAGATTCATCAAATGCCGGGGACAACGCTTCTGAGGAATTTCTATAGAGGCGTGAAACAATTGTGTTACTTTATTTTACTTTGTAAAATATAAAATTACATAGTAGTTTACCACATAGTATTATTTCTTGATCATTTTTACGATGCCGTGACATGTCTCCTATACTTATTGTCCTGTACAATTATGAGGTATGGACTAGGTTAGTTTGTACGATTTTACACTCTTCTTGGTAGTTCTGTTTTTGTGTTTTTTTAAAAATGAAATCATGCGTTCTTTCTGCGAAACAGTTATGAATGGATGGATGGGTGGATAACTGTTTGAATAGATGGATGGAAGATGGACGGATGGATAGAAGGAGGTTAACGATAGAGCTAGTTGTGAGTCTCAGCTTACTAGCTTACTTTTGGATTATTCTTCAGCTTAAACCAATTCTATCGGTTATCAGTGATTTTGACTTCTGTGGTTCTTGTGTATTTTCTTTAGAAATTATTTATTGACACCTAATGAAATTAAAAAAATAACAATTTAACGGATACTTTTGCGCTGATGACACCAGCGTGTATCTTGCAAATCAGACTTCACTCGCGCTAATGCGAGCTCCACTTCTTCTCTCACTCAGTTTCTTCCTCAGCAGCTCATCCATCTTCGACTTCTCGCGCGTTCTCATCGCCTGCAGGTGTTCCACTTGTTGCTGATGCAGGGCAAGTATCCTCCTCTGCTCTTCCTCCAGAGTCTCTGACGACTGTGGCATCGAGCGCCCTGCGGTGCCGTTCACCCCCGCTGTAGCTGCATTGGGCTGGTCCGGGAATTCCCTTGCGTCATTCACCCCCGTTGTAGCTGCATTGGACTTGTCCGGGAATTCCCTAGCGTCATTCACCCCCGTTGTAGCTGCATTGGACTTGTCCGGGAATTCCCCAGCGGTATTGTTCTTGCCCATAATGGCTACCGTTGCTAAGGGTAGGCCTAATGATGGCTTTGTCGTTGAAGTTGTTTCCTTGGCGACAGAGTCATCGGTAAATGGCGTGCTCTTTCTCGAATCGTGTGCAAGTTTCTGCAAAAATGCATGTCAGTAAGATCGTCATGAATGTCAGTGTCGTCATCATCGTCCTGTTCTTTCTACTCCTTCTCATCATCATCATCATCATCATCATCATCATCATCATCATCATCATCAATCATCATCATCATCATCATCATCATCATCAACATCAACAACAACAACAACAACATCAACATCATCAACATCAACACCATCATCGTCCTGGTCATCACAATCATCGTGAAATCGCAGAAACTCTTACTCATAAAAACAAAGAAGCAACAACAAGGGGGATAGTCTGTTACGTATAAATTCATTGAAAAATAAGTAAGGTCGACGCCAGACAGTCGCAATAATAGAAAACCGTGTGCATTTACATTTTACATTTACTTAAGGCAGCTTTTCCTGAAGACGGGTTCCATGGTTTAAACTCCGACGGAGTCTTTTCTGCTCGATCTTTCCACTTCCTTTCTCACTCCTTGCAACAACTGACACTGATCGATACGTTCAGTTTCTGTTGATGGGGCCGAAGGTTCCCTCGTTTCTCTCTGCTCCCACCTACTAGTCGTGGGTGTCCGTTTGCCACTCGGTCGTTATATGCCACTGTAGATGCTGAGGGTTCACGATGCCCTTTGGACTGTGGCCTACTACTGACCGATTGGCGGGTGGCTAATTCACCAGGGCGAGGGGGCTGTGAAACCCTAGAGGCGGTGGATAAACGATGGAACTGGAATTTAGGGGGCCTATGAGAAGATGCTGGAGTAGAAATGAAATGGAAATGGATTGAATAGATAGATAGAAAGATAAAACGAGAGAGAAAGACAGATGGGCAGATAGACAAACATTGACAGCCAGACAGCCAGACAGACAGCCAGACAACCAACCAGACAGATAGCCGGATAGACATACAGAGAGCCAACCAGCCAGACAGACAGCCAGACAGATAGACAGACAGACAGCCAGACAGACAGCCAGCCAGACGACAGCCAGCCAGACAGACAGCCAACCAGCCAGACAGATAGACAAACAGACAGCTAGAGAGAGACAGAGATATCGAGATAGAGGTTAATAAAGGCAGAGACACAGATAGCGAATTAAGGCGATACACAGAGAGCGATATAGAAAGATACGGACATACTAACAAAACGGAAGACATATGTAGAGAGATACCGAGACAGACAATTCGCATATAAACACAAACAAGTAAACAGACAGGCACAGACAGACTCACAGACATACAGAGAAACAACCAAATAATATCGGAACACGAGTGAATCGAGCCGGAAAACCTGCTGACAGAAAACCGAGGAAATTCGCTCGAAATGGAAGGATAGAGAGAAAGTGGGAGCACAAAGTGATCTAAGATCAGTCAGCATAGTGGACAAGTTCTTAAGTGACTTATTCGACCGTTTCATTATGAAACGGCGCCACATACGACGAGTCAATTTTCAAGAAAGTCCAGAATACACTTCGTTTCCGCAATTTTCTCTGACATAGCTCATCGTGATTTAGACACGGTAAACAATTTGCAAAGGCCCACAATGCACCTCGTTTCCTGTAATGACCGACCAGAATTCACCTCGTTTCCGGGGCTGGACATAAATAGGTCGGTCGAAGTTCAGCGAGGAAAGACTTATAAGGAGAAGGGTGACCCTAATCA
This sequence comes from Norana najaformis, assembly GCA_964023275.1. Taxonomy (NCBI): domain Eukaryota; kingdom Metazoa; phylum Annelida; class Clitellata; order Crassiclitellata; family Hormogastridae; genus Norana; species Norana najaformis. The sequence continues at coordinate 10,108,514 of OZ029918.1, read as the reverse complement.
TCCTCGATTTTGACACAGAGGCGTTAAACGGAATCTACACCGAGCGGAAATGTTTGCCGAACGTAATTGAGCATATGTTGAATAAGTGAAGGATTTAAATTAACGAATAATAATAATATTATTATTATCAATAGCAAACTCACTGTACTTGCATTCTTTTACCGTTACACTATCGTTACCACCATCATCAACATCGTTGTCACCGTCTTTATCATCTTCATTTTCACATTTTCATCGTCGTCGGCGTCAAAATTAATCGCCATAAGAGTAATTGCAATTAGTAACTTCTATCGCGCCGGTGTCTAATGCACCGGGCATTAACCCAAGACGCACCAAAGCCAAACCAAAATCAGGTCAATTTCCAGTAGGTCAATCATCATCATCATCATCGTCGTCGTCGTCGTCGTCGTCGCCATCATCATCATTATCACCTTCGTCGTCGTCGTCGCCATCATCGTCGTCATTATCATCATCAGCAGCAGCAACAACAGAAAAGAACGTAACAGAAATAACAGTATGAAGCAAATGATTACGACACAACAGAATAAAATAGATCGGTATATAACAGAGCAAAATAATACATACGGCAACGGCAGCAACCGCGAGGTTTCTGTTGGTGATGTGGGAGTCGACTTCCTCGCCCGCCTTCTTCAGCGCTTCCAGGTGCTGTGCGAGGGTCACTTTTACGGCCCCTGGGTCATCGTCAGGAGTGGCCGAATAGTCGAAGACTTCGTCCACTTCTTGGCACTCCTTAAACGATAGCAATCACGCATATCAAGGAGACAGAGCGAAACTCCCGTAGAGTTACGACAATTATATGATCCATCATACGAACTCACCAAAGCTTCACCCCTTGCATTCTCTGCTCAGGTTTTTCACTCAAAACTAAAAACACTCCTGTTCCACAAATCCTATCCTGATTCTTCCTCTTCCCTTTATCTCGCTTTTCTGTTCAGTTCCAAACAACATCCGCCGTAGCCGTCTGACTGTCTGCCTGCCTGACTCTTGGATCTTGACTTGGAACCGAACCCTTCCTGTCTACCGATTTTGTTTTGACTGAGCGCCTGTGAATAAGCTGGTTTTAGCGACTTAGCTTTCGCTGGACGCTAGAAAAATCTCTAGGTTACAGCGGTGATTACGATGTTGATATTCATGTACTGATATTCGCTTTGTTTATAGAACAGACAGCACGAATCTGATTTTCTGTTTGACGATATTATGCGTCTTTGGTTAGTAAAGGCGTGGATGGCGAAATTAAAGTGTAAAGATGTAAATGTAAATATTCCGTCTCCAACTTTGTACAATTATGGAAACGATCTAGTGGACGAGGAATTGCTGGAAGAAACAGACAGAATGTGAATCTGTGTAAAGCAGTAGAAATGGCTTCGTTCGATCTACCATTATTCGCACTTTAGACGCAGCAACTTCACTGTTTGAGCCATTAGAGTCATTTTCGAGTAAATTCTACACCAAAACCCCACTCTAAACCCAAGTCTAAATCGCAACTCCTTAACCCGACACTAAACCGTAATACCGTAAACTAATTCGCCTTTGTGAGTTACCCAAAGGGCGCTTTATAAATTTAGTGATCACAGCCACAACCCAAACCCTGAACCCTAGACCCTAAACTAACCCTAACCCTAACCTTAAGCATAAACCTTCATCTAACCCTAAAGCCACACCCTAAGTCTTGAACAAATGCCTCGAACAGCGAAGTCGTATACAGTGATAAGAAGTCAGTGAAGCCGACAGCGAAATCCTCTGCGATGATTCAATCATGCTATAATTACTGCAGATCCCATCGACTACCTGCTTCCAGAGCTTGTCCAGGTTTTGTAGCGCTAGTACATTGAACGCCTTGAGCAGTCGTTGCGTTGCTTGGTTCCTCTCTTGCAGATGGTTGTCTCTGAGAGTCTGAAGCTTGGTTTCATAGTTGTCCGTCAGCCTCTCAAGGTCTTCGAGGCTGGCACCGGAAGCAGTCAGTGATGCAAACTCCTGTAGGTAGGCCTCCTCCATCTTCTCCTGTTGCTGTAGCCGACAAGAAACAATCGTCTGGGTGTGAGTACCTGGCATTTATATAGCGTCTTTGTGGGTTATCGAATTCGGTCAGTTTAACTGTGATGTTTTTGGAAATAATCTAGTGTATATGAAACGAAATGGAACGAAGCGGATCAGAACATGTCTCATTTAATGATTTGATTTGATTTGATCAGGTGTAACTAATCTGGCCTTACTTGATCAGATTTAATGGCATACGTTGTAATTCAGACAAGAAAATTACTGATCTATTGTAATCCGATCAAATCCATTTCGATCGGCACCGACCTAATCTAATCTAATCTAGTTCAGTCTTGTCTTGTTTTGTCTTGTCTTGTCTCGTCTCATGTCATGTTATCTAGGTCATCATTCACTCCTTCCCTCCCTCCTTACCTACTTGCTGTCTCCATTCCTCGCTCCCTCTCTCTTATCCATCCATCCATCCATTCATCAATCCATCCATCCATCCATTCATCAATCCATCCATCCATCCATCCATTCATCAATCCATCCAGGCAGTTAGTCAACCATCCATCCATCCAATATTTCTTATTATTTCCCACTTTAGTCGGTATAGAGTTCCTTCACCCATCTTTTTTATTCTAATTTATTTAGATTAGATTAGACTGCACTTGTTAGCGCACATATTGCTTCATTTGCACCGCCAGTCCACAGCTTTTTCCACAACTCACAGCTCATAATCACGCGATCCGACTTGACATTCAGTTGGACAAACGGCCATCTTGTTGCGTGAATCCGATCATAATTAAAGGAAGTCGACAGATGGCGCATTGTCACGTGACCGCACAACTCTGAGTCGACCGACCATGGCTTAATACAGATTGATAAGGCGATTTGGACGAGTATCATCCACACTGGACTTTTGAAACGACGATTTGTTAGCACGGCTGTTTGCCGGCTTGCATCGCTACCTGCCTGCCTGTCTGTCTGTGTCTGTCTTTCTGCCTGTCTACCAGCAGGCCTTTCTCTGTATCTGTGTGTCTGTCTGCCTGCCTGTCTGTTACCTCATTGAATCTGCGAATTTTCTTGTTGATTTCAGAACCATCCAAATCTGACGCCAGTAAACCAGCTTTCACCATCTTTGAAACAAATTGTTATATATGTATACATTTATACACATAAGCATATAGCTAAAATTTATATACTACACATAATACATATTGACCTATATTCCTACTATATACAGTGTTGGCATTATCTATCACCATCTTTAAAGCAATATCGTATAGTTGTATATAACAATACATAATATCGATTATACATTGTATATTTTTATGCTATAAATTACATACTTAGAAATATTTGCTATATCTATGTACGTATCTGAACATTTTATAGCACACTTTAAGAATCTCAGAGAGGCGTTGAGGCACGGCTGTCTAAAAGATCTTAAAAGGTGCATCTTGACGGATTCGCTTCAAGCAGGATGTGCATTGTGTGATCAAAAGACTAAATCGCCACATCCTATGTATTTCTTTAAAGTATTTATAGATTATATAAATTTTAGGAGAGGCGCGAAGCATAAATGGAGCACAAAAGGAAACAGGGGAATGTAAAGGCATAGATAGCCAGAGGAAAGGCAGGTATGTGAGCAGGAAGACAGATACAAAGACACACAGGCAGGCACACAATAATAATAATAATAATAATAATAATAATAATAATAATAATAATAATAATCATCATCATCATCACTGCCAACATCACGACCTCCTGCACGCCACCACTAACGTCAACAATAACAACAATAACAAGTTACAACCATAACAATAACAACAACTACAGAGAACATTATATAACCTAGTTATCTGTACTGTCGTCATCATTAAACCAATAACCTAGTTACCTCTACTGTCGTCATCATTAAAAACAATAACAACAACAGCAATAACACCATAAATAACAATAACAATACAGACTATAATATGCCGTGTTTTCACGAGCATCATCAACAACAATAACAACCACAACGATAACAACAATACCAAGCGATACCAATCATATATTCTCCCTCCACTAAACTCACCATCAACAACGATAACAATAGAACAATAGCAACAATAACAATAAGAGCAGCAGATAAGATAATCTGGCCTACGTCGGTCTGCGTCAGGTTCATATCCTTCAGTCGTGTTCGCAAGATGGCGTCTCTGTCATTCATCAGTTTCTGTCGGGCGATTGAGTTGGCGTGCTGACCGTTGACGTGGTTGTTGGCCAGAGCAGTCAACTCGGTTGGGTCATTGCGCTCACTGGCCAACCTCAGTTCGTCACGGAAATTCTGTATTCATTACATGCGTTATGTCAGGCGCTATATCAACCATGGTGAGATCGAAGTAACGTAATGTAATCTAATCACAGATGATCTGATCTAAAAGAGTCGCTGGACGTCAAATTGTGGCAGTTGGTATTGATTTTGGCCAATGTCGTTGTCGTCGTCATCATCATAATCATCATCATAATCATCATCATAATCATCATCATCATCATCATCAACAACAACAACAACTTCATCATAATCATGATTCATGGTGGTAACAGGTTTCGTCGTAGTCATCAGCCTTATCCTGACGATCATCCAGGCGAAATTGTTTATTTTAATCACCATATGGTTTATCATAATAATCACTATATACGACTTCATCATAATCGTCGTCGTCATCGTCAACAGTCTCAAAGTAGTCATCCTACTCATTATCATCGTCATCACTATCGTCATCACCATCGTCATTATCATCACTATTATCAACATTATAATCATCATCGTATCATCATCACTATCATCAACATTATAATCATCATCATCATCATCATCATTATCATGAACACTAGTGTTATCATTCCGAACACTTGACTCGTCACCATTTACAGTACTTCATCTGAACGTAGACGTTGTGATGCTTACGTTATGCTCAAGAAAACGGCGCTAAATAAATCATATGATCTTCAGGATCGAGGCCTAATGACCTGTTGCTTGACTAAGGCGTCGTTTTTGAGTAGATCCAGTTTGTCGTTGTAGTAGTCGTTTTCGTGCTTCTCCTCTGCCGCGTATCGCAACAGAAGTTCCTTCCGGAGCTTCTTCTTGTACTTGTTAACGGCTTGAATGGCCTCAACTCGCGAGGGGTCGCTAGTCTTGAAGGGCTTTAACCCCCTTTGCTTTTCCTTCTCCGCTTTCTGAAAATTAATTAAAAGTAATTGACTAATTGCTTTTTTCATCGGGATTTTAAAGCACTAAGGAGAAATAGTTAATTGCTAAGTAATTAGTTAGGTGTCTGGATTGGCTAAACCTCGTCAAGTTAATAAATTATATAGCCTATTTTGATAATGTTACGCTTTCAATTTGTTATTTATTAATCAAATTATAATAGCTAAATGGATAATTTTGAAGTTAATTTTCACTGCTTAATTAATAACAAATAGTTATTTATAAATACAAGGTTATAGTTATCACTGTTTAGGAAATATTCACGCTTCACACCATCTGGTTATCCAGGGAAGTGTATCCTACTTCGTTTAATCAGGCATTCATAATTATCCAGGTAAAATATGCACCTTGGCTACATAGGTAAACATATGCAGCTGGGAATTCAAATTAAAAATATTAAAAATACAACATGGTTCATTCGGTATACATCGAGGTCAATAAATTTAAACTGGTTACAGAAATGAATAAAAAAATAATAACCTGTGTTTATAGGCTATGTGATACACGCATAGGATTCGATGTAGAATAAACATTAAGCATGAGGGTAAGTAGGTCTATTTTAAAAAGTCATATAAAATACATGTGAGACATACTTCGATGAAGGCTACGTGATCGAAATCGGTTGCTTTTCCGGGGTCTCCCTGGAAATTCATTAAAAAATGATACATGCTTCAGTGTAATTAAAAAAATCTGTTAAACACATGACTATATTTCTAACTAGCATCCAAGTAAGTAAGTAAGTAAGTAAGTAAGACATCTGTTAACATGCCATGTGTCCATCGGCTAAATCGTAGGCTTTCCAAGCGTCATACAATGTAGTGACATATGGTAATTTATGACGAGTATAATGCTCTTGCACTGAAAGACGCTTCCAGGCAGATTCTAGGTGACGATAAACGATGTAATGTAATGAATGACTGAGAACTGGCGCTATATATATATGCGCTGTTACGTTACTTTAGATCCGAGAAGCGTTGTTGCATCATAAAAATTATTTGCTTATTCTACTCAATTATGCATCAAGAAATTAATTGTTTATTTATTTTTTGCTTATTTTTCTGAAGTTCGAAATATGGAGGTAAGACCCATCAGCGCCATTGACTGAGACCTTGAGCATTGTTATAAAGCTCCTTTTGAGTCTTTTAACAACATCTTTGTGAGGTTCCTATGCAACTAGCCGCATACATACATACATACATACAATGCACTACATACATACATACATGCATGCATGCATGCATACATACATACACAAATATATACATACATATACAAATGCATACATACATGTATACATACATACATACATACATATATGTACATATACAAGCACACACATACATACACAACTATATACATACATACATACATACATATGCGTACATACTTATATACATACATACGTGCATGCATACATACATGTATACATACATGCATACATGCATACTTATGTACATGCATGCTTATGTACATGCGTATGCTTACACAAGTACATACATACCTACATACACGAATACATACATACATGCATACATACATACATCTTCAGGGTTTGCATACTTTGGAACCGAACTCGCAACCTCAGCTCTTAATGAACAGTGGCCTAAGCTTAGTTGTACTTTTCACGATGAACATCAAACTCACGGCGGCCATGACGGCAGGAAGAAGTAGATTCGGATTCTTGTGTTCGTCGTTGGCGTTTGGCAGCTAGAACACAGAAACCAAGAGATCTTCGGCGCATGAATCGAATAGAATAGCTTAGAATTTGGTGTAACAGCGTCAAAAGAATTTAACTGCGATGTATGCTTTCTGACACAGAGAGAGGGAGACAGACAGACAGACAGACAGACAGACAGACAGACAGACAGTCAATGTTTGGATCAAGGTGAAACAATGCAATAGATTACAACAGAGTAGCCTGAATTGGAAGAGAATGAAGTAGGAAAGATTAGAACAGAACCAAAATACAACAGAACAGAAAAGAATGGATTAGAATTGAGCAGAATGAAACGGGACAGAAAAGAATGGATTGGAATTGAGCGGAATGAACTGGAATGCAATAGAAAATTCTACAGTTCATTAAGGTCATCGCTGTCCATTATCGATATAGTTTGCAGACTGAGATTTCATGAATATCTTATCCATAATCAACTTTTAATCGTTAAAATAAACGATCAAAGGAAGGAAGGAAGAAAGAAGAAATGTTGAAAAGCTGGAAGGAAAAAAGTGGAAGGAAGGAATAAACGAAGGAACGAAGGAATTAAGAAGTGAATACACGTAAATTAATTTGTCAGTAAGTTATTCAGTCAGTTAATCAGAGAGACGGTCGGTCGGTCGGTCGACGGTCGGTCAGATTAATCAATCAAGCATTCAATCAATCACCCAAGAGTAAGTGTAATGACACATAAGCACTTTGTATTACCTACAATGCAAATGCTGAAAATCACATTTTGATTGAAATAAACTTGTGTGTATCAATCATTTGGGAAAAGCAGCGACAGAAGCTCATAAAGATAAATTAGAAGTTGCCAAAATCATTTCTATATATTTAATTATTTATATTAATTACTTAATTAATTATTAATTGAAACAATAAACTAATATTATAAATAAATTGATTAACGAATTAGGTAAGTGAATTAGTGATTAGGTGGGAAGGAGACGCGTGGGTCGGTGGGTAAGTGAATGTTTATTACCTGTGGAATAAACTCCCGCCAGAATTACGAAAATTATCTGATCCATCATACGTACTCACAAACACTTCACCTCTTGCAATTTCTGCACTGGTGTTTCACTCAAAACTTAAAACACTGCTCTTCCATGAATCCTGTCCTGATTCCCCTCTTTCCCTGATCTATCTTGCCACTCCATTTCCAAACACCATCCACCATAGCCGTCTGTCTGCCTGCCTGCTGCTTGCCTGCCTGCCTGCCTCCTGGATCTTGACCTGGAACCGAATCGTTTTGCCTATCGATTTTGTTTTGTCTGAGCGCCTGTGAATAAAGTTGGTTCCCGAGACTTAGCTTTCATTGGGCGCTGTAGAAATCTCGAGGTTACGATTTCGATTATGGGTTAATGAGCGAGGTAAGGTTATGAAGGTAAAGGTAATGCTTGTTTAAGCGCGTCTATCGGTACTCCCCAGAAGCGTGGTCCAAAGCTTTGATGGAACACGACTTTCAAAATGGCTGACGGTCAGTTATTCCATGAACGTTCAATTGTCAGAGCAATTATCACAGTTGGCACTGCTTAACTTTACAGTGCTAACCAGCGCCGTATCCACATCATCAAGCGCCACCAGATATATATTTTTGCTGATTATAATTCTCGATTAGAGAAAGCCGAGGGAGAAAGCCAGAGAAAAACGAAAAGCCAAGTGGTCGAAACTGGTGGACTTTGGGCCGTCACTAATTTTCAAACCGTACAAAACCGGCCAGGTGGCAGTCGTTTCTCGTTATCTTTTCTGTCTTCTTCGAAGTCCTTCCCGTTACGACGTAGAGATGTACGCGATGGAAAAAGCTTGACCTGCGAGTCTACGGTAAAAAGCGAGCGAGTCGGAATGTAACTTAAATTACGATTACTAGAAGCTACAGGCCACAAAAAGCTGTGATTTGCAAGTTGCGCGCTCTCTAGTAGAGGATTAGTCTAAGAGAAACTGTGAAGTTGGGGTATTTAAATTGTCTGGACTGCCAGCGCTTGGCTGAGCCAGAAATCGACTGAGAAGGATGTACAGTTAGACACAATCCTTTGAATGCATGCTATTAGTGGAGTTTTTTTATTAGTCTATGTGATGACGTTGTACGTCGTCGTGACGTCAGCTGAAAGTTTCTCTTAGCGTACCACGGGAGTGTGCGCCACCGGCAACGAGCAGCTTGTTAACTTAAAACATTTTATAGCGCTTGAACTGTTGCCAACATACGTTACCGGGTCAAGTTCTGAGCCATTTTCTTTTGACAGTTCGTCTTCCAAGAGATCCGACTGGAAATCAGCATCGACCAAGAAAACGTCGAAATATTTGGCAATTTAAAAGCGCCAACGATCAATAACAGGTAAACCAAAAAGCATTCTTTACTTACAGAGCAACAGTACGGCTTTTGCAAAGTTGCTTAAAGGCCTTTGACGTCATAATGACGTCGGTTGGAAATTTGTAAGATAGAAAACGAAGTGTCACCACAGGTTTGGCGAAATAAGTGATAATCGGAAATGAAGTTCTAAGTAGAACGAAAGGAGTAAGTTACCCGATCAAGAGAATCTAATTTTAATATTTTAACTTCTTTAGCGCAATAGTTTCAATTGCATCAAACCATTCACTCCTTGACGGGTCCTTGTAGTGTGAACTGAAACCGATAGGCAAGCCTGAAAAACTGGGTCGAATGTCAGAATTACAGGATGAAAGAAAAGCCGGTAATTTACATATTTATACAGGCACTTATATATTATGTATTATGAGATATATATATATATATAGAGTGAGAGAGGGAGAGAGAGACGAGAGAGACAGAGACAGAGACAGAGCGAGAGAGAGAGTATATATTATGAGAGAGTATACATTTTATGAGAGAGTTTGTATTACGATATCGGATCTAATCTAAACTTAAAGCTTCTATAGCGCCGTTATAATAATTCACAATGTATCAATCAAATAGCACGAACGCCTATCCGCAGATTCAGACAATTCTAATCTGATAGGCAGTCAACCAAGGGGGTAATCACACTGATATAGGTAGGTCAAAGGTCGAGATCAGAAGCTATATAAAGACTCGCTGAACCGATAGAATGAGGAAGTGCACTTCAAGATTTTTCAGACAACGTGAAGTCTCTCTTTTGACCAAATCGGTTCTAACTCGCACCAAGATCAGTGCAAAGCATATGTCAACTTTATAATATGAAAATATTCAGAGTTTTCATGTTATCTAATCAAAATTTATAAATAAACTGAAATAATATGCAAGCAACTCAAAACATCGAGTGTTGTTATACACCACAGACAGGAGTGGACATGCACATACTTGATCAGTGTCTAATCAAAGTCTTACCACTTAAAGTGATATAAAGTGGACCTACGCGACATCTGCCTTTCTAAACTGTGGCCGTCGTCTTAGATAAGAAGGCCTCTCGTAAGTCCATTGAATTACGTTCAAAAGAACTAATGAAAAAATGTGTCACTGTTTTGTGCAAGGAAAGAAACAGTAAGACTATAAACAAGGTAAGGAAAGGTAAAGTAAGACTCGACATGAGAGTGTAAGGCAAGGCATCGTAAGCCAAGATAAGGTAAAGTAAGGTAGGGTGAAATAAGGCAAAGTAAGGTAAGGTAAAGTGAGGTAAAGCAGAGAAAGGCAAGGAAAGGGAAGGGAAAGTAAGGTAAGGTAAGGTGAGGTAAAGCAAAGAAAGGCAAGGAAAGGCAAGGGAATGTAACGTAAGGTAAGGCTAAGCAAAGTAATGGCAGATAAGGTAAATCAAGGTAAGGTAAGGCAAGGCAAAGTAGGGTAAGGTAAGGTAAAGCAAAGTAAGATAAGGCAAGGCAAAGTAAGATAAGGTAAGTTAAAGCGTGGTCGAAGTATTTATATTGAAAGATCTGTTGCCTGAAGAACAAACAATATGACATCAGCTCCATAACTCGAGAGCTTCTCCTCAAGGGCCAAATGGCTCTACAACGAGTGGTCAGTTTCACCTGACCTACCGGAATTCGAACCTCGGACGAAGAAGCGGAAATGGACGCATTAGCAATTCAACCGTCGCAAGACCTTTTCCTTTATATCGAATAGCAGATGTCTTTCCATCGCCACTCAGGCCTACTCGACAAGTTCTTAGTTTTCATCGCGCCTTTATGGGCTTTATAAAGGTGCTATATAAATAGCTAGATACACACATGTATGCATGCATACATACATGCACACGTACATACATATATACATTTGCAAACATAATGTTTACATATATATAGTCTTTATTTCATCATAAATCTTAATTCGCACCCGTTCAGATCTGTCCTTTTTGCAGCTTATATGAGACGTAAAGAGGCGCTAAATAAATGTTCACAATGCACGCATTTATCGTCGATTTTTCAGGCAGTGGTTCTGTTTTAGTTCAGGGCTTTTTTTTCAGATGGAACGCTCCAGAACGACGGCGTTCCGGGACCTTTTTTCGGCTAATAAAAATAATTTAGTTATTAATAAAAGAATTGTGTTACTAAGTTTTTATTTATATAATATAATGTAACTTTATTTTAATTCAATTCAGTGTTTACAACTTTACACTGTTTTCAGTGTTTATTGACTGACAAAAATAATGAAATTTTAGCACAAAATTCTATAATTGTTCAGTTCCGGAACCTTTTTCTAGAAAAAAGCACTGCTAATGCTGATTATATTTGAGCACTAAAATTATCATCTTCATAGATATCATTGCAGCTTATCCTGTATCATTCCTGCTCATCACTCCTTGAACCAGTATAGTTTACTACACTGGATAAATACTGAGAATCTGTGCAATATTATTTTTATTTTGGTAATCGCAATATTGGTTTTCATGTTAGAAAAAACATCAATAATCATATTCGGTGTATTTGATATATTAGAAAAGCAACATTAGTTTTTGTTAGATTACGAGGGCAACGCTAACAATTGCGATAACGAAAGAGATGTTACTATAACCTACCTCTGGGTCGACTTTGTTCTTCTTGTGCTTCTTGACGCAGATAACGATGACGATGATGATCAATATGAGTATGAGAAGAACGCCAATAATGATCCCAATTAGCACAGCTTCATCTAAACATAATATGCGCAATCATAATGTTAACGAGTTTTATTCATCGGGGTGATAATTAAGCAATTTCTGCACCAGAAAACTTCTGTTGCGCCTATATCATAAAATAAGAACAGTTCTTACAATGGCCGCTCAAGCCTTAATAGTGAAAATCTGGAGAGGTTTGTGGACCAAGAAAAAACCGTTTATGTGCGACATTCAGTAAATCACTGAATGTGATCTTGATTCATCTTGATTCAAAGAAATCAGTTTAGCAAATGTTGTTGGCATTGAATGGACTGACGGATGGCTGATTGGATGAAAGGATGAATACGAGTAAATGAATGAATAAACGAGTTTTGATGCACTGGGTGCGTTTGAATGCATTTATGAAATAACTGCATAAAATAATATTTTATTGCATGTAATAACATATCAGCAACATTTATAAGCTCCCAGGAACAGCTGAGCAGATGCCAGGTTAAAACCTGCAAGCTTATGTACAAATTGACGCAGAATTCCAACAACCTTTGACACCTTATTTACCATTACAGAGAGGTAAGTTTATTTCTATAGGATTTGTATTTCTGGAATAAATGGCGTTTAGTTTCTACTTGCTATGTATGCCATATATATATATTTGTGTGTGTAAAAGATTTGTTTCTTACTGATGGATTTTCAAAGAGCTGCTGTTAACCATGGAAGGTCTGCCGATTTATGCTTAGTGACAAACGTATTCTTTGGGAAATTCAAATCATACACGCCAGTAAATTGCTTTAAGAAGATGTTAAAAGATAAGCTGACACCTGAGACCAACAATGCACTATCTCCGTTATGATTATCAATATCATTTCTAAACTTCCTTATAGACTCTGTGGAGAAATTTCTTTTGTGATAAGCGGTCTTCTTTAAAGCTGAGTTTACTTTCTGAATGGGTACCAAAGAGCAAATGGGACCTGAGACCAACAATGCACTATCTCCGTTATGATTATCAATATCATTTCTAAACTTCCTTATAGACTCTGTGGAGAAATTTCTTTTGTGATAAGCGGTCTTCTTTAAAGCTGAGTTTACTTTCTGAATGGGTACCAAAGAGCAAATGGGACCTGAGACCAACAATGCACTATCTCCGTTATGATTATCAATATCATTTCTAAACTTCCTTATAGACTCTGTGGAGAAATTTCTTTTGTGATAAGCGGTCTTCTTTAAAGCTGAGTTTACTTTCTGAATGGGTACCAAAGAGCAAATGGGGAGGTGATCAGAGGTACCAGTGACCCATACAGGGTGTGCACTGATTTCACTGGGATGGGCGTTAGTGATAATGTTATCTATCAAGATTCTATCAGGGTATCTATTAAAGAGGTCTGACTAATACGTGTAGGCTTATTAATCAAAAGATGAAATCCATGACTCAGCTGAACATTTAGGAGAACCTGAGTTTTATGGTGACTTTTGTAATTTAAAAAATGTATGTTGTAGTCACTCAAGGGACAGCAGGGCTTCCTTTCCTTACTAAGGATACCTAAAAGGTCACCAAAAGCATGATTGAATCGATAGCAGAGATTCACATTAACAGGTTTGTACATCCTACAGTAATGTCCCTGCGACGGCAATGAACCTGAATAAGTATGCATTCCATAAAATTATCATCAACTGGAAATTTGTTATAGAATAAGAAAGGTTTAACCCAATGTCCAAGAAAAAGCACAACCCCCATTCTGCCTCAAGAGCGAGAGCTTAAGAGGTTAATATACCTCGGGATAAGGGTAACAAAATCATCTTGCATTGTTGTCAAAGTCTCAGTAACAGCCGCAACTGGAAATGTATGCTTGAACGGGGTCAGTTCAGTATCAATATTATTTTAATTTGTCCTCATACTCCTGGCGTTGAAGTGGTCAAAAGACATAGCACATACCAAGAATGGCATGGCATGTCATAAGTCTGAGAGCTATCCAAATAGTTAACCTGATTAGGTGATTATAGCAGTTTTCATCCACATCACACTCATTTAAGGAAGAATCATTTGCAACATTAAACTGAGACCAACTATCATGTAAATGCGCTTTAGGAGTCTTTTGTTGTCTGCTCAAGTGGTTCGAACGATTCAGTCATGGGCCCAATAAATGGAAATTTGCTCCTTAGGCATACCTATGCCTTCCTCTGGAGCATAAGAGTGTGGCAGAGTGAATGGACAGGGAGAATAATCAATGTGTGGCGTAATAATGTTCGCATGGGGAAATGGACAAATGGGGCTAGGAACAAATAGGGCAACGGGCAAGTGGTACCGTGGATGAGGTGTTGGAGGAATGGTATGATGTTCGAATGGAGAAATGGACAAATGAGTCAATGGACAAATAGGGAAATGGACAAATGGTGCAGTGAACGGATAAATTGTTAAACTGGTGGGGTAACGGTCATATGACACAGTGGACTATTAACTAAGCAACGGAAGAATGTGTGGTTAGTTGTCTGAATAAACACTTACTGCTTGATTCGTTGTTACCGGATGCATGTGTTGTTGAATCAGAATCCGACGTCGATGCATGTGCTGCTGAATCGGAAGTGGCGTAAGGCGCTGTCGTTGGGGCGGGAGTGACACATCGATAGTAACAGTCAAATTCGTTGTATGGATTGATGCAGTCTGAGACGTAGACGTCGAAGACAAGGCCAGTGGCACAGGTCTGATTTACGAGTTTTCCCCCAGTACAGAGGTAGTAGCTGCGGCAGTTGGATCTGTCGGGGTACTTCTCGTTATCGACGCAATTTGTTATATTCTCACACGTTCCTGTCAAAGGAAAAAATGTACTACTCAGTATAAGAGGAACCTTTTCATTTGGAAGGAAAAAAACCATTTATTTAAGATTATGTGTAAAAGGAAAAGAACTATGTCTCCCACAGGATAGGGTTTTTTGTCAATTCGCTATACTGAAACGACAAGATGGTCTATTGTATAGCGCACTTGTCCTATAATCCAACAATTCCTGGTTAGAGCCGGCTAAGCGAACTCATTGTAACTACCCTGGGCACGTTGTTTGCGTACACTTGTTTCTGTCATTATTCAGTATAATTTGGTGCCGGGGTATGCTGGTAAGTAAACGGTGAAAATAATACGGTTCAAGAATTAGGGATTCTTTTATTGTCAGCTTAAGGCCGAGAAATAGGAAATAGGGGCCAGTGTGAGACATAAAAGCTCTACTTTTTACAACCAGATGAGAACTAACTAAGTGTTAATTTTGTGATATGCAGATAACAGTAAGTTATCGATGAACTTAGAGAGAATGCCCTCAAAACCCAACCCATAAAATTGACGAATTATTCTAATTATTTTTAGCGCCCGAAGTGCATATGATCCCTCGGGGCTTAAAAACTTTTCTGAAAAGCAGCAACATCTGGAACGGCCGCTACTCGTCGATTTCGGGCACAGTAAATGGGCTGCGGAAAGCAACTGCATTGAAGTGCTGAATTGTCAATGCTAAGCGTTGAAACAGATATATTGTCTCTCTTACATCTCCAGAGACATTTACTGAGGCTCCGTCCCTTTTAATTATTTAATTTTTTTTATTTAAATTTACTAAAATTTTTATTATTTATTTATAACTGGCTTATAAATAACTTATTGTTTATCTTTGAATTTATTTAATATAATCAGTTTTTATTTTTTATTTTCCCGTGTTCATAGCACCCAACAGGTTTATTGACAGTGCGGTAGTAGATGGAGCTATCCAACCGTGTGCAACTTTCAAGGTCATGTCCAGAAACAGTCTCAGCGGAGTCTGTGGAGCTTGAGCACACCGTGTAACAAGGAGAACGCATATCTAGTTATCCTGATTAGACACTGTTCATAAAATCTGACCACTGAGTTCATAAAATGCTTAGCTTTGGTATTATTTTTCTTCGTGATTGTGTGTCTGCCAGTCATTGCTTATGATTTTCTGTTCGACTATCTCCCTGCCTGTCTTTCTGTCCGCCTGTGTTGCCTTTTTGCCGTCATTTCCTTGTTCCATCTTTCAATTTTCCTTTCTCTCTTTGCCTATGTCTATCTAAACCAATTTCAATTAGATCATGAGTCTAAGCAGACGCGCAGGTCAAACGAAACACATTCTGACCTGGCTGCAGAGTAACTCGTTCGGTTGTGCTTCCCGTAAACGGAGGACATGCGGGTTGACAAGTTGCCTGACCAGGCCACGTGCAGTTCATGGTAACAATGTCGAACACTGTTCCGGATGAGCAGTTCATCACCATCCAAGATCCCGACACGCACCAGTAGTACGTTGTGCAATCTTCAGGATTGGCGACAATGGTTCCGGTGGAACAGAATTCTGGTTTGTTACATGGATCGATTGGTTCCTTCGGCAATTGTGCTTTAGTAAAGGAACATAAAAGTAGATCAACTGCTTAAACCAGAATGAGATGCAACTAAGAAATGTAGTGAGAAATTGTAGTAATGCATTTTGTAGCCTCTGGATTTTGCAGCGGCTGCCAGCGCCTTAGAATGACCCCTGAATGTATAGTTTACCTTGACATAAGGTGCAAGAATTTATATGGTGCATTGGTTGAACTAAATGACTGATTGATTAATTGGCATTCGTTGATTGACCGACCGACCATTTGATTGATTAACTGATTCAATCATTTATTTATTCATTCATTCGTTCTTTCGTTCACTCACTCATTCATTCAGCTTATTCAGTTACTGACCGTCGCACATTATTTTACAAAGCGAGCGCTTATCTAATTATCTTGATTAGACAAGTGTTCATAAACTTGACTACTGCGTTCATATAATGATTTATGCCAGATAGAGAAATAGATATACAGAGTATTTCTATCTGTCTATCTCCGCAGTCTCTGCTATTGCATATCTCATTATCTGCTTATCTATCTCTTTGTTCTTCATATCATTTTATGTCTCTGCCTTTTTTAAATTCTATTCTTGTGCTCTGTCTTTCTGTATACTTTGGTATTATTTTTCTTCGTGATTGTTTGTCTGCTTATGATTTTCTGTTCGACTATCTCCCTGTCTGTCTTTCTGTCCGCCTGTGTTGCCTTTTTGCTGTCATTTTCCTTTTTCCATCTTTCAATTTTCCTTTCTCTCTTACCGTCCACACATACATCCATCCATCCATCGAATCTGCTCCCTTCCCATTACTCACAGTTTAAACACAACACACTCTAACAGCTCCTCTCCATCTTCTCTCTCTGGTCTTCTGGCAACCGGACTTGGTTCTTGACATGGCATCTTTTGACAACCCCCCTGACTTGACGCAGAGCTTGTGAATAAGCTAGTGCCATGAGCTTATCTCTTAAGCAGTGCTTTAGAAATTTAAAGTTTACAATAAAGATTACAATTACCATTTGTCTACCCATGTCTACTTAAACCAATTTCAATCTGATCATGAGTCTAAGTATACGTGTATGTCGAACGAAACACATTCTGACCTGGCTGCAGAGTAACTCGTTCGGTTGTGCTTCCCGTAAACGGAGGACATGGGGCTTGACAAGTTGCCTGATCAGGAAACGTGCAGTTCATGGTAACAATGTCGAACACTGTTCCGGATGAGCAGTTCATCACCATCCAAGATCCCAACACGCACCAATAGTACGTTGTGCAGTCTTCCGGATTGGCGACAATGGTTCCGGTGGAACAGAATTCTGGTTTGTTACATGGATCGATTGATTCTTTTACTATTTGTGCTTTAGTATAGGAACATAAAAGTAGATCAATTGCTTAAGCCAGCACGAGAAGCAAGTTACTAAGAAATGTAGTGAAAAATTGTAGTAATGACATTTTTATAGCCTCGGGATTTTGGAGCGGGTGGCCAGAGCCTTAGAATGATTCCCGAATGTACTATTTTGCGTTGACATAAGGTGCAAGAGTTCACATGGTACATTGGTTGAACTAAATGACTGATTGATTAGTTGGCATTCGGAGATTCGTTAAATGACCGACCGACCGATTGATTGATTGATTGACTGATTCAGTCATTTATTCATTCGTTCGCTCGTTCGTTTATTTGTTCATTATTTATCCATTCGTTTATTCATTCGTTTATTCATTCAGCTTAATCAGTTACTCATCATGTTACAGGGCAGGCGCTTATCTAGTTACCCTGATTAGACACTGTTTCTAAAAATTTGACCAATGGGTTCATAAAATGCTTTATGCCATACAGAGATATAGATATACCTATCAATTCGCTATACTGAAACGACTATCTCCGCGTCTGTGCCAATGCGTACCTAATAATCTGTTTATCTAGCATATCATTGTTTGTCTGCCTTTTTTATTCTCTTCTCGTGATCTGTCTTTCTGTATACTTTGGTATTATTTTTCTTCGTGATTGTTTGTCTGCTTATGATTTTCTCTCTGACTATCTCCCTGTATGTCTGTCGGCCTGTGTTTCCTTTTTGCTGTCATTTCCTTCTTCCATCTTTCAATTTTCCTTTCTCTCTTACAGTCCATCTATACAGTACATCCATCCATCGAATCCGCTGCCTTCCCATTTCTCTCAGCTTAAACACAACCCAATCTAACAGCTCCTCTACCCCTTCTCTGTCTCTGGTCTTCTGGCAACGGGACCTGGTTCTTGACATGGCATCTTCGGACAATTCCACTGGTGCCATGCGCTTATCTTTTAAGCAACGCTTTAGAAATTTCTAGTTTACAATAACGATCACAATTACCGTTTGTCTACCAATTTCTGTCTAAACCAATTTCAATCTGATCATGAGTCTAAGCATACGTGCATGTCGAACGAAACACATTCTGACCTGGCTCCATAATAACTCGCTCAGCTGTGCTTCCCGTAAACGGAGGACATGGGGCTTGACAAGTTGCCTGACCAGGAAACGAGCAGTTCATGGAAACAATGTCGAACACTGTTCCGGACGAGCAGTTCATCTTCATCCAAGATCCCGACACGCACCAGTAGTACGTTGTGCAATCTTCCGGATTGGCGACAATAGTTCCGGTGGAACAGAATTCTGGTTTGTTACATGGATCGATTGGTTCCTTCGCTATTTGTGCTTCATTAAAAGAAAAGAAAATTAGATCAATTGCTTAAGCCAGCACGAGAAGCGTTACTAAGAAATGTAGTGAGAAATTGTAGTAAAGACATTTTTGAAGCCTCGGGATTTTGGAGCGGGTGGCCAGAGCCTAAGAATGACCCCCGAATGTACTTGTTTACGTTGACTTAAGGTACAAGAATTCTCATGGTACATTGGTTGAACTAAATGACTGATTGATCAGTTGGCATTCGTTGACTCGTTGATTAACCGAACGACCTATTGAATGATTGACTGATTCGGTCATTTATTCATTCATTCATTTATTCATTCAACTTATTCAGTAACTTACCGTTGACACTAATCGGACTATCGCAACATGAAAGGAGAATCACTACGAGAAGGAACTTCGTCATCTTTCACAACAAACTCTCGACGATAGTTATTCCCGGAGAAACTGTTTTCGATAATCTTTGCTTTCGAATCAGTAGCACACAATAATCCTTTGGCGAAGAGGTCTTTATATTGCTAGCACTTCAAAGAAATCATATGAACAATTTCATTTCGCCAACATCGCGCACTATAAATCAACGAGAAAAGAAAGACATTATATCATCTGTAGCAAAACTTCCAGTGGAATATACACTTCGTTTGAAGTATGCTTTATGTCAGCGCTCGGCGGAGTTTTCAGAAGTTAAATACCGGTTACCAAATGCGTTATTCTTTTCCAGTGTGTATATTTCCGTCAAAGATTCTGTACAATTTCACACCACCCACAACACCGACCAGTGACAGCTCTCTCTCCCATGAGATAAGGTGAAGTATTCGCTCGTTTTATACGCTTCAGCAGATATTCTATACGATACCTTAAACTTGATAAAGAGCAGAAACAGACTATGATAACCGAACACAAATCTTTCAGTCTTCAGCAAGTCTTCTGTGGCTTACTTAAATTTTATGTAGAGCAGAATCAGACTACAACACGTACACTGTTGTCTTCCTGGTTACGATCTAATTGCGTCACATGTTTAATATTGCAAAGCTTCTAAGAGTCGTTCAGCGTGTTACAGAAATGACAAATCCATGCGATTAGATAAGAGCGACTATCGGCTAGTGGGCCTGTTTGTGCTCTAAGGCCTCATCAGACAGTTGCACAGATTTCTTGCCCTTCTAGTTAACGACTTTCTCTTATATAAATGTCCATATTCTTATTTACATGTAGCAATGAATGCTTAATACTAGTGTCTCTCAACAGTAAACACTACAGTGGTTAGAAGCTCTCTGGCAATAAAATGTCTGGTGTGGTAACATGCGAATATGTCTTAGTGGCAGAAAATTGTTTATAATTTCTAAAGAAAGCTAAAAGAATGTATGATTATAGACTACTATGACTTCTGTGTTGTTGCCAGAAAATCAGTGTCTACGAGTGCTCTACAGTAGTGTCT
Organism: Norana najaformis; assembly: GCA_964023275.1. Classification (NCBI taxonomy): domain Eukaryota; kingdom Metazoa; phylum Annelida; class Clitellata; order Crassiclitellata; family Hormogastridae; genus Norana; species Norana najaformis. Next base: position 10,088,057 of record OZ029918.1, on the reverse strand, counting down.
AGTCTTACCATATATTGCGGTTTAATTCTTCAAAGATACTAAGGGCGTTTAAAATAATTTTGACGCAGACGTTAGGATCGATTATATTATCAAAAGTGTTATCTGCTGTTGACATCATTTAAAGATGTTAATGAATAGCAAAAAACGCCTATAGACTATGATGCACTTAATACTGGAGTTTCAGCATAATCCTACACTTAACATTCGTCGCAACTTCTGAGATAAGACGCGAGTTGTGAGTGATGCATTGTTCTAGGTAGGTCCATGAAATTGGCCCATGAGACTGCAGCAAACCGGAGGAATATCAGTGTAGGTGATTGGCCTAGCTGAGATCTCACTTCCACGGTCAGGTCCTAACGGGTAAGGGGCTTTCTGTGCTTGCATGCGGTTTAAAATATGTATGCGTGTATGTGTGCATGTGTGTGTATATGTAGTTGTGTGCTCTCAAACCATGGTTGTGTGTTTTAAGTGGAGGTCTATGTATGGATGTCTGCTGGCATATTATGTGTCTTTATGTATATTGATGTATGTATGCATATATGCATGGATGCTTGTATGTATATATATATATGTATTTATGTGCGTATTTACGTGTATATGGATGTATGTATATATGTATTTGTGTATATATGCAAATGTGTATGTGTGCATGCATGTGTGCATGTATGTGTGTTAGATGCATGTATGAGAACTAAGTTACTAAGAAATGTAGTGAGAAAGCTTCGGGATTTTGGAGCGGGTGGCCAGAGCCTAAGAATGACCCCCGAATGTACTTGTTTGCTTTGACTTAAGGTGCAAGAATTCACATGGTACATTGGTTGAACTAAATGGCTGATTGATTAGTTGGCATACTAATGAATCATTTTCTAAGCCTGTACATAAGACATGTACTTATGATCAAGACTATTTTTGGACCTTTAATAAATTTCGTTTAAGCCTCAACTACAAAGTATTGAAGTATGATTGATGAGGCTTGTGCCGCACACATGCATAAAGACATACATACACGCATACACATTGTTACACACACACACATACAAACAATCTAAGATCTCTTTGTACTGTCCACTTGTTATTTTTAACTATTATCTTAACCTATGACTACGTAGATTACCTTTCAAATAGCACACCAACCTATTGTATATTTCCTAATGGCCTCATTATTAATTGCATATCCATTAAAATTTGAAAAGATATTGCAATTTATTTGCGTGTTTCGTGACATCGAATCGAACGCAGAACTCAATAAAGCCTTGCTGTGTAAATTCTCAATTTTATTCCATTACATTAATACACATTTGAAAGTAATCTTATCAAAGTATGTATGTATGCATGCATGCATGTATAAAGTGTGCATTTAAACACTCAATATAGCATATTAAAAGTATCTCAAACAGGACTCCCTGTGCTACCTAAATGATGTTAAAACTTCATTAGGAGCAAACAGAAAATTAGGAAATGAAAAAGAAAGTGATATGCTGTTTATATATATGTTTTATTGAAACCGAAAGTGCAATTAACTAACGTTGTGGCGAAGGCGAGCTGTTGGAGCAGATAATGCTGCACCATCATGCACCGCGGCACTGAGCCTCGAGTTAAATAATCTATGCGCCGCCACTGTTCTTTTAACGTTGTCTGGTATACACAATAATATCTAAAACCCTTTAAAATAACTAAGAAAAACTTAAAACCTAACTTTTTTAAACTAGGCTTTTGCACTATTGATTAACGTGACTCCAAAGGAGTTCAATAATATCAAAAGCCGTGACCTGGGAGTATCACATATTTGAACAGCTTTGACCAAAATTGAGGGCAAAAATCAGTCAATCGATAAAGAACTGCTCAGATTCAAACAAGAGTTAGGACGTCAGCGTGAAGAAATTGCAGAAACTAAGGGGGCCATAAAAGAAATCAAAAAGGTGACGGTTGAATATAATGATAATCAGCGATTGCAAAAACAAGAAGCTGGGTCGAGTGCCGACCGATCGATGCAGTAGTGATTTGCACCCTGATCACTGGCCGTCATCGGGACAGAGAATGTAATCTGGGCGGAGGGCTGCCATATACCCTTTGTCGATGGGTTACCACGAGTGCACTTGAGGGGGCAGGCGCCGGTAGCCCGGTTCGTATTGGAGAGTGATATGCGGCCGCCTGTAAAGCAAGTTGTGGGCTCGGAGTGGGCCGCCCTGTTGCATGAGGGTGAAATCCTGAAACCCCGACCCCAGGGGCAGAGGGAGAGGTCACTACAGCAATCTTTGAACTTGTGACGGAAGCTGTATCGATACACTCGATGGACGAGTGTGTACCTTGGACTAGTCCCTCGTGGACAGTCTCCTTGCACGAGTCCTGCTCCGGGCCACTCCTTTAACAGGCAGATGCCTTACCTACGTCGTGCCTGAATATCAAATTGATGAAATTCAGAACTAGCAAGGGTAACCGCCTGGAGTGAGTAGTACTCTCTTCATGTAGTAATGATAATCAGCCATTGCAAAAACATGAAGAGCTGTGGTCAAAACTCTTTCCAATAAAACGATCTAAGTAACCTGTTCACTTGGTCAAAAGAATGCCAGCTGCTGTTTATTATGTAAGGTGATGCACGTGGGATACAAAAATCCTAGGGTTAGTATTATGATGAACCGAAAACCATTATTTGTGGTAGAGGAGGAAAAGGATCTGGGTGTGCTTGTGGTCAGCAACTTTTAAGGTGGAACACAAGGTGTAGTCAGCGTGAAAAAGGCAAATGTGATGTTGGAAACAACTAAACTAGGGCTGCCAACCGTCACGGATTCGCCTGGACAGTCCCGAAATCGGCCTCGTGCGTCCCGTGTCCCGGATTGATCCCAAATTATCCCGGAACTTGGTGTAAATATCCACTTCACCAAATGTCGTTCTTCTTTTCGCACACTAAACTTGAACAGCCCGCCGCAAATAAGAATTGAGGATAGTCAGTTTAGTAATCTGTCCTTTAATCTAATTATAGCTTTACGCGAATTGTTGATTGAAATTTTATATATAGGCCACTTGTCTCTTGAAGATTTGAGTCAAATCACTTGACTCTAATTTTTAACGACCTAGGCCCCTGTGTTTTTCCCAACACAGTTGTGGAAGCTTGGAACGGTCTCAGTACAGCTACAAAGGGGTTCGGCTCTGTGGCATCCTTTGAAAATCTAGCGACCGATTCGCAGAATTGGGACAGTGAGGTATACAGGCAGTAGTCCTCCTACCATTCCTGCCACCCCACAAGGTGGTATTACAAATTTATTAAATGTAGGCTTTTAAAATTGGTGGATTTTAATGTAGGGCCTATTGGAACAACAGACGGTTTATTTCTGAACAAAGCCAGGCAGCAAATGCCGTTGTTGATTCGTGGCTGACAGTAGCAGTGAAGTTAAAGAACGAAGAGACTGTTATTTTGATCTGGTGACAGTCCGCAGAATACCATGTTACCCGTTGATACTTATGTAGTCTCTCTACCGTAATCGCTTGAAATCGCTTGAAATCGCTTGAATCGCTTGATCCTGGTTTTGTGCTGTAAGGTCTGATGTGCATCTTTGGTGTTTTGTTGAAGAGGCTCCATGCACTTTTGCGATTAGAATTACAATTACTCAGTCCTCCATTTCTTGGGGTTAGTACATGGTACCAACACAAGTTGAGAGATCGGAGTGCCAAAGTCGCGTTTGCGCCTAAGCCAAATGATCCTTCAAAACCAAGACCAGTCTTCTGGGTAGTTTCTTTGAAGGCATGTAACAGATGCGTTACCTCGACCTCATACCTTTCATGTCTATCAGCGGTCTACCCTTCCAACGTGTGCCCTTTGTCGTGCAAACACGCCAGTTTGAGAGCTCCGTTAACAAAGACGTTACTCTTTCCCCTGGGTCCTCAAACTGAAAGCGCTTCTGAGCAGCTCGTTCCGTAAGAAGCGCTATATAAGTTATCAAATACGATACGATACTCTTCCGCAGATCCTATCCTGATTCCTCTTTTTCCCCTTATCTATCCTGCAGATCCAATTTTTAACACCACCCACCGTAGCAGTTTTTCTGCCTGCCTGCCTGCATGCCTGCCTGGCTGCCTGCCTGCCTGGCTGCCTGCCTGCCTGCCTGCCTGCCTGCCTGCCTGCCTGCCTGCCTGCCTGCCTGCCTGCCTGCCTGCCTGCCTGCCTGCCTGCCTGCCTGCATGCATGCCTGCCTGTCTGCCTGCCTGCCTGCCTGGTAGATCTTGACCTGGAACCGAATTCTTCTTGCCCATCGAATTTGTTTTGACTGAGCGCCTGTGAATAAGCTGGTTCCTGCAACGCAGCTTTCGTTGGGCGCTATAGAAATCTCGAGTTTAAGATTACAATTACGACTAGTCACACTAGCCTCTGGTGACTGAATACTTTGGGCTTATGTTTAACAGTGATGTACACGAATATTATGCATTCCATTTAAAGCCATTGAAAGACAGCCGAGGTAATATATATCACGGAAATAATGGACTTGATGAATTTCGCCCAGAGTAATAAACAATGCGAAGCCCCGACCAAAATCTGATTTGTCGGAAGTGAGGGCTAGTGAAGAGATAAATCGCGAAGAAGAAAACGGGAACTGCTAGCATAATAAAAGGTTTCATATCGACTCGATATCTGCTCCTGGCAACGAACAGTTTGCTAATGCAGATCGCATTCTTGTTTTTGTATAGTATTTTCATTAAATTGTGGCACAGAACTCCAATGAAAGATGACCACTGGAGAGCCTCGTAGGTTTTGATTATATGTGGCTTATGGGTTCTGTTCTGGGTAAACGAGCATTTTCGGTTGCTGGACCAAAATTCTGGAATTCCCTCACTGTGTCTGTTCGTTCTGCTCAGTCGCTTCTGTCATTTCGTTCTCAACTTAAAACAATTGCTTATCCACCGTAGGCTGCCTCTCTGTCGTGCGGACTGACCTTCTGGATATCGACCTAATTGTGGCTTAGGTTTGGTGTGCCATCGGTTGATGCCTTGTGTATTAGACACCGGCGCATTAGAAGTTGCTAATTATTATGGCCATATGTCGTTTATTATAATATATAACACATGACCATATAGTTAACTACCATATAGCTACAATATATATTTATGTATACGTTTGTGTATGCATTTCAGTCACGATAGAATTCGACCAGTTCGAATAGTGAGACATCAAATTGTTCAAACATGGGTACTGTATTCGCAGAAGCGCATAGCATCGTCCATCACGCTATGCTACCCCTTTGATAAGCATATTATCTACTCCAATAAGATCACTGAATTATCTCTTCGGTCACCTTTTAAAATAGTAAGTGTTCAAACTTCCGAAGTCCATCAAATGTATGGCGCCTGCTGGGCGCGTTAGTAGCTAGTTTTTCTTTGTTCATTTACCCATGTTTTTGAGGCGAATTCATAAATTAGCGCGATATAAGTACCTGATTAATAATAATAAGCGAACGTAAAGCTGGCTTCATTGGATTTCTGATGCTAGTTGGGTCTGATCATCATTCTAGCACTCGATACGAAACGATTCCTGGCCAGTCCATAAATATTCAATGTTTCCCATGAGCTTGGATTTCCATTGAGACCTGAAGTACCACAGTGGTTCCACCACCACGCCCCTTGCGGGAGCCCCGCACAATTATTGGGTGCGTTATCATTGTCCCTGTCTAACGTCGTGAACATCATGCCGTTTGATCTGAATTGTACCATTGACACTACATTAAAAGCGTCACCGGCATCTCCTGTGTATCCAGTGACGCTTAGGACATACTTACTAGCTTCGTCACTCAACCGGAAAGATTCATACTCGGCCGAATACCATTTCCCGGTGTCGTTTGACTGGACTTCCACTCTCAGGTTCCAGGTTCCACTTGCCAGCAGTTGGTAGAGTTTCTCGTTTCCGAACCAGAAGTAGCTGGACTCTGGATCGCCAAAACCATTTCTGTACTCCAGCCATGGTCTATAGAACCGCTTCTCAAACATCGTGCTGTTTGCATCTAAAAAATTCTGCTGGATGATCAGCCAACCGTGAACGAATTTCGACGGAACAGGCTTCGCATGATTTGGCACAACCAAATTTGCGTTGACGTAGTCGGCAGTGAAGTCTGAAAAAATCAAAGCCATGATTTCAAATGTTAAATAATATTTCTACGGAAATTCGAAAGAACCCGTTATGCGATTCTGATTCATTTACTGTTATGTAAATGCGGTCGATAGTCTTATTGACTCAAAATGCAACATGCATCTGAGTCTTGACTCTGGTCGTCTTTTCATTCCTAGCAATGTGCGACAGCTCCACATACTTTTTAAACCTTCTTCTTTCTTTCTGTCTGTCTCAGGCTTTTTGAAACGACACCTTTGTGCTGTCAGGTCAGATAGAACGTAAGGCAAGAGTTGTATATAGTTAGAGCAGCTCTAATGGATGCGCGGAAGAAATACGATGAAGAGTGCAGTGGAAGGACATCGATGAAGTAGATGGCATTTGTAGGACGGATGGTCAAACGAGTGTAGGCATGCAATCGACACCAAAGGGCCTTGAACTTATGGACTTAAAGAAGAAAGGAAGAAAGGAAGGACAGAGAAGGAAGCACGTAAGTAAGGAAAAAAGGGAAGAAAGGAAGGTAGGAATTAAGGAAAGAAGGACGGAAAGAAGGAAGGAGAAAATGTTCGATACAATATCTAACATGAAAAACTACTCAGGTCATCCTGTAGATCCGTTTGATGCATTCCTTTGATGTATGCATCTGGCTAATTACACACCGCCTTTAAAAAACTCACAAGGGAGCTAAACATGGCTACCTAACCGATCTAAATAGATGCGACTTAAGATAGCTGGAAAATGTTTCTTGGGCTTTCTGTGGCAGAACAGTACCTATTTTTAATGGAAGACCGTTTCACAAGAGGGTCTAAAACATGAGAAAGCGTGGCACCCCGCAGCGTCTCACGGGAGCGCAGGACAGCAAGTCCTCACGTGGCGTCATATCGTCGACCAAGCTGGCTACAGACAGGAACGCGGAGCTCTCTCGTGTATTCTGGGGCTTAATCGACTATCATTTGAAGCTCGTCCCAAGTAGGGGATCTTAAATATAATTCTGTCCTCGACCCGAAACCAATGCAGCTATTTTGCATGTAGCTCGAAATATGCGAGGATTCTGGCCTGGCAGGCGATGATTCAGAAGAGGAGGAAACGTATGAGCATATTGTAAGTAAGTAAGTAAGTAGGTAAGTAGTTAGGTGAGTAAGTAAGTAAGTAAGTAAGTAAGTAATGCATTTGTTAACACGCCATATGTCCAGGGATCGTAGGCGTTTGGGACAGTATCTGTCATTTGCGAATATATTAACAACGGCACCAATTCTAAAGCTTGCTGAAGATTGCCTAAAATTCGTTTAAAGCAAGTCGTTTCTTAACCTTATATAAGTTTCCTAAAAAAGCAATCATTTGTTACGTTTAAAATCTACAGATACAAATACACATGTGCAAATAGTCGCACTAGTATCTAGACAGTAGTGTCTAGCCACACTAGTATCTCCTGTTAGCAGACATTACGCTGGCTTGGCGTTCTGGATATGACGCATGCAACCACAATAATGTTATCATCTAGTACTTGGATTAGGGTACCATCCATGGAATACCAGGCCATCTAGTCCAGCTTAGACTCCCATCTTTTCCAGCTCCGTATATAAATACCAACGTAATTTTGGAGGTATAGAAGATTGTAGTGTAACTGTAATTAATGTGTTGTCTCTACTTTACTCACTGAGCTGCGAGATACATGTGGCCCATGTACGGTGTGCCAAAAAGCATCCAGTATCATAAGGTGGTGTGCTTTTCTTCACGCATGAGTAGGAGACTCTTCCAAGGTAAGAGAACGGGAATGAACAGCACTGAGGCGGAACGCCAGCACTTGATGCAACGGCTTTCAAAACAACCACAATCATTCATGCAAATAATTCCTGAGAAAATTAATATGGGGTTAAACAGTCATTTTGCAACTGAAACGTCTCTTCATTCTGAGTAATCAATGATTACCTATCATGTCTAACAGAATGAAGTGTAAATATAGACTAAGAACCACAATACTATTTATAAATTCTTTAAAATGACACTATTATGAACTGGAATTAACACCAAACTAAGGCGGAAATGTTTAACCCTTCCTGCCTCCCACTTCTCATTTGACCGGGGTCATGAACTACTATTTGAGCGGGGGTCATGACTACAGATGCAGTTGTGCAAACAACTTGCCCCCAAAAAGTCGTTTCTGAATCTCAGATCAATTTCTAAAAGGATAAAAATTGCTGCATCACAACACAAATAAGAAATCGGTGGAACCAACGCGTAGTAGGCAGTAATCCGAATTCAAAGTCTTATATAGCGCTGCTATCATAACGCCTGAGGGGTTAGTAGATGGTCGATCTGAAGTCAAATAGTAGTCCATGTCTTCAGTCTACAGGATATGCCTTGAAGGTTATGCAGAACAATAGAGTTAGAGTTAGGCTTAGGAATAGAGTTAGGGTTATGGTAAGAAGGAAAGTTTGAAAAGGTGAGTTTTGACTAAGGAGTTGACGAAGAACAGTATGCATTTGACACAATTACATTTCTTATTTATATTAAAACTGATTACGAATGATATATGTATAGCACAAAACATTTGTTATGGTCAGTGGTGCGTAACGACGCTATGCAAATTATGGTTTTTCGAAGCAGACTTAATGCTGATAAACAAACCGTGTGGACTGCAGAAATTTCCCACTGCGTAACCAACGCTTCTCTGCAAATAATAAACACGACATTTAAAGCAGTTCAATATGTCTGGCAATCGTAATCGCTATCGTAAACTCGAGATTTCTACAGCGCCAAACGAAAGCTTATTCACAGGCACTCAGTCAAAACAAAAATCGATAGGCAAGATCGGTTCGGTTCCAGGTCAAGGTCAAAGAGTCAGGCAGTCAGACGACTACGGTGGGTGATGTTTGGAATTGGATCTGAAGGATAGATAACAGAAAGAAGAGGAATCTGAATAGGATCTGCGAAAAAGAAGAGTGTTTTCAGTTTTGAGTGGAAGGCCTGCACAGAGATTGCAAAAAGTGAAGTGATGGTGAGTTCGTATGATATTCTCGTTACGTGATGTATTGTGCAGTACTGCATTCTATTGTACTGTATAGTATGGCATTGTATTGTATGACATTCTATTGTACTGTATAGTATGGCATTGTATTGTATGACATTGTATTGTATTGTATGACATTGTATTGCATTGTATGGCATTGTATTGTATGGCATTGTATTGTATGGCATTGTATTGCATTGTATGGCATTGTGTTGTAGTTTAGTGTAGTTTAGTGTAGTTTAGTGTTGCGTGCTGTATTGAACATAATCTGCAAGTGCTCTATTATGTTATAATGTAGTGTAATGTATTGTATTGCTAATAGAGTGCTTTTAAACCGGCTCTTAAAGCACAACCTCATAGTTAGTGCATCCATCAGCAATTCTGTAGAAATCCTTCGGATAGTAGTTGAAGAGCTCGCACTTCCCGGTGTCTTCGTGGTAGTTCGCCGAAAGACAGATCGTGGTCGACGAACAGTGTTCCAGTAGACACCTCAGTCGATGCCAAATGCCGTCAACGACAAGAGATGGTGTGTTCGTGGAGCAGACGCTTTGACCTTGGTTGTTTCTGTGGAGGGTATACAGACCCTCGAGCAGGCTTCCTTGACCGTGGAAAAAACTCAGGACACCGACAACGATCCAGAAAGTAAATGTGAGGTAGTGCATGTTTTGTTGTGCGACTGATGGACAGTTTATATATTTATTTTTAATTTATTAATTTTTATTTAAATAACGCTAGGGAAGTCAGTAAAGCTGAATATAATACGCTCCAAGAGAAATCTTGAAATGTGTTTCTGTCCTGGCGAGGAAATGAACCCACTACCTGTGAGTTGGCAGTCCGGCAGCTAAACACAAGACTATCGCGATACTATAGTGTACGGAAGTAGATTTGGGATAATAGGGGAGATGTGTAGGCCAAATTGCTAACAAGTCTTTTCTGCTGGGGCATAGTGATACATCACTATAGTAGATGTTACGCGAAGTCGGCGTGATGAGTCATTCGCGGAAGCTTATCTGATTGCTTCTTTGGAAAAGTCAAGCTTCTGACTTCTAGCACGAAGGCTTCTCTGATCGCGTGGTAGCTTTTTGTAAGGATGCCCTCTAGTTCAAAACTCAAGCTACAGAATTTTTCTAGAACTTAAGGAAAATTAATTAATACGCGATACCCGGTGTTTATGACATCTGATAAACATGCGTGATTGCTGAGTTTCTAGGGTTCGAAATCAAATACGGTATCGAGATTTTAGTTACTGAACTCTGGCAAAATAATGCCTAGCCGTATAACACTTAGCTGCTGAATATACAGTACTCTTCTTTCTTTACATTACTATGCCTCGAAGTGGCTGATAGAATTCACGTGGGAACACTATAAATCTTTGCTTGGTAGTACACGATATACGCCTACAACTTTGCACAACAGCTCATCGATGTCGAATATCCTGAAGAACAACAGAAGGAGCTTCCTTACAACAGACTGTTTTACAGTAAGTACAAACGCAGTATCAGAGATCCCACTACTCGAAAAATCCGAGAACAACGACAGTAAGATCTAAACAATCGATGCAGGACATCAACTGGTGTTCAGAATCGGTAACACATAGCACTATTCAAGATCTAGCTGAAACAGGTAGCAAGCGATCGTGGAGCGAAAGATTTATTACTTAGGATATTTGCAGGCGCTCATTTTATTTATCTCTGCTCCGCTGGCAATTTTTATTCGTTGTTCAAATTTATGACAGATTTTAATAAAACCGCAGGTCAGGCGCTCGTTGTTATCAGTGATTGATGTTTATGAATTTTCATGAGCAGCACTGAATGTGTAAAACATTCGGTCTCGGCTTGTGACTTACGGTTTTCAGCTGGCTTATCAACTATAGGCTGCCTCTCTGTTCCAGTGGACTGACTTCTGGTATTGACCTGACTACGACTCGATTTTGCAGTGCCGTGGGTTGTTTGTTGTCTTGTGTATTACGCACTGACATTAAAGAAGCTGGTTATTGATTAAGATTAAATTATGGCGCCGACTCAACGATCTCGGCAATCCGTCAACGCTCCTATCTCGGAGCTCTCGGCATAACTGGCATCCATAAGCATACATATAATTCCCTGCGTACATACTTACTGGACGTTATAGGCGAATGAGCGGCAAAGCAGTCAACCGGAAAATCGAACACATACTAAAACGTGATTGGATGTGTATTACACGTGATCTAAATCAATAACATGATTGGATTATGATAAATGACGTCAAGCTAGATAACAAACACATTTGATGACGTCAAACCGTTTGCCATAGTAACGCTTTTAGATTTTGACGGTCGACATCTGAAAAGTTCGTCTGCAATTTTAGGTTTGCCACTGTTTCTGCAATTTTATTACTGAAAATGACGATCTCGAAGTTTAGAAATCTGAAGTTCGACCAGGTGAACGATATATCAAAAATATTAGAACCGTTTCTTATCGAAATATTCGAGAGAAAGGAGCCCACCGTGTGAGAAAAAGATCAAACGAAAATGAGATGTCGAGTGGTAAAGTGTTTAGCTAAATTTAATCTTGATAAAAGACCATAGAATTATATCATACATGACACAGTTTATAAATTCTTATAAAACTAAAGTACTGATATCTGTAAATTTGTCGAACTGTTCGTTCAAGCAAAACATAAATATATTGTTAAAAAGCGTGAAACCTAGCAGACAAAGTTCGAAATTCATGAGATTCATGGTCCCACATAACCTCCCTGGTTATACATAAGCACCTGATACAAAATAGCCAATTGTGACTTCATGTGTAACTTTGGTATATGTGTAACTCAATTCATTGAATAACAGAAATGTGCAGACCAGCAAAAGAAGTGACAGGATTCTGGAAGAGCCTTTTTATTTGACAGTTTCATATTAAGATACCTTTTTCATATCTTTGATATTCTAATGGCTGACACTTTCTCAGCAGATAAAAAATACATAACACCAAGAAAGCCAGCGTTAAAGCCAGAGTCATCTATACTTCTGTATAATTGGCTCTGGTTAAAGCAAGTCAATATTAAAGCCAGCATCGAAACAGAACAAAGCCAAGAAGTCCAGAACAGAAGACCAAGAAGTAACTTTATAAATATTTTTCCTCTGGTTCATATCTTTGTGTAATTTTAGACTCTAAAGCTTATTTTCAGCAGGTAAAAAACAAAACTTAAAGAAAACTAAAAACAAAGCCAGCTTCAAAACAAACCAAAGCCCAGAGATTCAGAACAGAAGGCCAACAAGTAATTTTAGAAATATTTTTCCTCTGGTTCATATTTTTATGTTATTTCAGGCTCTAAATCTATATTTCAGCAGGTAAAAAACACTAACAAAAGGAGAAAACTAAAATTAAAACAAAGCCAGAAATAAAGACACGAAGAAACCCAGAATCACTAAAAAGCCCAGAAGACCGGTAGTTATTTTCAAATTCATTTTCTGCTACTTCATATATTTTGTTGGTAAAAATTATTTTCAGCAGCTAACAAAACAAAAATATACAGCTAAGCCTACATCGAAGCAAAATCAACCACAAAAACGCCTAGAAGTCCAGAAGACCAGGAGGTATTTTCAAATTCATATTCATCTGCTTCATATCTTTAGTTGGTCGATATTATTTTAAAAATTTCTGTTCCAAATCTGTATAATACTTCAGAAGCTAAAGGTTGATTGAAGCAGCTAAACATACAAAACATAACAGGTGTCATCATCAAAGCAAAGCCCGAAAGTCCAGACGAGAAGACCAACAGGTATTCTCAAATTCAGATTCCTCTGTTTTATATCATTATGCCATTTTATGAGCTAACCTTGTTTTCAGCAGTAACAAATTAAAAACATGAAGAAATCAAGTCATCAAAATAAAGCCAGCATTAATTTGAAGGCTTTTCAGAGCAAAGCCATCGACAAAGCAATGCCCAGAGATCCAGAAGAGAAGACCAACAGGTATTTTAAAATTCAGATTCCTCTGTTTTATATCATTATGCCATTTTTGAGAGCTAACCTTATTTTTAACAAATTACAAACACGAAGAAATCCAGTCTTCAAAATAAAGCCAGCATTAACGTGAAGGCGTTTTCAGAGCAAAGCCATCAACAAAGCAATGCCCAGAGATCCAGAAGAGAAGACCAACAGGTATTTTGAAATTAATTTTTGCATGTTCCTGTGTCTCATATCTGGATTCTATTTTAGTGGTAATTTTTCAGCAGATCAAAACATCAGTACAGCCAGCATTATAGCAATGCCAACACAAATACCCATCAACAGAGGCCAGAAAAGACCAGCAGGTATTTTTCAAATTAAGTTCTCTGCTTCATATCTATGTCACAATAGGGACAAAAGTTATTTATTTAGCAGACAAAAACATAAAAGGTCAAGAAAGCCAACATAAAAAGAAAGCCAACATCAAAAGAAAGCCATGAATAAATTGAGCACTTAAACAAAGCCCAGAAGTCCGAAGCAGAAGTCCATCAGGTATTTTCAAAATCAGATTTCTCTATTTCATATCCTTATGAAAAGTTTTTTCAGCAGATAAATACACAAAACGCAAGTAAATCAACATCAAAACAGCCATCTTCAGAGGAAGGTGAACAAGTCCCAAGTTCAAAGGTCACGAAACCACAGTTTAAGTGCAGAAGGTTAACAGTTGGGTTATTTTATAAATTAAGATTTGTACGTTATATATCTTTATGCCATTTTAGAGGCTAAAATGTCATTTCAGCAAGTTAAAGAACAAAATACCAAGAAAGCTGACATCAAAACAAAGACAGAATCAAAGCAAAGTCCAGAGGTCGAAAACACAAGTTCAAATAGTAGTTTCAAACTAAGATTCCTCTGTTTCATATGTTGAAGTCAATTCAGTGGTGAAAGTTTTTGCAGATAAAAACAAAATAGAAAGTCAACATCAAAAGAGCGCCATCATCAAAGCCCAGAGAAGACCAGCAGGTATTTTTCAAATTACAATACTTCGGTTTCATATCTGAATGACATTGTCATTTTAGCAATGAAAGTTTTTCACCAGATAAAAATTTATACAAAATACTAAGACAGCCGACAACAAAACCAAACCATCATCGAAGTCCAGGGAAGACCAGCGGGTATTTTTCAAATTATAATACTTCTGTTTCATATCTGGATGTCATAGTGATGAAAGTTTTTCAGCAGATAAAAAGTACAAAATATGAGACAACATCAAAAGAATATATCAAAGCATAGAGAAGACCAGCAGGTATTTATCAAGTTAAGATTTATTTGTTTAATATCGTGAAGTCATTTAGGTATGAACGTTTTTCAGCAGATAAAAGCATCACGAAAGCAAATTTTATAGCAAAGCCATGGAATATCCAGTGAAGCTCAGAGAACACCATGAAGCAGGTATTTTCAAATTAAGCTGTCTCTGTTTCATGCGTTTGTGACATAGTAAAAGAGAAGTGTTTTCAGCAGTAAAATATACAAAATCTCCATCAAGAAAACCGGCAGTGAAACAAAGCCATCATCAAAGCAAAGTGAGTATCAGACTATAGTTCAAGAACAGAAAATCAACAGGTATTTTGAAATGAAGATTTATCTGTTCAACAGCTTTGTCATTTTAGAGGCAAGAATTTATTTTCAGCAGGTAAAATTATGAAATACAAAGAAAGCTGGCATAAAACAAAGCTCAGAAATCTAGAATAGAAGAACAACAGGTATTTTCAAATTAATATTCCGTTGTTTCATGTCTGTATGTTTTCATGGCAAAAGCTTTTTCAGCAGATAAATAACATCGATAAAGCTATGTCACTATGTCGAAGTCATTGCCTAAACAGCCATCACGAAGGCCAGAGATGACCAGCAAGTAATCTTCAAATTAATATTTCTGTTTAATATCTTTAAACACATTTGAGGCAAAAGTTTTTTTGCAGGAAATAAAATCTATAAAATATCAAGAAAGCCAGCATCAAAAGAAAGCGAGCATCCGCCTTTATCAAAGCAAGTATCAAACAACCCTGAAGTCCAAAGCCGAAGATCAACAGGTATTCTCAAATTAATATTTTTCTGTTTCATATCTTTGTGTGCCGAAACTTATTTTTAGGCGATGAGAATTAAAAATTTAAAGAAATGTAAGACACATACTTCAAAGCCAGTATCAAACGCAATGCCATCATCAAAGGCAAGCCAATATCAGAGCAAAGCCAAGTGGACCAGCAGGCATTTTGCAATTAAGTTAGAGGACTCCTACATTTCGTCAGTATATACAGTTTCAATTATTAAAGCTTGATTTCAGCTGAGAAATTCAAAATAAAAATCAAGAAATCAAACACCAAAGCAAAATATGAAGGTCCAGAACAACAAACAAGACAATGCAAGTATGTTAAATTAAGATACTTGACAATATAGTGGTACATACATCTGTTTCAGTTTTATGATTTTACATATAAAACGCGTTCAGGAGAAGAAATATCAAGAAGAAAGAAAGAAAAACCAAACCAAACAAAGAGTACAGTAAGAATCAGGTGATTTAAATTTGAGACAATTATTTCAGAACTCTTACAATTTATGTTGTTTTGAGGATAAAGTTTGCTTTAAGAAGAAACAAACCAAAAATATTAATCAAGAAACAATTCCTCCACCAAAGCCAAAAGATCTTTAACAGTCCGACCACACATCGTAAGTTCCATAAGAAGGTTACTGTTTTGCATACTTGTTAAAACTATGACAATTTTTAACCATGCAGCAGATTTCAAGGAAAAGAGAAAATATCAAAGCAGACCTAAAGATCCAGACGAGGCATGCACGTAATGATCAAGGTACCCATATATCGTTTCATTCTGCTTTCATGTCGTTTTCTGTATAAATGCAGCATTCAGAAACAAAGAAATCCAGAAGAAAACCACTGTCAAAACACAGTAAATAAAATTACTAATTTCTTATACTGTTCTTGTCTCAGTGTGTCCAAGCATACATAAGTTTGAATTTAGGGGCATAGGAAGAGAAATTGTAAAGCCAGAAGCTGCAGAACAACAAACAGAACAGGTATTTCAACTAGTTTAATCGTGGTTAAAATATCTGCGTTTTTGTATCATCACTTTTACGAGTTTGTTAAGCTTATGATCAACATTAAATAGTTAGTTTACAAAGTATATCCTGTTACTAGTCAAGCATGTATAACAAAAGTAGAGTAGATGAGAAGAGATGTTGAAGAACACAAAGTTCAGAGAAACAGAACACTGCAACTGACAGCATCTGGAGTTTGGAACGGCATTTTCTTATATTCCAACACGTGGTTATTTTCAGCTCTTCAAAGAACAAGCTGTTAATGCAATTCTGCATGGTATCTGAACTGAGCAGAGACTGTATCTGTAAATGTACTAACCCATGGCAGCTTTCAAAAGTTTATTAAATTTTAATACCGTCTCAAGCTGTCAAATGAGTTAAGCCCGGACACGACCGCAGCTAGCATTCCAGCATTCCAACAACTGGTGAATTGGGCACAGTTTTAAGTTTCCTGACAAGTTTTATTACTCATCTGACGGTTCCGATGAGATGGAATTGTCAAATGAAAAAGCAATCGGGTTAGGTAAGTTAGGCTTACACTACTACTGCGAAGTAATTGGACTTTATGATAAAGTTAGGTGTTGCTCGTGTTGCCTTCGTAGAGCGTAGCACTGTTATTTGAATGTGAACAAGAAACTGAGAACAGAGAAAACAGAGAATCGTTGAAAACGAACTGCATGTTTTGCATTTAATCTGGTTGAATAAGGTTTTCGTTACTTGTGCTTAAAGATAAATGAAATCTATGTTTCGTTTCAAGGAATATCATGCTGAATATTATCAAATGATGAAACATTTTCAAAATGTTAATGTACTGCCATTAGAAAGAGTTTCTAATGCGTCATTTCTAAAATCAGGGCTTTTTAACAAAGGGTTTGCCTTGGATTTCAAATCTGTGTTTATTACATCTACGTAACTCGTCTTTTTAGACTCCAATCCGACGAGTAACAGAAAATCCCGGAGCAGATCATGTTAGTAATTCTCTTACGTGGTAGTTGACCTGGATCAAATTGTGCATCATTTTTAAAGTAAGATTCCATTAAACCTATTCTTGCAGCAAAACCTTTCATCCGCCCATCCGTGGACTATTGTGCAGCATGCCTTAAGAATACGATTCCTTTACGAACTTCCTGGCTAGCAGTAGCTCGTCCACATTAAACCTGATAGTCCTTGTACAGTAACGTGTCCCTCTGCGTGGCCGACGTACATCCGACCACGAAAGGATTTCTTTCTTCGTCTGCAACCTTTGCCATCGCTGCACTCAGGAAGCCCAACATTTTAAAGGCAGCTTTTGATTTTCACAAGTTTAAAAGTATCAAGAATTTCTTTAAAATCATGCAGCCAACATATTTCCGGTCTACACGGAGAATGTATCACGTGGTAGCTTCTATATCAGTCTAACTTCATTTAAGTCTTGGAAACAATTATCTTTTCTGTTCAGTGCGATTATATGCATCTTGAAGGTGATTTGAAGGTGATGCTGTATGTTAGGATAAACCTCGCCGCTCTTTCACTTTATAACCTCTGCTGTTGTATAAATGGCCTAGAAGAATAACATGACATTCATAAAAAGCAAATCCCCTGCTTTTCAAGAGCTTAATTAAACGACGAAGGAAAAAATTCACTAGAATTTGGGTGAAGTAATCGTAGGCCTAGTCTGAATCATAAACTTGAGATTTCCACAGCGCCCAACGAAAGCTAAGTCGTGGGAACCACCTTATTCACAGTCGCTTAGTCAAACCAAAATCAATAGGAAAACCAACATATTCTAGCACTAGTAGACGATTAGTACCCTGTTATCACTCGCATCGTATCATGCGCTAGAAAAGCTCACTTCCATCACTCACTGATGACAGAAATAACAAGTAAGTAAATGAAAGTCTTTCCTGAAAACAGTAAAGATGTACCTGCGGCTTGGTCGCATTAAGTATTAAGACAGAAGTAATAATACGAAAAAGAATATTAATTGAATTTTAATCTGGCAAAAACTTCCGAACACGGATGTCCTTGCGAGTCCCATTTTCTGTTTCTTTATCTTTGTTCTGCACATCTTTGTAACATGTCTCTGCCTTATTTACTCTTTTCTAGTGGCATGTTTTTCTGTAAACTTTGATACTTTGATACTATGTTTCTTTGTAATAATTTCTCTACAGTTCACTGCTTTTTCTAACCAACCATCTCTCTACCTGTCTCTGTATTTCTGTCTTTCTGCCCGCCTGTCTTGCCTTTCTTCTTGTCGTTCCCTACTTCCATCTTTCAATCATCCTTCCTGTCTTACCGTTTGTCTACCTATGTATATCTAAACCAATTTCAATCTGATCATGAGTTTAAGCATACGTGCATGTCGAACGAAACACATGCTGACCTGGCTGCAGAGTAACTCGTTCGGTTGTGCTTCCCGTAAACGAAGGACATTCGGGTTGACAAGTTGCCTGACCAGGAAACATGCAATTCATGGTAACAATGTCGAACACTGTTCCGGATGAGCAATTCATCATCATCCAAGATCCCGACACGCACCAGTAGTACGTTGTGCAGTCTTCCGGATTGGCGACAATAGTTCCGGTGGAACAGAATTCCGGTTTGTTACACGGATCGATGGGTGCCTTCGCTATTTGTGTTTTAGTAAAAGAACATCAAAGTAAATCAACTGGTTAAGTCAGCATGAGATGCATGCAAGAAATGTGGTGAGAAATTGTAATAACGGCGTTGCTGTAGCCTCGGAATTTTGCAGCGGGTGATCACAGCTCTAGAAGAACACCCGAATTAACAATTTTTTGTGATATAAGTCGACAAGAATTTATATGGTACATTGGTTAAAATACATGTAAATGATTTAATGATTAGGTGGCATTCGTTGATTCATTGATTGACCGACCGACCGATTGAATGATTGACTGTTTCAGACATCTATTCATTCATTCATTCACTCTTTCATTTATGCACTCATTTGTTCATCTTATTCAGTAACTCGCTTTTGACACTATTCAAACTAGCGCAACTTAAAAGGAGGGAGAACCAACGCGTAAAGAAACTTTGTCATCTTTCCCATGCAACAAACTCTCAACGATAGAAACCGTTTCCGATAGACTAAGCTTTCGTATCAGTAACATACAATAAGCTTCTGACTTAAGCGAGAGTCTTTATATTGTCAGAACTTCAAAGAAATTGTCTGAACAATTTCGTTCCGTCAATCTCACATCAGATAAAGTAGCGATAAAAGAAAGACATTATTCATCCGTAACAAACATCCAGTGGAATATGCATACTTTCGTTTAAAGTATGCTTTATGTCAGCGCTCGGCAAATTTTTTACGGTTTAAGAAAGGTTTAGGTCAATGTCCAAGAATAGTCCAACACCGTTTTACCGTTAAAGAAAGAGCTTAAGAGGTTAATATATTGTGGGATGTAGGCAATAAAATGGTCTTGGATTGTTGTCCAAGTCTCAGTAACAGCCACAACTGCGAACAAGACATAGCACAAGGGCATAGTATGGCATAGCATGTCATAAGTCTGTGAGCTATCCAAGTAGTTTACGTGAATAGTAAATAGGTGATTGTGGCAGTTTTTACCCAAATAAAAGTCAGTTAAAAAAGAATCATTTGCAGCATTAAGCTGAAACCTAAAATCATATCATTGGGATTTAGGATTGTTTTATTGCCCGCTCAAGTGGTTTGAACGATTAAGTCATGGGCCCAATAAATGGAGATTTGCTTTGTAGGCATACCTATGCCTTCCTCTGGAACACGAGAGCGTTGCAGCGAGAGAATGGGCAGAGAGATTTATCAAAGTATGGCGTAATGTTCGAATGGGATATGAAGAAATGGGGCTATGGACAAATAGAGCAATGGGCAAATGGTACAGAGGATGCGGTGTTAGAGGAATGGTACAATGTTCGAATGGAGAAATGGACAAGAGTCAATAGACAAATAAGGAAATGAATAAATGGTGCAGTGAAAGGATAAATTGTTAAACTGGTGTGGTAATGGTCAAATGGCTCAGTGGATAATTAACTAAGCAACGGAAGAATGTGATCAGTTGTCTGAATGAACACTTACTGCTTGGCTCATTGTAACCGGAAGTCGTATTTGGGGATATTGAATCCGACATCGATGCATGTTTTGTTGAACTGGAACTTGCCGTTGCCGTTGGGGCGGGAGTGACACATCGATAGTAACAGTCGAATTCGCTGTGTGGCTCGATGCAGTCTAGGACGTAGATGTCGAAGACAAGGGCAATGGAACAGTTCTGATGAACGAGTCTTCCGCCACTACAGAGGTAGTAGCTGCGGCAGTTGGATTGGTCTGGGAACTTCTCGCCTTCGACATCGCATTGTGTTATATTCTCACAAGTGCCTGTCAAAGGGCAAAATTGTACTACACAGACTAAAAGGAACCTTTTCAGTTGCATGGAAAAGAACCGTTTCTTTAAAATTCTTTGTAGAATGAAAAGAACACTACTTCCCACAGAGAAAGGTATCGCTCTCAATTCGCTTTACTGAATAGACAGGATGATCTATTCGATAGCGAAGTTGGCCTGTAATCCAACAATAGCCGGTCCGAGCCTGCTGAACGGGCTCCATGTAACGACCTTGGGCACATTGTTTACGCACAATTGTCTCTGACACCAATCAGTATAATTTGGTACACTGGAAAGTAAACGGTCCAAGAACTTGGCATTCGTTCTTTGTCGGCTCAACGGGCCAAAAGGAGGAAATAGGCGCCTCCCCTATATTCCACTATTAGATATGAAAGCTCTACTTTTCACTTCCAGATGAGAAATGACTAAATGTTAATTTGTGACACGCACAGAATAATAAGTTATCGACAGAATGCCCTCAAAATCCAATCCATAAAACTATCGGATTATTTTAATTATATACTTTCCAATGTTTATAGCACCTCACACGTTTAATGACAGTGCAGAAGTGTATGAGCTATCCAACCGTGTTCTCCTGTTCAAGGTCATGTCCAGAAACACTCAGCAAAGTCTCGGAAATTCGCGCACACCATGTTACAAGTCGAGCGCTTATCTAGTTATCCTGATTAGACACTTCATAAAATTTAAAATTTGACCAATGAGTTCATGAAATGCTTTATACCATAGAGAGAGAGAGATAGACATGCAGAATATATTTACCTCTCTGTCTCTGTATCTCTGTCATTGCGTGTATCATTATCGGTTTGTCTATCTCTTTGTTCTGCATTTCTTTGTAAGTCTCTTTCTCTTTATGTAAGCTTTCTGTAAGCTTTGGTATTATGGTTCTTCGTGATTTTTGTCTGCCTCCTGTTGCATATGTTTCTTGTCAGACTATCTCCGTGTCTGTCTTTCTGTCCGCCTGTCTTGCCTTCTGCTGTCTTTTCCTTTTTCCACCTTTCAATCTTCCTTTCTGTCTTACCGTCTCTCTGCATTTGTCTCATCCATTTCCTCACTAAATGAATATCAATCCGATCATGACTCTAAGCATACGTGCGTATCGAACGAAACACATTCTGACCTGGCGCCAGAGTAACTCGTTCGGTTGTGCTTCCCGTAAACGGAGGACATGGGGGTTGACAAGTTGCCTGACCAGGAAACGTGCATTTCATGGTAACAATGTCGAACACTGTTCCGGATGAGCAGTTCATCTTCATCCAAGATCCCGACATGCACCAGTAGTACGTTGTGCAGTCATCAGGATTGGCGACAATAGTTCCGGTGGAACAGAATTCCGGTTTGTTACATGGATCGATTGGTGCCTTCGCTATTTGTGTTTTAGTAAAAGAACATCAAAGTAAATCAACTGGTTAAGTCAGCATGAGATGCATGCAAGAAATGTGGTGAGAAATTGTAATAACGGCGTTGCTGTAGCCTCGGGATTTTGCAGCGGGTGATCACAGCTCTAGAAGAACGCCCGAATTAACAATTTTTTGTGATATAAGTCGACAAGAATTCATATGATACATTGGTTAAAATACATGTAAATGACTTATTGATCAGATGGCATTCGTTGATTCGTTGATTGACCGAACGAGCGACCGATTGAATGATTGACTGATTTAATCATTTATTCAGTCATTCATTCATTCTTTCATTTATTCATTCATTTGTTCATCTTATTCAGTAACTCACCGTTGATACTGATCAGATTAGCGTAACTTAAAATGATAACCACTACGTAAAGAGACTTCGTCATCTTTCCCTTGCAACAACTTCTCGACGATAGAAATCGTTTTTGATAAACTAAGCTTTCGAATCAGTATCGTACAATAAGCCTCTGCCTTAAACGAGAGCTTAAGAGTTCTTTATATTGTCAGAACTAAAAAGAAATTGTCTGAACAATTTCGTTCCGTCAGTATCACATCAGATAAAGTAGAGATAAAAGAAAGACATTATTCATCCATAACAAACATCCAGTGGAACATATACTCTTTCGTTAAAAGTGTGCTTTATATTAGCAATCGGCAAATTTTTCATTGTGTGAGAAAGGTTTACGCCAATGTCTAAGAAAAGTCCAACCCCACTTTCCCTCCATTTTACCAGAAGAGCAAGAACTTAAGAGATTAATATACCCCGGGATAAAGGTAGTAGAACCGTCTTGGACGGGTGTCCTAGCCACAGCTGAAAATTCATGTTTAAACTCGGTCAGTTCTGTATCAATATTATAATAAGTTGTCCTGATACTTCTGGCGTTGAATTGGTCAAAAGATATAGCACATACCATAGAATGACAAAGCATGTCATAAGTCTGTGAGCTATCCAAATGGTTTACCTGAATAGTAAGTATATAGGATAATATAGCAGTTTTTATCCATATGAAAGTCATTTAAAGAATAATATTATTTGCAGCATTAAGCTGAAAACTAAAATCATGTTATCGCGCTTTAGGAGTCTTTTGTTGCCTGCTCAAGTCGTTTGAACGATTTGTTCATGGGTCCAATAAATGGAGATTTGCTTCTTAGGCATGCCTATCTTTTGCCCTGGAATATGAGAGTCTTGCAATGAGAGAATGGGCAGGGAGAATAATCAATGTATAGCGTAATGTTCAAATTTGGAAATGGATAAATGGGGCTATGGACAAATAGGGCAATAATCAAATGGTAGAGTGGATTCGGTGTTGGAGGAATGGTATGATGTTCGAATGGAGAAATGGACAAAAGAGTCAATGCACAAATAGGGAAATGAATAAATGGTGCAGTGTTAAACGGGTGGAGTAATGGTCACATGGCTCAGTGGACTTAACTAAGCAACGGAAGAATGTGTGGTTAGTTGTCTGAATGAACACGAACACTTACTGTTTGACTCGTTGTTACCGAAATCTGACGTCGATGCATGTGTTGTTGAATCGGAAGTGACGTAAGGCGATGCCGTTGGGGCGGGAGTGACACATCGATAGTAACAGTCGAATTCGTTGTATGGCTCGATGCAGTCTAGGACGTAGATGTCGAAAACAAGGGCAATGGAACAGTTCTGACGGACGAGTCTTCCGCCAGTACAGAGGTAGTAGCTCCGGCAGTCGGATTGGTCTGGGTATTTCTCACCTTCGACATCGCATTGTGTTATATTCTCACAAGTTCCTGTCGAATGGAAAAACTCTACTGCTCAGACTAAAACGAACCTTCTTATTTGGAAGTAAAAGAATCATTTGTTTAAGATTCTGTGTGAAGGAAAAAGAAATATACCTCCCATAGGATAAGGTTTTTCTCTCAATTCGCTATACTGAAAGGACACGATGGTCTATTCGATAGCGCACTTGGCCTATGTACTCCAACAATTGCTGGTTCGAGCCGCCTTAGAGGGCTCCTTGTAACGACTCAGGGCACGTAGTTAGCATACACTTGTTTCTGTCATCCGTCACTATAATTTGGTGCCGTCAAACGCTGGAAAGTAAACGGTCAATGACCGTGGAAATCTTTAATTGGACTCTCAGAAACCGGAAAAGCGGGAAATAGGCGGCTCCTCTATGTTCCATTATGAGACATGAAATCTCTACATTTTACATCGAGATGGGAAATAATGTTAATTTTGTAGCTCGCAGAGAATAATAAGTTATTGATGAACGTAGACAGAATGCCTTCAAAGCAAATGTAGACAGAATGCCTTCAAACCTAACTCATAAAATTGACAGAATATTTTATTTATTTACTTTCTGATGTTCATGGCACCCCATACGGTTAAGCTTCCAACAGTGCACTCCTGTTCAACGTCATGTGCAGAAACAAATTCAGTAGAGCCTAGGAAACTCGCTCACACCGTGTTACAAGACGAGCGGTTATCTAGTTATCCTTAGTGTCGGACAAAGAGGTAGATATTCTCTATATATCTATTATATTGTTCTATATCCTCATCACTGTCATTGCGTGTCTCATTATTTGTATGTCTAACTCTGTTCTGCGTATGTTTCTATGCCTCTTTGCCTTATTTACCCCTTTCTCGTGATCTGTCTTTCTGTAATCTTTGGTACTATCTTTTGGTACTATGTTTCTTCGTGAATGTTTGTCTGTCATTCCCTATGTTTATCTGTGTCACAAAATGCGCAATATTTTCAGACCCTACCTATTGCGCGGGAGATCTGGTGCCCGGGTAGGTAGGATGGCTATAGTGCACGATGAATTAGAAGGACGACTGTATCGAGGGTTAAGTCAGTCGCTGATTGACGGAGCGATCTGAGGATGAATTCAAGGAATTCGAAGGAGGTTTTCGGTCAGAAGAACTGGAGAAGTGAGGCCGTGAGTGGAGTTACACAAAGCCTGAGAAGCCGAGAAGCGCTTTACTTTCCTTAGTCTTCGTTTTCGTAAGTAAAGGTATATGTGTATTTATAGATATATATTGAGTGTAATTTTAAGGTTGTTTAAAGCATAATGCTTAGATATATGTTCGCGTGTGTTCTTAATTGAGGAGTCTGCTGTTTTTGTACACACAGTTTCAAATATTTAGAATTTTAGATAATTTTGGCATAATTAAGACGCGTAGAAATTATATAGATATATTTAAACAGTTGAGGTCTCGTGTGTACTAAGCTATTTGAATGATCTACGTCAGTTTTGGCTGGTTTGTGTATACAGGTATGTTATCATGCGTTAAATAAATTTTCCTGGCGTATTGCATGAGAAAATATATTTTGTGCGTTGGGTTGACACGCGAAGTTTTCCGGGCTATGTAGGCTTATATGCTGAAAACTGCCTGTTGGAATTTAGTGTGCAAGTAAACGAAATGTTTGTTGTGTGTGAATTTAGCCCAGTTCTGGTGGTACGGATGAAATGGAGCGGCTTGGTTTGGTGGACAAGTGACACGAGACGATAACCGAGCTTCTTCTCGACTGTGGAGGTTACGGATGGAATCCTAACACAGTCAAGTTCTTTTGAGTGGTTATTCCGCGCTTGTAGAAGACGAACGAACGGTCAGAGCTAACACCGGATGCCCGAGTCTTCTGTTACTCCCGGAGGACTATGATTGCGTTGTTGTCAGATTTGTTTTGGTGTTTTTTTTCTGTATAGGACAATATAGGACAGTTTTTAAATATGATGAAGAGTAATTGAAACAAGATAAAGTAAAGAGTCATTGGACATTGAGAGCGACATTGGAAAGAGTCACTGTGTAAAGTCATTGTAAAGTGTCTGTCTAAATAACAATTTGAACATAGCAATTGTAAATTGAATCCTCGGATATGGAAATTAGGTTTATCTTAAAATTCTAATTAAACGAATTCGTGACAGTCTGTCTTTCTGTTTTGCATGTCTTGCCTTTTTTGCTGTCTTTTCCTTCTTCCATCTTCAATCTTCCTTTCGGTCTCACCATTTGTCTACCTATACCTATCTGAAAGCATACCTGTAGGTCGAGCGAAACACATTCTGACCTGGCTGCAGAGTAACTCGCTCGGTTGTGCTTCCCGTAAACGGAGGACATTCGGGTTGACAAGTTGCCTGACCAGGAAACGTGCAGTTCATGGTAACAATGTCGAACACTGTTCCGGATGAGCAATTCATCTTTATCCAAGATCCCGACACGCACCAGTAGTACGTTGTGCAGTCTTCCGGATTGGCGACAATAGTTCCGGTGGAACAGAATTCTGGTTTGTTACATGGATCGATTGGTTCCTTCGCTATTTGTGCTTCAGTAAAAGAAAAGAAAATTAGATCAATTGCTTAAGACAGCACGAGAAGCAAGTTACTAAGAAATATAGTGAGAAATTGTAGTAATGACATTTTTGAAGCCTCGGGATTTTGCAGGGGGTGGCCAGAGCCTAAGAATGACCCCCGAATATACTTGTTTGCGTTGACTTAAGGTGCAAGAATTCACATGGTACACTGGTTGAACTAAATGACTGATTGATTAGTTGGCATTCGTTGACTCGTTGATTGACCGAACGACCTATTGAATGATTGACTGATTCGGTCATCTATTCATTCGTTCATTTATTCATTCAACTTATTCAGTAACTTACCGTTGACACTAATAGGACTATCACAACATGAAAGGAGAATCACTAAGAGAAGGAACTTCGTCATCTTTTCCTTTCATAAGCGGTTTTCGACAAACTTTGCTTTCGAATTAGTAGCACAAATTAAGCTTCTGGCGAAGAGATCTTTATACTGTTAGCACTTCAAAGAAATCAGCTGAACAACTTGATATCGACAACATTGCATATGATAAATTAGCAAGAAAAGAATGACTTTATGTCATCCATAGCAAAACGTCCAGTGCAATATACACTTCCGTTCGAAATATGCTTTATATCAGCGCTCGACGGGGTTTTCAGAAGTAAAATACCGGTTATACACACTTGTCGTCATGGTTAAGATCGAATTGCGTCGCAAGCTTCTGAAGAGTAGTTCATTGTGTCACAGAAATGACAAATCCATGAGATTAGATAAGAGCGACGACTGTGGGCTTGTAGGCCTACTTGTCCTCTAAGGCCTCATCTGACAGTAGCACAGATTCCTTGCCCTTCCGGTTAACGACTTCCTCTGATGCAAATGTCCATACTCTTATTTGATAATAAATGTTTAATACTAGTGTCTCTCAACAGTAGATACCATAGTATTTATGCAATAAAACGTCTGGTGTGGTAACACGCGAATACGTTTAAGTGGCAGGAAATTGTATTTAATTTCTACAGAAGGCTAAAAGAATGTCTGATTATAGGGCCTACAGACTACTATGACTTTTTGTTGTTGCTACCATAAAAACAGTGTCTATGAGTGTTCTTAAGTGGTGTCTGATGTTACCATGTATTGCACTTCGGCGGTTTAATTCTGGTGCAAGCCTTCTTCAAAAAGATAAAGGGGCGCCTAAGATAGATGATTGGCCTACCTGATGTCTGGCAGGCAGCTCACTCGACGCCGAGCACCACAGACGACAACAGGTTGCTTGTTTGTAGAGCAGATTGGTTGACCTTTACTGTCTGTAACTCTGAAGTATCGGTTCCCTTGGTTTCCTTCGACCAGGAAGACCTTGATAAGCGCTCTCACGATCGAAGTATAAGTGGGAACCATTTGTAAGTGTAAAAGAAAAACATTAACGAGTGAAAACAGCTTACATTAGTACCGCAGTACAAACCTCTCATCTGCACTAGCTATAAATAAATAAATGTTTTTATTTGTCCACTCTCGCTCGATCGAATGCGTCGATAATGTTGTTTCCAAGAGTACACTGCTCAAATGTTGCTATTGATTGATCATCCTCTTTGTCTTCTCTGACAAAGGTGCGAAGCAATTCAGATTCGATTGCACAAGTTGTTGGCCATCTCATCAATATCATGAAGTAAATGCATACTACGCACAGCGACAAACGGCTAATCTTAGACAACATTCATGCCTACGAAGCATTGTATTATTTGTTCTTACCTCAAAGCTCTAAAAAGCTGTGGCCTTGTGGAGACTGCGAAGATCGGTCGACGTCGAAACCGTCATTTAAGTATAGTGGGAAAAAGTACAGATGGTTTTCTTCCTCTTAGTGTTTGTCTTTCAATTCGATGATGTTGAACAACTCCTATTGATCTACGACGAACAATACTCAGAAACAGAACCTACACGGATCAGCCTATCAGCTGGATAACGGACTGAGATGCTCTAGATGGCCTGGTTTCCATGGAATGTTATCTATGAAAGTATTAACAGCGTCCTGCGTTGCTTACATTAGGCGTGCTTACTAGCGTCGTATCCACAGTGCTAAATATAAACGTAATTGAAATGAAATAATTTGCAGATACCGATAACAGTGTGTCACTTGACGTGTCACTAAACCGTAGGGCAATACGCTAAGGCAAACATGAAAAAGCATATTATTGTTGTTGTTGTTGTTAATCTTATTACAAACATGCTCTATTACTACGATATCACCAACTTATATTCATGCATGTAGGCCTAAGTGTTCGGGCAACTTAAGCTTCTGCTAGGCCTAATAAGATTTTTTGATTAATATGATGTGAAATTCGCAAATCAGTGTGAAAGTAGGCCTATTAAAAAATAAGGCGACAACGGAACTGAACATGATTTGTAAGGTTTTTTCTTATAAAATGACTTAGGCAATAATCTTGGTGTTCAGCTACTAGTAGCCTATTGTATTGTCTGTCTTCGCAATTAAAGATTTATGTCCACATGCAATCAAAACTCACCAGTCTGATGTGTCTAGACTATATACTAATTAGCTCGTTGATTGTTTCGGTAAGTGTACATTTTTACTTTATTCAAGAGTCTTTATATCGAAAAATTTCTTTAAAACGTTAATATTAATCAATTCAGTTGTATTAGAATTAATACAGTGTAACATGTTGTCCGATTTAATTTATTGTTGCTGTTCGGTGGCAGTCTTCCAGCTCTTGCCCAGGAGCTTAAGGGGTTTTACGCCACGCCAGATGCCCCATTGGATCCTACGACTAACACAGAATCAACGACTTGGCTTACGGGGTTTTACGCCACGCCAGAGGCCTCTGGAATTCGACGACTAACACACAACACAAACACGGACAAACAGAGACGAGAAAAAGATAGGCAGCGAGGCACCATGGTATTCGCAACTCATCTCAGAAGATTCTTCGTCACCAAGGATGCGTATCTGCAGTAAGAAATTTAAGAAAGTCCGTATAATTATTAAATGATTCATTAGACTTGCACAGATCAGGCCCACGACTAGGCTAAACTCTACTGTCATTTGGAATTAGAGTTTCAAGTCGAATATTTCACGTTGCTGGTTCGAAACTAGGATAAATTAAAACGAGGTAGTGCATCTTGCTTTTGTTGTCTGACCGCTGTGACTGACCCACACCTACAATTACTCGCTTAGTGGATGGACATATGGCGTGTTAACAAATGCATTACTGACTGGATGATTGAAAATTCAAATCACCTGGTATGCGATCAACAAAGTCTTCGGGATAAAATGGGGCACATGCGGTTCTGTTTTCTTCGCTTACAACTTTCTAACAAATAATAGCTAATAAATAATTGGCTAATATTGAAATATCATTACGATTAACTAAGATTGAGTTCAAAAGCGCTCGGTCTATTTTGAACTATATATGAAAAATAAGTAAGCAAAACTGACCAATTGTATCGTTATCGTACTTTCTGGATTTTTAAGCTCCCAAGAAAGTCAAGTGGCTGGATCCGGTTTATTCACAAGCGCTCAGTCAAAATAAAATCGGTGAGACAGGTAGGGCCAGGTGCGCTTCCAAGTAGATTCAAAGGGTAACCTTAGAGAGGGATCATACGGAAGAAACTGAAGACGGATAATTAGACATTAACAAGTAGGTCTTTGTCTGTCAGGACTTTATATGTATGATGTTCTCTGACGAGGACGTGTGGCCCCACTGGCCAGTCATCTCACCCGCCGCCTGAGCATTTCACCGACAGTGTACGGTCGATGCACTCATTTACTAGCCAACTTCGGAAGGGGCGCAAGTGAATAAAATCTTTTATTATATAGGCCTATCTTCCTGTTGTGGAGCGGATTTGAGCACCCAACCGTTGGTTTTACAGTCCACAAGATTTTTGCACATCTGAGCGTACACTACAGTGTAATGAACGCTGTACATTACAGTGTACATTGTACAGTGTAATTAATGTACAGTGGGGTGAAGTGGTGCAGCTTGACGTAGCCCGCATCAGGCATCAAATCCACATGTAGAGGGATCTGCTCTATCATCAGACACACTTCATATCCATGGCGGCCTCCTGCAGGGTCGACTGAATCGTAATCGTAACTGCTCATTTTTTATAGCGCCTCATTAATAAAACTCTTCAGTAGTTCTTCCAACCTGACAACGCAAGACCAGGGTCAAGTAGTCATCGCAATGGTAATCGTAATCTCGAGATTTCTACAGCGCCCAGCGAAAACCAAGTCGCAGGAACCAGCTTATTAACAGGCGCTCATTCAAAACAAAATCGATAGGCAGTGTTCGGTGCCAAGTCAAGACCCAGAGTCAGACAGGCAGACAGTCGGATGGCTAGGGTTCGTGGTGTTTGAAATTGGAGCCAACAGAGAGATAAGAGGAAGAATCAGTGTAAGATTTTTGGAAAAGTATGTTTTCAGTTTTGAGTGAAATATCAGCACGAAATTGCAAGAGGTAAAATGTTGGCGAGTTCGTATGGTGGGTGGTCTTTAACCGCTGGCGAAAAAGGGACAGAGAAAGGTTAAGTTCACGTCGGCATTTAACGCTGCAATCAGCCATTCTTGCAGCAATGGGTAAGACTACTGATTTACCGACCAACTCCGATTCGTATGATATTATATCTGATGATAGTTCTCGACATGAGTATTCGAACGCGCCTAATCCCGTCTTCTGCAAACAATGCGGCGATTTTCTACGATTTATTTTGGGAAGTATACGATTTCATGCACACACATCGACATCCGCCATTTGTAAATGCTATGCATCGCTGCATGTGACCTCCGGCTAGTGATATACACTCCGGGATTACAAATGGTGGATGTCGATGTGTGTGCATGAAATACATGAAATCGTATACTTCAAAAAAAATCGTAGAAAATCGCCGGATTGTTTGCAGAAGACGATATTAGGCGCGTTCGAATATTCATGTCGAGAACTGTCATCAGGTATAATATCATACGAATCGGAGTTGGTCGTTAAATTTCGTACCCAGCAATGACTGAATAGACTAGCTGGTCTCTCCTCGCTGTCCATGACGATAGCCATTCATCCAACAAGAGTTGCAACTCTTGTTTCTACATTTACGAGCTGTGCTGATCAATTACTTTCTGTTCATTACTTTACGTCATACATTAAACATAGCTACCTACTATATCACTGTTCACCTATGTACCTACCTAATATAAACACCTATACATTCCGCGAACTACCTACTATTTTTGTCCATTCTCGTTCCACATCTTGTTGAACTGTTTTCCTGTTCCTCCCCTTCTTTGACTTTTTGGAAAGCCAAGTTACAACGAGATGAAGAGAAACATGAAGGTTATACTTAAATTCTCTGTAATAACACTTTCCATTTTCAAACAGAAACATCGCAAACATCACAAAGACAAAACCTTTCATCATGTGCTCTACTGATGCCAACTTAACAAGTGTTACCAACATTTCAGTGTGAAGGCCGAACCAGACTGAACTTTATTTCCGACAGACTCACAGAAACTGTTACAAAAATGTCTCGTGTAAGACAGATAAACGTGTCACAAGTGAGTCTAAAATAATAATTTCAAAATACTTGGAAAACACATTTGCTTTTTCATGGTAAAATCACTGAGCAAACAGCATTCTTTTTAATTGTGTCCAAGATAAATTACTGCAGTACTGCGATGGAATGAAATATGGCACAAATTCGGTCCTGAACACCAAAATGGTATTCAAGTCTGAAACCCATTAAT
Organism: Norana najaformis; assembly: GCA_964023275.1. NCBI lineage: Eukaryota > Metazoa > Annelida > Clitellata > Crassiclitellata > Hormogastridae > Norana > Norana najaformis. The sequence continues at coordinate 10,056,099 of OZ029918.1, read as the reverse complement.
TTTCATTGGGTAACACCAATTTTACAACTATCCCTTGGATCCTGACTCAACCTTTTCCTAAACTACCCTGCTTATGAAAAACCCAGAGAATAAGCTGGTTATCTGGCATCAAGGAAACAGCTTTACATTATATTACAAAGCAGAACTGCTCAAAGCGGTTTGATAATTGAGCCTACCGGCATTGAAGCATCTTCTCACTATGGAATTTTTAAAATGTGCTTTTCATGCCCTGCCTTAATTTATTCTTAACAGCAGCATCTAAGCAAGGAATTGCTTGGCCTTTTCAACACTACATACAAACGACTCAACACAGACAGAAACAAATAAAATTCAAAAACAAGTTAATTATCACCTAACAGAAACCAAGTCAATTAGCTGAACGTGTTAGAAATTTAGAAACAACACAGTGCATATTTCTCTAGCAGACAAAACATGTGAGAAACTTCTGACAATCAGAAGCTGCATTAACACAAAATAGTCTGTACAGTGGCTTAAATCCAAATATCGGACCAGTTCATTGACCTCTGTGGATGCAGCAAGGACAGATGAGGTCATTACCCTCGTCAATCCCCTCAGTCCGCTTATCAAAGTCCAGATGCTTCCGAGATCTATAGTTCTCCTTCGTCATGTAAATGTTTCTTCTCGTCCTGGAAGGAAAAAAATTACAAATAATTCTGACATCAAATCATCAGATTCAATGCATATTATTAAACAGACACTTCTACAGCACTGGTGCCTAATGCACAAAGCATCAACTGATGGTGCCCCCAAAAAATAAGAAAATATTGCTGCCAATGGAAAATATGCTCATAACATATAGGGATAAATCAGTCTCAAGAAGCCAAAACTAGGTCTGTGATGAACCCATTACTAGATAAGACATATAAAAAACTGCAGGTATGGTCCTATTAACAAAGTTCCAAGTTTACAAAAGAAACATGCTATTTCTGAGTGCTCAAGTTCTACGTGCATTGGTTGACATCTATATCAGTGTAGCTCAATACAGCAAGACAAGCTTGATAAAGTCGCTTGTTCTTCTTCCCTTGTTATCCAACCTCGGAATCCAACCAGTCTACAGTTGTTTTCTCAGTATATCTAACTAGTAACGTATCATACTATAACAATTATTTTTTTTGTATATAACACACATACAACCCTTTATCATAACAAAACTAAAATTGATTCAGATGAATGCCAATTTGCTTAGAAAAGAGCAAACTCTTGCTAAGTACCTCATCTTCTTTATCCTCCTTCGTTTTGTCATCATCTTCCGTATCTTCATCTTCGTCCTTGGAATCATCATCTTTATCTTCTTCCTCACCAGCTTCTTCTTCTTCGGGTTCATCTTCAACCTTAATTTTAGAAATATTTCTTTGTGAGAAAACCAGTAAACTCAAATACATACAAAACAAAGGCAGAGAATCAATACGCTGTCACTGAAATCGGACAATGGACCCAACAGATGCACTTTAAATCCTGTTAACATCATGAACCATAAACAGAGTAAAGACACAAGTTTTCAATTTAGAGCAAAAGATACAGCCCATACAAAAAATTTCATTAAAACATCTAGTCCTGAAACTGCAGTGTCATATCTCCACCAGCATTCACTGCCATTATCTTACTCCCAAATGCTACACTATGCAGAGCAATCACAAATAACAGAAAACAGCATATACGATTTGTTGTAGTTGGCCAATCAACCTGGAGCAAGTTGTCAACTAACACAAAAATTGCCTCAGTTTTCTGCTTTACCATTGGTCTATTTATCATTATTTATTTATCATTTATTGGTCTATTTATTATTGAGCTGTTGTGATTCTGCAATTCTTGACAAGAACTGATAAATTTTCTCCAAGTGGCACTGAATAAACTCCACAACAAATTTTACTTGAGTTCTAAATAATCAAAGAAAAACCAAATTACTTTTTCGTCAAGTGAAACATCCATGCTGAGCCGTAGCATTCGTTCGACGCGTCCTGCAAACGCAGCTGTATCAGTAAGAGCAAAGCCTGATCGAAGTGTTGCAGTTTCAAACAGGACAAAGGCAAGATCCTTTGTTGTCTGGTCTTCTTTGCTGTTCTCGACACGTCTTTTCAGTTCCTTGACGAGCGGATGGCGAGGATTCAATTCTAGTGTCTTTTTCTGAGTAGCGTAATACCTAGTGACAAAAAATCACCATCATCGCTAGCACCATTAGATCCACTAGGGCCGCTACACAAATGTTGAGATACATGTATTAGTACATTTACAAGTAGTAAAATATACTGCTCATTCACCTTGTTCAGCTGAAGGAAAACATGACATAATATCCTGATCATCACACGACAGCCACAACTAATACATATTTTTATCCTCATATGTTAGCCAGCTTTATGACAGTTTCTATAGAGCAAGTAAACAAGTAAATAACTGTGCCATGTTACATTCACTACAATTTCCCAATGGATCCTAAGACAAGTCCCTCACACACAGCTCATTAGTGGCAGATGCTTCATCGTATAAATAGTAATAACACCCAAATACTGTAAATACCAAAAATTCTGGAAATATTGATTCAAGATTATCTTTGCAGACTACATAACTAAAAGCATACTTACTGGTTGTTTGGGTCATTTGTCTTTTGATAAGCCTGAGCTCTCATAATTCGTTCCATGTTGCCGGACCATCCGAAAGAGCTGGCAACGAGGGCGCAGGGCGAGGTTGTCAGACGTTCAGTTATCACAGCTTTCTCAATCTACACAGGCAACCCAAAGCTCATTTTAAAATAATTCCTTATCGATTAACAACGTTGCATAAAATAACTGGAGACTTGATAAATTTATTCCAACCAACTACTACGTGTGTAAAAGTGGAAAACTGAAGCTGTGCAGTCAAAGCAGTGAATGACTAGGCATCAGGTTCACACAAACTGAAGTCAAACGATATATGGCAGATAACAGGCCCTCCAAAAATGGCCTATTTATTTTACCGAAATCCCCACCCAGACACTCGCCACCTGAAAAACTCCTTGCACCAAACAACCTTTTCCAATCAAATGATGCAGAACTGATGATGGAAAACTCTAGTTTATTATCTGTTAGCCCTCCAAGACAGACTTATTTGATTCAATCTCCAATTAGTCTTCAAAGAATCTGCAATCCACCCTAACAGAACACCCCTTGCACAGTAGAGGTTGTTAGTGTTAGCATGGGGTTCATTTACTTGTGATTCGGTTAATGCTCATATTTCAGCCCCTAGCTATTGAGACCCGAATGTTAAAGGATCCAAACTGTACATAAAAAATACACTACAAACAAAAACTTTACCTAAACCTCAATCACATGCGCTTAGACTTTTATCAAACCCTAAGGCTAAAAGCATACAAAAACAATTTACACAAACACTGCACTCACCTGGTCCTTGAGAGCATCATCTTTCATCCAGGTCAGAAGAGGCTCAAACTCCTTTTCAAGGGCCTCCTTCCTCTGCTTTGACTTTTCAGAGTCATCCAGTTTCAGTCCCTCCTTGGCTGCATTCTGGAATTTCTTTCCTTCAAACTCAGGCAGTGACTGGATGCAGTACTCATCAACGGCCTCAGTCAGATAGAGCACCTGAACATGCAAATAAAATCCAGGCAATTTTGGGTCATCTTAGGTCAAGTAAATCAGAATGAAGGACCCTGGCCAGCATCTGGTTCAGGAAAATCCAAGCATGAGTATCAAAAACCAGACCAATCACTAAATGGCTTGTATGCATCCAATGCAAAAAGTTAGTCAACCATCCTGACCTAATATAATCTTCAAACACCTACACAGTACCATGGACATTGTACTAAATATATCAAAAACAAGTTTCTCTACCAGCAGGCCACTTGCAATCTGGGACCAGTACTGTCAAAATCCAGCAGTGCATCTGAAGGAACAAATAGAAAACAGCCTAGGGGAAACTGTAGGACGTCAAAAGCCCGTTGATTAAGTTCTAGGCCGTTATAAAAACTACAGCAAGATCAATCTGTAAATAAATCCAACATAACAACCACTAAGACAAAGTCAAGTTAAACCTGCAATCTCAAAACAGAATTGTTTCAATCCCTCAAAACCTGGAGTTTGTGGGAAGCTGTGCAAATTTGCATGCCATCCCAGAAAGAACAGACGACCCCAAGGACCTCACCTCATAACCCTTCTTCAAAAGTCGCTCAACAAACGGAGACTTTTCCACTTCTGTTCGACTGGAGCCAGCGATGAAGTATATGTGCTCCTGCTTTTCCTTCATCCTTTCTACATACTCCGCCAATGACGTCACTTCCGTGTCTGAGTTGGAGGAGAAGAAGCAGAGCAGTTTAGCCAAGCGTGTCCTGTTGGAATGATCTTCCATCACACCCAGCTTGACACTGTCACATAAATCAATTTCCACACATATACTAACAAAATTTAACACAAAAAGCGCATTGGCATTAAAGATATTTACTGAAAGGTAAGAGTATACAAATGTAATTGCTAATTTTTATCCATGCATAAAAAAACTAGTAACAGTCAAAAAAAATGTGGCCCATGGGTAGATATGTAGAAATTTCAAATGCAGGGCTAAAATGACAACAGCAATCCAACAACAGCTTTTTGTGTACACTACTAATTATGAGTTTCACATGAAACATTGAGATTCAAACCCCAAACAGAAGAGCTAAATTATATGTGATATGCTAACTGTTTTCCAAACTTCAGCCAGTAAACGACTTCTTCTCAACTATTCATGAGAAACCCAAATTCCCTTGTACTCCAAGCTAAACCAATCTCACGCTCTAAACAGAATATCTGTCAGTTCATCTTGTAGCGTTATGGAGCAATCAATCAGTCAACAGTCATTCAACTGCCACTGTGACTCAGCAATCAGCTGCTCACTTGGTACTGTACTCCTTCCAGAAGGTTTTGTAATCATCATCACTGATCTTTTTGATCATGTCCAGAGTCTTTCGGACCAGCTTCTTTTTGATAACTTTCAGAAGCTTATGCTGCTGGAGGGTTTCACGAGAAACGTTCAGAGGCAAATCATCCGAGTCAACCTACAGTTTCACATAAAAGAATGCTAAACACACTCACCATAATTACAGTAATTATTATTTATACATAGTATAAATACTATTGCAATTTAATATTTCTTATAACTATGTAACAACACTACCTAATATCAGCAAGAGTATTTACATTTGTGCAAAAGCATTTGCTCAAGGTCCCTAAATACATAATGATTGTCTCAGATGGCTCAAACTCATGGTACAAGGCCAGTGCCAATAATCAGTCCTACTTATCAGACAGCGGTAATTGTTAAATTTGAATTAAATGTAATTAATTTCATCTGAAGAAAAACAATAAACAAATATTAAATGACTAAAACCAGATTACATAAAACTGACTCATTCTGGCTCAATATCATTTAAAATGCACATCCAACAAATAAACAAAAAGTAAGCAAGGACCACAAGAAAGACACCAAGAAAAAATAACTTAATTAAACTTGCACTTACAATGCCACGGACAAAAGACAGATATTTCGGCATCATGTCTTCGAAGTTGTCTGTGATAAAAACTCGTCGTACAAACATCTTGATGTAGTCCACTTTTTTGCCATAGTTCTGGAACATGTCGGGTGGAGAGGTCTTTGGAATGTACAAAATCGACTTGAAGGTGACCTCACCCTCAGCTGTAAAGTGGGTCTTGGCCATCGGATCTTCGTGGTCCCTAGAGAAACTTTTGTAGAACTCATTGTACTCCTCATCCGTGACCTCAGCTGGCCTAAAGAAAACAATACCAAATGCACACGACTGCAAAAACAGCGGATGAGCCTATTACTTTCACCTACATTCACACAGTTCTGGCATAAAAGCTAAAGTTTTAACCAAATATAAAACGATCTTAAAGAAATAGCAAGAAGCAAACTTGCTCAGTACTGGACTAAATTCATTTGTTTATTGACTGCATCAGAAGTCATTCACACACTAATTTCTCACACCCTACTGCAACACATTAAAATGATCATCCTTGACGTCCAACATTGTTTTCAGTAGCTACAGGATGATGGGCTTCCTGGGGTTGCTTCTTTTCCCATTGTTAGAAATTTGCAATGCCTCATAATTATAGGTTTCAAACCATGCCTGTATGTGTCATAAGGTACATAGACTGTAAGGTGCAGGAAAGCAGTTCTGAGCAGATCTAGCTAGACTCATTGTTGTCAACCAGACAAGTTAATCTGTTTCCCATTCACACTAAGCCTACTACTGTTTGTTACTAGCATCAACCTGCCAAAGTACTACCAAGTATGCCACCCATCATAACGAACTGTCAGAACTCAGCGTATGACATAGCAGCCAATTCATATTTATCTGTGCCAAAAATGACTCCCTATAGCCAAGATCAAAAAGTTTCTCTACAAAGAAAGCCTAGCCTAAGATGGCATTTAGATGAAAGGTATTCTGATCTTAGCAACATCTGAAAAAGCCAAGTTACTTACTTTTTAGTCCAGATTGGCTTGTTCTCATTGATGAGAACCCAGTCCCAGATAGTCTTTTCAACCTCCTTCTTCTTTGGTTTCTTTGTCTCCTCCTCCTCCTCAACCTTGACATCGTCATCCTCTTCCTTGTCAGCATCTTCTGGTGTTTGCTTTTCCTCATCCTCATCCGGCTCTTCAACCTTCTCCACCTAAAGCAGAAAATTTCTCTTTCATGACTGTTATAACAACTAATTGCAGTTATTGCCAAATCATTCTAAACTGATAATCTATGGATGCACAATGCATCATCATAACAAAGCCATTCAAGTCATTAGGTCACCTGCAGATTATCGATAGGTAAGGAAACCAATTATGTCCACTTACATTAAGAGATGACCAGAACACAGCGGCAGGCATAACATCATGGATATGGCTATGCTCACTACAAGAGTTTGCGTCTAGAGATGTAACATTACAGAAATGCTTCCTAAACCTGTTGATCTACCCAGCCTTCTTTCTGCAAATGTATCTGCAGATCAATCTAGTACTTTCTTTTCAGCTCTTTATAAATCATCTCTTGCTCATGCACTGCTCTCTTCTTCGACAATTCATTTGCAGCATCTCATATCAGATCACTCTTTTGAACACAATTAATGCAGCATTAACCGCAAATTTCAGAACACCACAACTAACCTTGCTATCCCATAGACAGAACTCGATTAAAATAAGATCAGACTAGTAAAAATTCATTCTACAGTTATCCTGGAACACCACAACTAACCTTGCTGTCCCATAGGTAGATTGGGAAGTTGATGAACTGGCTGTACTTCTTGACGAGATCCTTGACCTTGTGCTGCTCGAGGTTCTCATGAGCTTCCTCTTTCAGGTGGAGGCTACAACATTTGACCATAGACCCAACTTTACAAAGCCAGGTCATTCCTATATCTCAGGAAACTTTTGAAATCATGCACCTGCATTCAAATTCTTTAGCAAAATGCCGATAAATAGGAAATTACAATAAGATCTTAATTTAAGAGTATATAATATCTTATCGTGATGCCAGATTAACTATCATTTCCTGTCCTTTTCTTTCTTCCTCATTTCTAGACAGAACTTGATAAAGATAATATCAGACTTGTAAAATTTCATACTGCAATAACCTTGAGAAAAAGACCCCTTTGGACTAATTTTCACTGAGATATGTAATGAATAAGCTTACATTACATAGAATGGACAAACAAAGCCATGGAGATCCATCTTTCAACATACCTTACGGTTGTTCCACGGCCGAGAGTGTTCCCCCTTGGATCCTTAGCAACAGAGAAAGACACAGCATCGGAATCCCAAATGTACTGGTCATCATCATTTGATTTTGACGTCACAACAACGCGATCGGCAACTGGAAAATAGCACAGTATGTCACTGCATTCCACAGACAAGAAAAACAAAACTATACGATCAGTGTGAAAAACAAATATACATACCTAATCTACAGAAAAATCTTCCAGATCTTTCGAATTCAGGACCAAGGCTTAATGGAGATTCTTAGGGGATACAGAACAGAAGGTGATTCACTTACAGTACCTGTTTTGATCTGTATATATATTCAACCAAAACACTGACACTTCACTTACATAAAGAACATTTCAGACACACCTTACAAAACAACAAAAACACTACACTACTCATGGCTGCAACATCTTTCCTTGGTTTCTAGATGTTTCGTTTGCAGCCTCAATATTCAAGCTAGCTAGCAAAAACATGACATTTCTAAAGCATGATTAACGTACCGAGGAAAGAGGAGTAGAATCCGACACCAAACTGGCCAATCAGATCGCTCGTTTCCTGTTGTGAGGAGGCTTCTCCAAGCTTCGATAGGAACTCACTTGTTCCTGATTTTGCTATCGTTCCAAGGTTTTTAACAAGCTCATCCTTCGTCATTCCAATACCCGTGTCTGTGACATGCAGGACATGATTTTCTTTGTCTGCCTACAAAAACAATTGACATAAATTTAATTTAATGTAATGAATATCAATACAGCTCTCTTCAAGAAAAAATTCCCATCTCACAAACAAAGGCTTAATACACTTTTGATACCAAAACTGAAGTCTGAAACTAGAAGACAAAGGGAGAAACGGTTTTTATTTACACAAAAACCTTCGTGAGGCTTGCTATTATTATTTAAGTTCCCAGGTACAAAAGCATATTTTCATTTGAGCACATTTGTATGCTTTTCTTGTCAGACAAGATAATTTTGATAAATTTATCCGTAGATGCTACTTACCTTAATTCTGATCGAGAGCTCTTCGGTGGCAGCCATAGCAGATTTATCGGTCAAAGACAGGAATCGGATCTTGTCTAGAGCATCCGATGCATTCGATATCAGCTCACGAAGGAAAATCTAGAAAACAATTGAAAAATTACAACACAGATACAGCAAAATGCATCAAAACACAACAGATGGTTAACACAACAAGGTAAACATTAACTAATGATAGTGGTGGTTGACTGGCTAAGATGCGGTATAGGCAACTTAAGATAAGGCAAGGTAAAGCAATCCAGAATTTGCTACAAGTCTTCAAAGCAGCAGCACAACTGCTGATTGTTCTAGTGACAGATGGTCCATGATAATGGTAATGAAAATCATGTTTCTATCGAAGTAATCACAGTGCATACACAATAATATGTATCATCTGCTTCATACCTCCTTGTTCTTGTAAAGAGAGTTGATGATCAGCTTCATCATTCGATCAACCTCAGCCTGGAAGACGTGCTTCTCAGCACTCTCCTTCAATTCTTTCATCTGTGCAACACTCAGGCCATCCAGTTTTATTGCCTCTTCCTCTCTGTCAATAGATAGCACAAGTTTAAGGTAAGATTACGTAAGGTTATCGATAACCACTAATTTATAACAATCACTATAGTCACACCTAGCTTTAAGTCACAGCTCTTTCAATCTGCTATTCTGGAATTTTCTTACTGATGTAGTATTTTCTTACTGAAGTAGTAACACTACATAACAACAGCAGTCAACAACAGGCCAACTTTGCTAGTCTTTCAGTAACCCGACAACCTTTCAACTTTTTCAGAAGCTGAATAACCATTTCAAAAGGTTTGGTGACATAAGGCAAATTGACTTCAACCATCAAGATTCATGCAAGGATATGAATCTTGGACACAAGAGCAAAAAAGATTATGTGCTCCCATTTTAATAAACTGTGAAACTGCCTTACCTCTCTACAACTTCATCATCAGTTCTAGAGCCATCACGACTCTTGCCAATATCTTCATCTAGTGTAACATCTTCTGTTGCAGTTTCTTCATCTGCTGCACAGAATCCTAATTTACCAATAAAATCTCATGAATTAATATTTATCAGCAAAATACCATGCATAATTAACATTCATCAGCAAAAATCATGAATAATAAACAACCTTCAACATAATTAATATTTACCTGCAAAAACTGATTTAAAACCAGTTTCCTCATACAACAAGTACAGTAGTGAATATTAAAATTTATAACAAAGAATGTTGCAAACCTGCATCAACTTTTTCTGAATTTTTAAATACAGTAACATGAAATGGAAAAAGCTGTTGTGCAAAGCTAAATATTGGTAAAACAATGAAATGGGACATTCATACTGCACATTTTCAGGAAATTCCGAAGTGGAGCACCAGACCAAAACAAGTAAAAGCATTCGTTATGTAACTATGCAGATATTTTCTTAAAGAAAATTGTCACAGTTAAGAGATGTATAACTAAATAATAGCATGAGTTGTGGATTTTCAGCTTTGCAGCTCAAACAATTCACAAATCTTTAATCTTATCAATGTTCCTATCTATAGATTTCTGCCGTCAGATACATAAATTCTCAGAAAAACTTTACAACTTTACAACAGACCTTAATATTCACGAGTGCTGTTATTAAGTGAAATCTGGCATGATGCACCCAGGAACATGGATTCTACATTTTAGCTTTGGAATGCCAACATAATAATAACAAAACTTCAATTTCAAAACACTTAATTGCTTTGGCAGCATTATTGGTCTTTAGTAAATGTTTGCTGTAATAAACCCTCATTTTTACACGAGAGCACGTTTGCAAAGCATGAAATGCCGTGTGAAAATGCAATGCACAAAAATGCAGAGTGCAAAAATGTAATAACCAAAGGCACAAGGGAGAAAGAAACTAATATATGCGAAAAAACATGAAACTAACAACTAACTGAAACCATGTGAAACCGTTAAACCAACACTGGAGACAATGGAGAAACCATGAAGTTAGTAGGGGTGAAACCCTGAAGTTAATTTGTTATAGCCCCAAGTCCAGGACTCTGGAATTTATCACCTGCCAAATCAGACCCTTGGACAGGTAAATGTGCCTCCCTGCATCCCACTAACCGAAACCCAAGACTTCATACTGAGCGTCTCTCTACCCTCAATTATTATTTTACTCGACTCATTTGCACACCACCTTAACATTGATGCTTACAAAAGACTAAGCAACAGAGGGTCCTGTGGATAGCTAATCTATAGTTATGCTTCATAGCCGAAAACAATGTTATCTTAGGCAGAAAGTAATCCACTATTGTAAAGCTAGAGGATCAACGATATCAATAACAGTCAGTCAAAATGTTAGCATCAAGTCAGTCAAAAGTTACCAGATACATCCTTAAAAATCTAGTAATTTTTCTTTTTGGGCACCTGAATGGTTTCCATGGAACTAGCAACCAGAACTCACGAGGCTGATGTATATGCACAGCGCTGCACAAATGGACAATATTAATAAGAAAAGTATGTATACTTGAACTTTTTCTTACTTCTGTGCTGCTTTCTTGTACAAGTCTTATTTACTAATGAATATTTACTTAATAATGTACATGCACTATGAGTATACGTTGGCTGAAGTAATAATTTCACAGGCACAGCACTATTTGTATGTACACCAGTCGTGGAGCTCTATTTATCAGTTCACGGAAACCATAGCCTATTCCATGGAAATCAACTCAAAGCCAAAAAATTATCAATCTCCTAAACCTGCTACAGTTGGCATTTTATAGCTGTTTTACATGTTGCCTATTGCAACTAATCAAGTAACAGATTTGAACTATAATGAAGTCTTTACAACTGATAATGGCTTACTAACTATTGCCAAAAAAATTAAGAAAGCATCAAGAAGCCATTAGAATTATTGAACCTCTTCATGCTTTTGTAAGAACACAAACAAAATAGCTTCCTGCTTCATTCTGTCACATTTAAAACAGTTCAAGCATTCAAAACAGTTCGATCAATCCACCAATGGAAGCTTTTTGGAGTCCTTTTCATAGAAACTTCCATACTCAACGCAAGCATCATCTTAGAATCAAGTAGTATACCGTACAAGGGTGAAGCCGCTATATATATGTCGGTGTTGTATAAATGTTTGAATAAAAAAAGCATGCAACATGTTCTGAACATTAAACTAACAACGTGCATCATTCAAACAGTTTAGAATATTACCATCAACATTTTACATGCCTAGTACAAACAATGCGCTAAAAAGGGGTACTACCCAACCCCATAACGCCAACGGCGTACTATGACTTCTCGGATGTTCCATAAGGCGCCATATAAATGTTCCTTGGATTTTTGAGCCGAAGCCTCACCGATAAGCAGCAGAAATCCCAGTAAACCGAGGATTACATGTTTCCGCGCCATGGGTTCGCGTAATAATTTGTAAGACCCTCGCCGCAAGAGAACACCGACGCCTTTGGCCGCAAATGCCAATGAATTAAATTCTTCACAGTATAATGTCTTCGAAGTAACAGCGCTTCATCATTATGAGACGAAGCTGCACGCATCACGTGATGCCGCCCACCAATCACAATTGGTTACGTTCTTTAGTTGACCAATCAGAAAATAACACGAGAAGATTCGGAGCCGTGGTCAGCGCTGATTGGTAGGATGGTTCTAGTAACGTTTGAAATTTATGTAGCGCAGTCGTGGCGGTGGGCGGTGATCCGCTGACGTGTGCATTGTCCGTATGCTGCTTCGTGTATCGAAGATAGCCGCGATCAAAGATGTTATTAACATCTTTGGCCGCGATACTGTAGTCCGTTAATGTTAACATTAATCAAGAGTCTTTACCTCCATGGTTACGATAGACCCAGATGTTAGTGTAGTGGCTAAAGCAGCTGCTACAACTGTGATATATTTATATGCACGCTAATGGCATCATAATAAGAGTATTCGAATATTAAATACGCACTCGCCGTGATAAATTAAAAAGCACAACAAAAATATGTTTGCTGAATTAACATCGTGATTTACAAGAATTTACTAGTTCATTAGGTTCTTCTACAAACGTAAGGATCTCACTCGATAAATTCACTGCAAAATGAGCAGGGTCGAGGCCATACGGTCGCTATATAAAACTTATGCATTTACATTTACAGTTACATTTTAACGTACATAATATTGCGTTAGTTTATTTAACAGGTTTTCTTGATATTTTATTTTAAAACACGAATTTTCATTGAGGATTGTATGTTTTGGGTGCTGTAGAAACCTCGAGCATACCATTACTAATACAATTATTATTTTTGTCTAACAACATGTAGCCTACACGTTTTAAAACTCTGCCTTTTTCATTATTTGAGTAAAGTATAATAATTCATATGACTTAATGTCCGTATATAGGCGATTTTCGTTGATGTTGAGTATTAATAACGGTCCGTGCACGGGGACCTTAAATGGCGTGGCACCCACCCAAACGGGCAGCGTTGGTAAAGGATCTCACCCGATAAATTCATTGCAAAAATGAGCAGGATCGAGGCCTTACGGTCGCTATATAAAACCTATACATTTATATTTTAATAGCGACCTCTGGCCTTCAAAAATACCAGCGCTGACCTGAGCGCTTCTCATCTCGGGTGAACACAAACGGTCGCTATAGACATGTAAATTTCTGATTGGTAAAAACGATATCGGTCACGACCCCACTGTGCACGAGGACACTAGGTTAGTTGCATACCAGTCGTGGCAATAATTATTATTAATTTTATAATGTTATCAATGACGCCAGCGGAACCTGTACATAGTACTTAAATGGCCAGTCGCACCCAAAAAACTTTATTGAACAATGAGCAGATCTGAGGTTATACATAGACACTAAAACACATGCATCCATAAATCAAAGGTAAATTAAACAATACGTATGTATGTATGTATGTATCAAGACGTTCCACATAGGGTATTTTGTACCGCACAAAAAGGAGTGATGTACACCCCTTGCCTTAACCTTAACCCAAAGATCTTAGAGTCTTAGACTAAGACTCTTAAGATCTTTGCTTAACCTGTCACAGCACCATGAAAATTATTTCACTTACTGTTTAAGAAGCTATAAAGCGTGTTTACATATTCATTAGCAGCGTGTTCCCTTCTTCATCTTTTTCTTAAGTCTTTGTTCCATAACCCCTCGACTAATTCCGGTGTAGCAACAGAATACTTCCGTCTGTCAAATGGAAATGTTATTTATTTACCCCATGCGATTATAACCTATGAAAAAATTACGAAAATATGCTCCGGAATATGGAATTATGTTAATTATAGAGGTTTACCAGTGCACCAACTTTGAATTGCTTAAAATCACTTTCTTAGAGCTGGTCCAAAGCTTAGAAATTTGCTGTCCAGTTAATTCCTGTCAATTCCTTGATGTCATTCAGTTCTAAAGTAAGACTCATCTCTTCGAACTTGCTTACCAAATACAAAATGACCTTTAAGAAATAGCAAGAAGCAAACTTGCTCAGTACTAAATGAAACTTCTGGCTTCTTTGACCTATCGGAATTCGACCTCGCTTTTCCAACTGATTATGATTTTGATTACTATTTCACATCGACTGATTACTTGGGCATTGTGATAACGGCGCTATAAAAGTCTGGATTAGATTTTGGGTTCCGTCTATCCCGACTCTGGCGTACTTTGACTGGGCAGTCCTGTTGGGTCCTCGTAGATATAGAATCTCAACTTTGTAGTGGTTTTTACAACTTATGGCCGTCGAACTGTAGTAATCCTCAAGAAACGGCCGCATGCGGTCGCCCTACTTGTAAACAACACGGAATGCGAGAAAGATTAGAGCTTTGCAAGCTACCGGAAGGATTATCGAATAAACAAGTAAATGCAGAAATAATAATAATTTATCTGTTACTTTACTATTGCAGAACTTCGCATAATAATTAACAACTTCTTTGGCATCGGTGACTATTGTGCAAGGCATCAACCCATAACACACCACAACCGAAGCCATAATCAATACCAGAAAATCAGTTACAGTTGCAAGTAATTATTATGTGGTATTTGGGATATAAAACTTAATTTTCATTAGTTTTGTTAGCCAGTTTATTGAACACTGATTGGCATTACAAGATTACACTTGTTGAAATTGGCAAGAGGATGAACCCAAACAGAATCAATTTTTCACTGTTTGTGTCCCTAGTTACCATAAGTATTCACTGGTGGATCCAAAAGTTTACACAGGGGGACCTTTTTAGTAATCTGGACTTTTACTACTAGTTTGTGTCACCATAATTTTTCTGACCTTTCCACTGATGTGACAGTTAAAACTTGCATTTTAAGTAAGAAGCACAAGCATGTAAACCAGTGCTGGCCAACTTTATATGATGTGCCACAAAATTTCCTGCGTACTATCTGCGTGCCACTGCGTAAACCCAAGAGGCTTTGTGGCCTGTTTTCTCCTGATGTCAAAATAGGCGCTTGTTCAAGTGACCAATGTTTTTAACGGCATCACACAGTGCTTTTCATAAATTCAGGTAAAATAATTCACACTGTAATTGTAATTTAAATAAAAAAAACAGCGCTCTAAAGCTAACTCTGACTATAGGTAAAAGTCTAAACTAAAAAACCCAGCATAATTTTTTAGAAAATTCCAAGGTCCTCCGTGCACTCGTCACAGGCCTGGCATGCCACAAATGGCACGCGTGCCGCAGGTTGGCCACCACTGATGTAAACTATGAATAATAAAATAATATGATTAGTGAATGACAAAATAATGTGCTGTTGCTACGTATCTTGGAATTTTTATGCAGTTACCTGTTTTGTAATCCTAGTGGCTGGAATTCCGTTATTGGTAGCCGCCCAGTCTGGGGACGTGGATGGTCTGAGGAAATTGGTGGCCAGTGGCTTATCGGTCAATGCCACAAACTTTGACTCTGTAACTCCACTCCATGAAGCCTGCCTCGCTGGACAGCTTTCTTGTGTCCGGCTGTTGTTGGAACTGGGAGCCAATGTAAGTCATGATTGGGAAAATGTTCCCTCTGTTTAAGGTAATCGCTTATTTACTATATAATGTTATGTAAAAACTATGCATATATATATATGTGTGTGTGTGTATTTAGACACTTAATACATTACCTTTTTAAGCACCTTTCAGAAGCACTGTTTACTAGCCTAAGTAGTGTTAATGTTCATTATAAACAAGTTCATCTGTAAAAACTAAGATTAGTTCAGATAATGGAAAGTTACCAATGGAGAGCTTTTGCACGCACTTGTGCGCAAGGGCCTGCATTATAAGTAACATACTATGGGTTTTCAGTGTTCGTGAAGACATTTCATCTGTCTTAGTAGGAAGTAGTAAGCAGTCTCTTCCTAACATTAAATCTAATATGCAGACTTTAATCGGATCTTAGGCTTAAACACCTCAGATACCTAGACACTAGGTAACTAAGTTAATTATTATTCATTTCCCAGTTTCCGGTATCTGAGTTATTTAGGCCTAAGGCCCTATTAAAGTTTGCATATTTGATTCAATATTGACAATTTAAGTTTTAATTAAGTTTGCATATTTGATTTAATATTGACAATTTAAGTTTTAATTAAGTTTGCATATTTGATTTAATATTGACATTTTAAGTTTAATTATAATTAAACTGCCCTCACAGTTTTAAGGAGAAGAGAGAAAACTTCACTCTAACTCATGCGGATCTTCCATGAGGCATATTTTCCCCATTTGTTACAATCCTAACCGCAGATCATCCAACCACAAAGTGCGCTTTAAACATTGACATCGGAGAAATGATCTTTAGGAATGTAAATGGGTGAACATTCAGCTTTAAGTGAAAGATGGCCCTAACAGGAGAGTTGTGAGGATTGAGAATTCCACTGGGTGGGATCAGTAGCAGTGAATTGGGGGGGATTAGCAGTAAATTGGGGTGGATAAAGTAGCAATGCAACCAACGAGAATTGTTTGCTTATTGATGAACTTTATCTTGTTAATGAACTTTAATGTTATTTAGGCTGGCATAGAGAATGCCACTTATTTGTTTCTCTTGCAGCGATGTTATACAGATTTCTGATTACAGTTGCAGTGATTGACATGGGGAGATATAATCTAATGTGAATGAGAAGAATTGCACAGCAGACACTGGTAATAAAAAATGCAGGATTTGAAGTTGGGGTGAAAGTGTAGTAGCATGTGGGGCAGAATAATAGTTATTGACAGCCAAACCTTCAGTCTATCAAGTTTAGATGGGTACATCCATTAAACCTCTGAATTTGATCTTGACTCATGATTGTGTAATAGCCTAAAAACTGAAAAAATTGTGAAAACTTTGAAACCAGGAAGCATTTATTTTCGAACGATTTGTGCAAAAGGTGAATGCGCGCAACATAGATGGTGCTACACCGCTTTGTGATGCCTGTCACCATGGCAGCATTGAGTGCACCAAGGTGCTGTTGGAAGCAGGTGCTGAAGTCAATCCAAAGCTTAGCTTCTTCACGTCTCCACTACACGAAGCAGTCATCAGAGGTAGGAATTTTATGCTGAAAAAGAGGAGATGCAGGATGGGGAGAAGAAAATGGAGTGGGGATCAGGAGAGGAGATGGAAGGAGGACCAGGAGCTTGGGAGAATGAAAGCAGGATTCAGTATGATGCTTAGGGGTAAGGGAAGGGAGAGTTTAAAGGGGCAAGGGAAGGCGTATGGTGGTTATGGTAAATTCTAAACATAGAGGATGTACAGTTTCATTTTATAGTGATGCACATAAAATAGGAATGGGTAGGTATGGTAAATTATGCTGAGAGAGTAATTTAAGAAGCAGGAAGTTTCAAAAGGCAGGGGAAAGACAGAAAGTGATGGGAGGTGTAGGGAAAGCGTGGCAAGTTTGAAATACAGAGGATGCTCATTCTTATTATACTGATGTGCATAAAACATCACATTGAGTATGGTGCATATAGGATAAGTTGTGGGAAGAGAGCGTTTAAATGGGCATGTTATTGAGGAAAATATGAGGGAAGGCGTAAGGCAGGGTGTTCAACCTCGATGTAAGGGTGCATCACCACTTTTCTGGGAATTTAGAGACCAAATAAATGAATTTATTGTTATTAAAATTATTATTAAAAATTAATGCAACACAATAATAATAATAATAATAACTTGCCTACCTTAGGATCGAGTATTATATATGCACATCTTCACTGACTATTGAAGGTGCTAGTGAAACTGGGATATATTGAGACATGTTGCTGAGATGTTATGAAGATGTGATTGCGGTGTTATTCAGCGTCTATTCTGTGTGGTGCCGAGATGTAATTGAGATGTTATTGGGTTGTTATACTGTTTGCACCTCAGATAATCATCGAGTTGTTAAGTTGCTGATTGAGAGAGATGCGAATTTGGAGACAAGCGACCTTCACTACGGACGTCCATTGCACGTTGCCGCCCGCCACGATCGACTGAAGGCTGGAAAACTTCTTCTCCAGGCAGGTCAGTTCAGCGCCTTTTGACTGTCTTAGGAACAACAACAACAGAAACAAACTTTAATAAGGTAAATAAGTAAGAATTTATTCCTTTATTCATCTTAGATGCCCACACATATGCATGTATGCTTACCGGGTATATGTATGAATTTGTGTATCAAATGGTTGTGTGTATGAAAACACTCAATATATAACACCTTTCTGGTATCTCGTAAACAAGCTGCTCATGGCTATCTAACAGATATAAACAAGTGTATTTTAAAGTAGAAAGAAAATGTATGCTGGACAGAGTCAGGTGAGACATTCATTTCGTAAACGCAGTGGAAGACTGTTCCAGGAGGATGGTCCAACACACGAGAAGTCACATTGAGACCAAGGTGAACTGCAGTGCCTGCATATCCCCATGGGCAGCAGAGCCCAATGACCACCAATCCAGATGACCCGAAATGCAGCACAGAGCTGCCGACAAGTGAGGTATGTGCCAGAAAGATGATCTTGCAAATAATATGCCGTGCAACAGGGAGCCAGTAAAGTGTTTATCGAACATATTCTGATGTATTTCGGCTTCTTGGCCACAACTCGGGTGGCACAGTTGAGGACAGACTGGAGCTGACGAAATGGGTGAACAAGGGTCACAGCAGCGCTGAAGAGCATATGATCCGGATCTGGCATGGCTGATAGTAGCAGGATTTGCTAAGAAAATTCATGTGATCCACCATTGATAAGTCTCCATGTGTTTATTCATGTGTATATGTGTGTATTCATGTACATATTCTTGTACACACACACATATATATGTATATGTGAATATATTAATGTGTGTGTGTACAAATACATGTATGTATTTATGCCATGCATAACCAGTTTTTAATATGGTCAGTTGATTTGCCGTGCTACAGAAACTTGCACAGTGGTTATGCCACTTTTTGTTTTACCAGGTTCACTGGTGAATGCGGTTCGCAACCACCAGACGGCGTTACACATGGCGGCTGAGAATCATTACACCATATTTGTTGAGATGCTTCTTGACTTTGGCGCCAATGCCTCAATGAAAAACCTCTGGGGCCGAAGAGCCATCGAAATGGTCCCTTCCGATTCTAGTCTACACAATCTTCTTCTTACACACGAAAGTACTATTATTGCTACTGCTAATATTACTTTTATTGCAATACTATTATTGTTATTTTATTATTTGTTGCTTTTTGCCTAAGATAGCTGGGATCACTAGGGATTTTGAAAAATACTAAGATTGAAGAAACTAGATTCTGGAATGGCACAGATCACAGTAAATGCTTCACTTTTTAATTATAATTTTCTTGCTTGTACTTGGTCATACACTGATTGAATGATTGATTGATCAGTTGATTGATTGGATCCAGGAATTAAAATAAATGTCATGGGATTATCATAATTGCCTGTAACTGTACTGTAACTGTGCTTTTAAGGAAATCCTCTGAGTCTGATGCAGCTGTGTCGTTTGTTGATCAGAAAACAAATGATCCCTGGCCGCCATCTTGAGTCGCAGATGGAGACGCTGGGACTTCCCGTCTGTCTTCTTAACTATGTCCAGTACAACTTTTGAGTTCTTGCAAAGTGACTAGAAAATCCGATGACCCATTGTTACGATTGGTTTTAGCAGACTGAAGACAATCGATGCTTCTCAAGTTCAGACTTTTGTGACTGTAGATATGAGGACTTTAACATGTTTACCACAAATAATGACTGGATTAAGACACATGCAGAAATATAGGATGAACTTTTTGCTTAAGATTAGACACTGGTGCTATAGGAGTTGCTAGTTACAATTAGGATGAATTGTTAAAATTAGGATGAATTGTTAAAATTAGGATGAATTGTTAAAAATTAGGATGAATTGTTAAAATTAGGATGAGGTGTTAAAAATTAGGGTGAGTTGTTAGAATTAGGATGAATTGTTAGAATTAGGATGAATTGTTAAAAACGAACATTATTTGACCTCAGGTAAAAAAGTTGTTACACTTGAAGTCTTAATTAACATACCACTCCTAGCTTTTGACAAATTCATAAAGAGTGCTGTATATAAAGGTCCATGTAGTGTAGGCAACATTGCTATTTTATATTATAAGGTAGTAATCATTTCACCCTGTTGAACTAATGCAGTGGAAAAAGAGGGTGATTTTGTGAAAATGGCTGGTGTTATATTAAGTAAATAATTAGTCTACTCTGCAGTACAAGGTATAGAACGAAAAGGGCTATTGTTAAAATAAATTGCGACACAAAAACAAGCAAATACAGGATTCGTTTTCTTGCCAGCAACAGTGTTTTCCTTCTTGTTTGCCCTGTTGACTTAGGCTTTTCTCCTCGCAACCACTCTACATGTTGTCGCATCTGGGACACCACCTTATATCTTGGATGCCAATTGCTGCCTTGAATCCTGGGACAGTGAAGCTCTGACAAGTCTGTATACTCTGCCCTTGACATAGGTATACTTGACTCTGCCCTTGACATAGGTATACTTAACTCTGCCCTTGACATAGGTTTACTTGACTCTGCCCTTGATATAGGTATACTTGACTCTGCCCTTGACATAGGTCTAGCGGGCAATGCATCTACTCATTTCACATCTTATTTCTGAGGGATTCCCACCTAACACTGTGTATTCCTCAGGCAAAGTGACGTGTAGTAGTAGTCTTTTAAGGACGTCCCGTTTATTAGACACTGGCGCTATAGAAGTTGCTAGTTACAGTTACGTCCCAGAGAGGGAGGAGGGGGGTCATCCAAATGCAGACAATGGAAGAAAACTCCTTGTATACAAAGCATTAGCCATCTATATATTATTGTGTTACAGGCTGCCCTAAATTAGCGGGACCTTGGTCCCTTTTGGGTAGACCTTTCCATCCACTTAAGTGTTTGTGTTATTTATATTTGCAATGTTTATTCTGAATCTGGAGCAGTAAACATGATGATGATGAGTTATGCGCCTAGTGGACGTCTGCATCTAAATTTGGAACTTGGTCTAACAGCAAACTGCGCTGAGTCAGTAAGACATATGAAGCTCATATGAGTTGGCTGGATTGACCACTAGGGGACCCCATGCAAACTATACATGGGAGGATCCTGTCATACTGTTCAGGGAATGATGGGGTGCCATAAAGACATGCTATAATCAGAGTGTAATATGGTGGGTCGATGCTGTATACTGAGCTGCTGAAGTCAGTAAAAGTGCAAAATCTAATTTAAAATGAAAACCAATTACTTGTTCTTATGAACAGATATGGCCAGAATTCTATGCCAGTTTTGTCACAGCAGAAAAGTTATCACTCTAATCTGGGGCTAGGGCTGCCAACTTTTGATTCTGCCAATCCTGGAAGCCCGCATAGTCATTCGATATACCAGTACCAATTAGGCTGTAGGATCTACTGAAAATAGTCGTTAACAATAAATTTTATTAGTCAAATGATTTGACTCAAATCATAGAGCAAAGTGGCCTATGTTGAGCAAAACGTTTATTTAATTCCAGTAACCTACCAGGCTTCAGGGCCTTGCACGAACGAAGTTCGTATATACACGCATGATGCATGCAGTTTGCAGATATTTATTGGGTATACCAGCCTAACTATCCCTCTGTTCTATGGTCACTGTAAAACTTACTTACGGCCGGCAGTTCGAGTTTAGTGTGTGAAAAAAACATTTGGTGAAGGGTAGGAGTGGTCTAAAGTAGGTCATTTTTGCAAACGTCCTTAAATGAAATAATTTGACAACTTCTATAGCGCCACTATATATTGCTCAAGGCGTCAGTTGATGGTCGCTAATAAGCACAATCGTTGGACAATCCATGTTTCACGGTGATTCCGGTCAAAAGCCAAGAGGGGAATCCGAAGAGATTTTTATGGCCATCCCAACAATCCTCGGATTTCGTATACGAGGCTTCATACATTTCAGACTATATATTTCTGGTTGAGGATATCTTTCCTCTAAGCAATTCGTTCTGCTCACTGATGTTTTCTCCTCCTCTTCACCAGCCTTAAATGGCGTGGCGCCCATTCAAACGGGTAGCGGTGGTAAAGGACCTCACCCGATAAATTTATTGAAAAATGAACAGCGTCGAGACCATACGGTCGCTATAGACATACATGTTGGTATACACTTACATTTAACTGTCACACGCCAACGATAAATCGCACCATGATCTCGACACACTCGGCAAGAGTGTTACATTTAGGTCTAAATGAACATGGCAAAGTAGTTTACACTGAACTGCGTTGCTCGAATCGGCATGGGATTGGCGGAAGAGGCAAGAAAAAGCAGGTTTTATGGAAAAGGGAATTAATGGTCGAGTGGCTAAAGGGTCGGCTTTTCACCAATGTGACCTTGCTTCGAAACCTGAGCACGTCCTGTTAAATCGACACATATCACACTGTAAAACTGCGAGACCTCGTAACCATCATCTTGATATGAGTGATGCCGTAAATGCAATAGGCCTAAATACTGGTATTCCGTGCTAGCCTTGTAGATCTAACATGGCGTGAACACTTGTAGCTTAAACAGGGCTGCAACAGAGGAAGGTCCTGCCTGAATCGGAAAAAGAGAAGGCCCTCTCATAGCCTAATAAAGTAGCAACAGGCCCTAAAGGGCACATTTGAGTAATATGCGGGGTGGGGCCTAAATTTGATTTACGCCACGGCAAGGTCGAGGCTACAGAAAAGGTGCACACGTACATTTCATGTTTTGAATGTAAATGTACATGGTTTTGTATACGACCGCATCGCCTCGACCCTGCTCATTTTCAATGAAATGATCGGGTTTGATCCTTCACTACCGCTGCCCGTTTGATTGGGCGCCAAGTCGTTTAAGGTCCCTGTGTACAGAACGTGCTATCCCGAGATTATATTGGTAGGTTATACGTAACTGTACGCTAAACAGAGGAAGTACCCGTAAAGGTGTGTCTCTTGAACCCCCCTTTATTGTCTGCACGTTGATGTACGCTCACTGGAATGGAGGTTTGACGCAGATGAGTATGTCCGAAATGTTTGTATGCTTCATTAGAATTTGTCTCCATTGCATCGAATGTTTGATATCGCAGTCGGTTGTCAGCCTATATAAATCTGAAAAGTTCGTAAGGATTCTTAAGGGAACGCTAAATGTGTTTGGCTTTATAGGTTTAGTTGGAGGTAGGCGCCTATATGAATCTGAAAAATTTCTTTGCATGCTATATTAAAACAGGGTATTTTAGAACGCAGTCATACATATCATGTGCGGTGATAAAACCGAAATGTGCATTTGTGAAGACACTTCTTTTTTCAATTTTGTCGCAAACGTTAGCCCACTAAAATCTGAATACTTCAGCTGAAACTATTTAGCAATTGCTGGACTTTTGCAGTGATATTTTTGTTAAAATGCAGTGCATTATAATATAGCCTAGGTCCATCAGAATTTATGGAATTTCCCATTATATTATTCCCTACTTATTTTTCTTTTCAGTCGAAGTTTTAAGTTTGCGTGAAGCGTAATGGTCAATCGCATTTCCACAGCGCAGTCTCAGCGCATCTCTCAGCAGAGGACGACGAAGAGTCTTTTGAAAATGGGAAACTGCTTTCTAGTCCCCGAGAATTCGGTGACCATTCGTCACAGGACGGTCTACAGCCCCAGACCAGTGGTAGTTGGCGTCGGGGTGACGCGCCCGATCGTCGTAGCTCAGCCAGTGATCAGTTGCGGAGTAGTTCGCCAGGTGACGGTTCCGGCACCGAGTTGCGGAACAGTTCGTCATGTAGTCGTTCCACAACCGGTGGCGAGTTGTGGAACAGTTCGTCATGTGGTGGGCTCCGTAGGCCAATCCGGAACCGTTCGAACTGGTCCAAACGGAGCGGCAAACTGTGGGAAAATTCGCTACGGGGGGAGGCGAAGGTAAGGAGGAAGTTCAGTCGGATCGAGACGAGAAGAATCTTTACAACCCTCTCGTGTGTCTTTTCTCACGGTGTTGTTTTCTTGCAGTTCCTCACACCCGCACATGTAGACTCCTCTGATGTAAAACTTTTGTTGCGATTCTGTGCAAGATTAGAGTAAGATTTGCTTCTTAATAAGTATGTTGTTTCAGCACCTCTGCTTTTAAATCGGTTCTATATTTACTTTATTATTATATTTATTGTATGTACTATATATTTATTATATTTGCCATATTAAATCACACGTGTATATTCGAAATGCATACTGAGCCTCGTAAAAATTTCCAATTTTCTCAATTACTGGCCGTTTTATATGTCCTAACATATGACGTTACACTAAAACTATGTTAACCAGAAAAGCAACAGAAGGCCTACTTTAAATTGTTGTTGTCGTTTTTAACAGGATTGGAATAATTTTAGTTTCTCGATAATTTCTACGGTAAAAGCTGAAAATTAATATTTTATGTTTTCTATGTTTTGCATAAATGAAAAGTGCTTTGGTAGAGTAACATTCAGATGCCTCGATGTCGTGATTACTTGACTTTAGTGGACACAAACACAACAATCCGAAAAGAATTTTTAATTTTTTGACATATTTCTGCTCAGCATTCGGTCATTTTGCTGTTATTATTGACTCACAAATCGTGTAACATGTGCAGTTTGATTTATAGTTTGCATATTTATGTACGATTACATGTAAATTTATCCTTCCATGCTCTGTGCATATTTATGTACGATTACATGTAAATTTATCCTTCCATGCTCTGTGCATATTTATGTACGATTACATGTAAATTTATCCTTCCATGCTCTGTGCATATTTATGTACGATTACATGTAAATTTATCCTTCCATGCTTCTGTGCATATTTATGTACGATTACATGTAAATTTATCCTTCCATGCTTCTGTGCTTGCATATCGAAGTAAAAGTAGACCTATTGTCGAAATTGCGACAGGGCCCGAGCCTATTTAACCCATAACTGATATCTCAAGATATTTATTTTCATAAATTTTATTTTAAAGGAGAACTGCTGATAAATTTGATATAAAATAATGACAATGACCAATAGTTATCATGCTAAAAGCGATAAACCCTCTATTATTAATGACTGTTAACAGTGTTTAGGCAAGGAGAGCGCGTCGGATTAGTTTCTCTTGAAGTGGCGCCATATAAATTTGTAATTACAATTACAATAAATGCCTTACTATAAAGTTAGGAAAGTAATCGTAACATAATAAACGGCTCGCAAGTTGATGTCTTTTTGAACTCGGTAACGCTGCTTACTAAATGCTAATTGGTCACAAGCGCATATGCTAACAAACAACGGCTTACTAGTTTACGATACCATAAATTCGCTTACTAAATTCTAATTGCATGCTGAAACATTTTAAATCCGATAACTGTGTTTACAGACAACAGTAACTTGCCACAAATAAACCAGCTTACTACTTAACTAATACACAATAAATTGCTACCGACCTACAGTTCTTGAAGCACAGCATCCTACAGTTCCTACTAAAGTAAAAGTCAGCCAACTGTTACAGCACAACATCCTTCTACTCAATACATTCAGCCTACTATAAGTTGAAGTAAGTAAGTAAGCTTTTCTTAACACGCAATATTCAAACGGTTGAACCAGGAATTGTAGCATAATATTGTCTAATGAAAATGCGGTGAATTACGTAGAAACTGAATCGTTTACATGTCATCTTGTGACGGTGATTAAGTTTACATGTAAATTACTACAAGTTTTACACGACATTTACAGTGTGGTACATAACGAACAGTATTGAGTTCCTTGCGATCAGTGCATGAGTCACATCAAGTTGGACTTTTATGGAATATGATTTTAACATTAGTATCTTGTAATACAGACGTAATAGAGCTTCGAACAATTTCAGGCGCAGGCGTTATATAATTTTCCAGTTAAAACATTTGCTGAAGTGGTAGCTGTTTGGTTGGATGTTCGCCTGGGACCACAGTGTCGAGGTTCGAGCCTTTCTGAGAGAATCGCTGTGCGGAGACGCATTTGGAAATCCCGGAAGGAGGTGGTACTCAAATCAGTTATATTCTTTTAGAATTAAATGAATATGGCAAAGTAGTTTACATTGACTGCGTTGCTCTTATCTGCATGAAATTGGCGGAAAAGGTGAGAAAAAGCAGGTTTTGTGAAAGGGGGAATTAATGTCACTATCCCGACAAGGGATTACGGGACACTGGTGCCTGTTAGATTTGCCACTGTCGCTGTGTAAGGACTTTGATGAAGTTCCCAACGTCGAATCCGAATCGTAATAGTAATCTCCGGATACATCTGTTGATATAAATCCGCCACTGGCGTTAGTCGGGTAATGTCAGTCCCAAGCCTGTATAAAAGGAGGAGGGCGACGTCAACGGCCTTTGATGCCATAAGATGTCGTTAAACATTAGAACTACTGCTACTATCTGTTGATAGCCACTTCTATACCTAAGTATAACTTTGTATCATCATCCGACTGTTTCGTAAGGCGTAGTTGCCCCACTGGGCTTGGTCGTTGCTGTTGAGTGTCGACGGCCCACAGCTGCTGTACCACCATCCCCCACCTGTGGATAACACATACTCCCTCACGGTAGGATTGCGGCCCCGTGAATTGCGGTTCGCTGAATTGCCGTTGGTGGAGTCAAAGGTGCTAAACTTTCTCGCGTTGTTGCCTTGACTTCCCGCAGAACATCCGTCGTCAAATGCGTTGCCTGCATCCATGTTGCCAAGAACACGAATGTAATTTGCATATTTCATCATGTATTTCGTCGGTTCGTCCTTGACCTTGAAGTCGAAGAACTCCGCCTTGTACCACTCTCCATCTGGACTCAACTGGATCTCGATGCGCAGTTTCCAACATCCGGTACTTGTCACCTGGTGGATTTTCTGGTTACCATGCCAATAGTTGCCCGTTAAATCCCCGAAACCGTTCTCATATTCCGACCAGGTTCGATTGAAGGAGAGGCTGCTGTTGCGAAAGTTCTGCTGGATGATGATCCAGCTGTGGACAGCATTAGATGGATTCAAATTCACGCCGAAAGATGCTGGACTCGATTCCGTCCTAGTGACTAAGAAGAAATTATATATACAGGTCTATTAAAATTTATTATCTTCATCGTCATCGTCATCATCGTCATCGTCAACATCGTCATCACCATCACCGTCATCATCATCATCATCATCTACATCATCACCACCATTATTACACAAGATCCTCATTAGGGCGCTGTCTGGAAGTCATTTCAAGGACCGCCTGATAAGCTGTGTTATTATGAGATCATTTTTCATAGCACAGTCAAACCA
The DNA here is from genome assembly GCA_964023275.1 of Norana najaformis. Classification (NCBI taxonomy): domain Eukaryota; kingdom Metazoa; phylum Annelida; class Clitellata; order Crassiclitellata; family Hormogastridae; genus Norana; species Norana najaformis. The sequence goes on along the minus strand of OZ029918.1, from coordinate 10,028,637 downwards.
GATCCACTTCCCTCTTTAACCTATTGTATTGAAATTCGTGTTAGCGTGAAGCATGTAATGGTGAGGTTCGGTGTATATTATTATTATGATCATCATCATCATCATCGGAATAGAGGCTGTGACTATGCTCTACACAAATATTATCCAACGGAATCGAATCGGAGTGGTTCTCTGAATGGCTCGACGTTTATGATTATAGCGCCTTTCTGGAATATCTTAAAGGCGCCTTTATCTGACGCTGGTTCCGTGCGTTAAGAAAATTTAAAGATGTTGACAATCTCGCGAGATCTTGCGGGGTGAGTTCGCTCGTGTTGTTTAATTGTCAGACGCACAATGTGGGTCTAAGTAGTCGTAAGCAGGGCTGATTATTATTTCATGCGAAAGACACATCAAAGAAACAGAATCACTTGAGACATCTCGATCGATAGAGGGTCTGACTGTCTCCCCGACAGGAGTTCGATCAAAAGACCGGGATATTCATCTCGTACAAGAGGCAGAGAACACACAAACCGCTAGGTGGCGTCTCTTTTGTTGATTCGTTTGCGATTACGAAGAATTGCGACATCTGTTGGCCAGCAGTAAATGCACACGGTCAGATCAGAAAAACCTTAGAAGATAGCTTGAGGGAGAAAGATGGTAGGTGGATGACAAAAGAAGAGCAAGACGTGGGAAAACGGACCACTTAATTGTAAATACGCGAATGGGAAATTACTGTGTCAATCGGCAGAGACAACCGGACGAGCTGACAAACAGATATGCAGACAGACAGCTGAACAGACAAATAGACATACGGACGGACAGCCATAAAGACGGTTGGGATAAACGCAGAGAAAATGACGGCGGAGGGCAGATATACAGACATACACATATTAGAATGACTTAGACATACAACCGGACGGACGGACGGACGGACGGACGGACGGACGGACGGACGGACGGACGGACGGACGGACGGACGGATGGATGGACGGAAGGCCGAACGGATTTAGAAGTGTCGCGTTAGACAGAATTGATGTCAATAGATTGTTGCTATTGTTGTCTTATATGACATGAAAAATATTTTCCTGTTTTTCAATTGCATTGAAAGACAACAGAACCTTGAGTATGCTGGTGAACCGGAACTTCGGAATGATGCTGGCCATTTTCACGAGTAGGAACGTGTGTGGGCTGCTTCGAAGAGGACTGTGTCGGTTCCTCTGAAGGATTTTGAGTAGATTCTTCAGGAGTGGCTTCAATTGATACCTGCTGACGATTTTGAGTAGACTGCTGAGAAGTAGGGTCACTTGTGGTGCGCGTGGCATTTTGAGCAGACCCTTCAGGAGTGGCGTCAGATGTGCTCTCGGGAGAAGTTTGAATAGTTGAATCTTCTGGAAATTCATGTTGTGCTGATACGCGAGTGAAAAGACAGAGGTCGCTTTCAATGACATCCTCCCGCTGAAGATTACCAGAAAATATCAGAAGTCACATTTAAGTGTGCAATCATGTTATGATGTTTAGATGATTATGATGATGATGATCTTCTTCTTCTTCTTCGTCGTCGTTGTTGTGTTTGTTGTTGTCGTTGTCATAGTAATCGTCATAGTCGTCATCATCATCATCACCAACATCGTCATCTTTGTTTTTGTTGTCATAAATGATCATCGTCATCGCCACCTTCACCATTATAATCTTCGGAGTCGTCGTCGTCGTCACCAGCATTCCCCTCCTCCTGCTCCTCATCATCATAATAATCATCATCATGCCGTCGTTGCTGCTATAATCCACCTTTAAGTGTTCCTTTTAGAGAAAACTTTCTGTGCGGCAATCGCTACCGTTGCTAGGATGTTATTTGCAGTGTCACGGGATCACTGTACTCTAGTCTACTCTGAAATAAGGCGGGAAAAAGCCCATCCTCTGCGCAAACAAAATTGTCGATTTGGCATTTTTAGTTGTTCCAGAGTCACCGGACCGTGGCCCAGTTTGAAAGCGAAGGAGCCCAAGACAAAAGCCGTTCAGCAACTGAGCCAAGGTACAGATGAGAGTGGAAAAGACAGGAACTAGTGACACGTCGCCCCATTTACGAAGAGTAAAGGATATAGTGGATCAGACACGGCTACGAATTCAGCAGCATTTGTGAAATCGATAAACAGCTAATGCAGGGACAAAAGGTGAATGGATCAGTGCATCAGTCTAACGAGAAAGGCTCCCTTTCTGCTCTACCCGTCGATATTCGACCGGACAGCTCTTCTTCGTTCATCCCTGTCATCCCTTGTCATGGCTGACCGCATTCTCTCACCCGCGGTACCCTCCCCAAACCCGCTAGTCCCATTAGCGGACGCTGACGTTCACTTAGCCCTAGACAGCCCTAGATGACCTGTACGAAACTGATGATTCTTTAAATAGAAATCACTCAAGCTACTAGTGAATTACTGATAGTATTAATTTCTGCTTTTGTTGTCGTTGTCGACATCATCATTATACTCATAACCGATTTCAAGCTTTCACAATAATCATATGTAGAAAATTTAAAGAATTAAGAAAAGTACTTTACAAAGACAAATTAAATGAGTTAACAATAAACTGCATTAATTTGATCAAAACTATGAAGATTTACGTAAACCATCCAAAACCGAATTCATACTTATAGGCCTCCGCGACTAGCTCAAGAAAATATCAGATTCCTCTATCTCTTTCAGCCTGGACTCTGCCTGCACACACACCTTTAACACTAACTCTTCTGTCCGTAACCTACGTGTGATCTTCGACCAAAACCTCAGCTTTTCTGATCACATTACCCATCTCTCCCGCTCTTGCTTTATGCATATTCGTGACCTTCGCAGAATCCGCCCTATGCTTGACTTTAAAACTGCATCAACCATCGCCACATCCATAGACCATGATAAATTAGACTATTGCAATTCACTATTGCTGAACATAGGCTCCACCTAATAAGCCGCCTTCAAGCCATACAGAATGCTGTAGCTCGTGCTATCACCAAAAACCCCAAACACCATCACATCACTCCTGTTCTTAAATCACTACGCTGGCTTAAAATATCTGAACGAATCGAGTGCAAAGTCCTATCGCTTGCCTACAACACACTTCAATCTTCCCAACCCTTCTATCTTCGTCAGTTATTTACAATACAACCGCTTCGCTCAACTCGCTCCTCTTCTGCCCTAACATTTCTCCGCCCTCCCATCACCTCATCCTTAAAATTTGGTATCGCTCTATAGCCATAGCTGCCCCACCACTCTAGAATAAACTTCCCCCAGAATTGCGACAGTTTTATGACCCATCATACAAACTCATCGATGCTAAACCGCTTGCAATTTCTGCTTCGGCCTTTCACTCGAAACTCAAAACATTCCTCTTTCACAGATCGTACTCTGACACCATTTCTTCCTCTTATCTCTCTCTCCTCTCCAACCCCAAACACCACCCCAGTAGCTGCCACGCTGTCTCTCCGTCTGACTTTGGATCTTGACCTGGAACCGAACCCTTTTGTCTATCGATTTTGCTTTGACTGAGCGCCTGTGAATAAGCTGGTTCCCGCGGCGCGGCTTTCGTTGGGCGCTGTAGAAATCTCGGAATTACGAATTACGATTACGATTACGTTAAACATGTGAGCAATAAACCCATACTATCAGCCGCAGTGGAGACCCAAAAATGTTTGCGTGGAGGGCAAGGGCATTTTAGAGGGGCGCCACATCTGGCAGCCCACCATGCACGGATCAGGTCTGAGGGGCGCCGGCATATAACCAGAGAGGGGCGCGGGGGCCAACCACCTCAAGCCTATAGGCTATAGCTAAATCCGCCACTGATCATCCGCAATTTCTCCTCCGTACACTCTAAGCTAAACACACTAATTTTCGAAAATCCAACTCTGGTGTTGCGTTCTTCCAATATCCTTATCTGCATCTCCGCTGCAATTCTTAACCTGTATGTATGTATGTATGTACATTTGTATGTATGTGTGTATGTATGTATAAATATATGAATGTTTGTATACTTATGTATCTCCGCTGCAATTCTAAACATTTATGTATATATGTATGTAGATATGTATATATGTATGTAGGTATGTATATATATGTATATATATGTGTGTATGTATGTATGTATATGTGTGTATATATGTATGTATGTATGTATATGTATGTATATATGTATGTATATATTTATGTATCAAAACACTTAATATAGCCGTTTAATTACCTCACAAAAACTTCACCCATGGCTATCCAACGGATCAAAATTGTAATCATAATCGTAATCGTAAACTCCAAATTTTTAAAGCGCTGCTTAAAAGGTAAGCGCAGGGCACCAGCTTATTCACGAGCGCTGCGTCAAGTCGGTGGGGTTATCCAAAGATGCCATGTCAAGAACCAAGTCCGGATGCCAGAAGACCACAGAGAGAAGGTGGAGAGGAGCTGTCAGGGTGGGTTATGTTTAAGCTGAGAGAAATGGGAAGGCAGAGGATTGCGTTTCATCCATCGATGTCGTTCTGTCCTTCCAATCGACCCAAGCTTTTCCACATTGCTAAGCCCTGCGCATCGTAAGCTGATTCTCGCTACTTAGCTATTTCAGACGATAAAGAAACCCTGAGCCTACGTTTACGACTACGTTTAAACTACATTGTACGAGAAATTACCACAAAGTTACGACAGCCTTCCACTTGCGCTGCCTGTCCTGGACAGAAGTCGTAGATCTCGCAGTTTCCGGTTTCTTTGTGGTAGTTGGCCGACAGACAGGCCTGGGTCGATGCGCAGTGTTCCACGAGGCAGCTGAGTCTACTCCGAACCCCACGAGCGACATTGGAGGGTGGATCAGCGAAGCAGAGGGACTGACTCTCACCGGAAGTCCTCTGAACGAAGCGGTTGCCTCGCTGGATTCCGAAAACGTTCGGAACAAGAGACAGCCAAACGAGGATTCGGAAAACGGAGAACATGTCGATGTTCAGACAGATGATAGTGTCCGGTAATGTAAAGAAATCGAAGGCAATGGAATGTAATTTTCTGTATTATACGTTGTCTATGGCACGATCGTCTCTTGTTTCTTTGAAACGTATGTACCTTTAATCCTGTACTATAATTTATTGCATCTTATTGCATATTTCCACAAATGGCAATAGAAATGTGTTTTAAGGTTTATTTTATCATACCATCAAATTATTCACTGTTGATATTAATTACACAGTGTTAATTTGCACTGTATCGTACTGCTGTCTTATACTTTTTAATCAATTTATATAGCGCTTGTTTTTGATGCTCTGCACAGCAACAACGAATGGTTTTGAAGTTGCTAGAGCAACTTCAAAATCAACTTCAGGACAGAGCATCCAGGTATCTCGGTCCGCTTTGCTGCAATACGTGTGGATGGCGCCGGGCACCTGACTGCACTTTAGCGTTTGCACGAATGTCAGCTGAATGCCCACACACGACCTGGAATTAGGCCTACGTGCCTAGATCACTGATAAACAGTTGGATGTTTGGCGGCTTGGCGCTGGGTATACGACACTGGCAAGCGCAGTGACGTTAAACGATGCCATGCACGGTTTGCACTTGGATGGGCAAAACCCATGAACTGCCAGTCCATCTCATGTTAACTCAGTCTTCCATTCTTTCGGGGTTGGTAAATGAATACCATCGCAAATAGACAGATTAACCAACGCGTCCCGTTGTTTCTTACTGTGGTCGTATCTGCACCTCAGCCGAAAGATTCTGCGACGTGGATCACGCGTTTTGAAGAGTTTTTACGAAGGCTGGTATAACCATCAGCGCTACTTGTACTTTTTTTAGTTCACACGCCTTAGACAGTCTATTCGATAGCCTTACACTTTTCACAATAATGGCTACTGGTAATTAGCAACGCATGTACAGTAAATATGTGATTGCCAGACGCTTGTGCTGCTACAAGACAACCACTTAGCAACCAGGTAGTCCCAAAAGGTAGTTTCTGTTTAACGACGCTGTGTCATAACGAAGATGATCAGCCTCGCCCTCCTTCAAGTGGCGGCTACAGGATTGTTTGCGTGGGGATCAAGAGCATTTCCAGAATGGCGCCACATTCTGGCAGTCCACCATGCACGGGTCTGGTCTGAGGGGCGCCGGCATATAACCAAGAGAGGGGCGGCGGGGGAACCACCCCTTCCAACGCCTAAGGCTAAATCCGCCATTGTATCCTTTTTCCAGGTTTCGGACTGGTATCACCCGCACAAAGTAACTTAATTTCTTCCTCTCATACTAAGCTGTTTCTCTGGAGGTCACTGGTAACGTAATCATAATTACATCATATCTTAAGTTACTCTCGCTCCAATATTCGTCGACCGTTTTCTATAGATTAACATCTGCTGCGTCTGTGAGCAACTAGGCCAGCTTCTGCACTGACGCAACCATCTTGGCGCTGTATGAATACCCGGTAATAGTAATTGTAATCTGACATTTATAAAGCGCCACTTCAAGAATAAACTGATCAGAGGCGCTCATTAAATCACATCACACAGGAACTCGAAACAACTTTTAAGGTAGAGTGGGCTAGATTGAACTCGTCATCGGCTAACCTCATTAGATACTTCGGTAAAAGTGTACCTGGGGTCGCCTTTGTGGCAGAGATCGTTGGTTTGAGTACCGATCATAACTTTATTTCAAGGATTTGTATTTTGGACTAGAAGAATCCATATACGGGCACCTGAAATGCGTGAATCTCATTCAAAACGGGCAAATGGCGGTGAAGGCTCTCGTCCAGTTTACTTATGTGTAGTTTATTTCGCCTAAGCCAGACTACAGAAATAGGAATGCAAAATAAAACTTATGAGAAAACTTGAACTAGCTCTGCATTGGAAATGAAAGTTCCAGTTACATGCATTCCAACAGTATACAAATTCATTCTCTCATTCATTCACTCATTCATTCATTCATTATTATTATTATTATTATACTTGACAGAAACACCAATTCTGTCAGCTAAGCAGCGGTGCTATAGTTGAACCCATCTAAGTCTAGTCGGAGTTGTAAGGTGTTCGAACACGATTTATCCAACACTCGAATCAGAGTCGAGTCACTATAAATCGAGTCCTAGTTCATATCCATTAATAACACAACAAAATGAAATACGCCACTCAAAGCCTTTCAAACTAATATCAGTATTAATGCAGAAAGAAATGCTACGATAATCTGTCTATACTGCATTTCATAAAAACAAATTTGGACATCGTTTGCTTGACGAAGATATATAAAAATTTCCTCAGCGTTAAACACAGTTTCAACAGGCACACTCGTGCCAGAAACAGCTAGGTCGAGAATCTTCGCACAGTTTCTCCTCTTCCTAAGACGTTCCTTTTTCGCAAATCATATTGCAAGTAGCATAAGCCTGTTTCTCACGATCCATTAAAGCGCCATAAAGTTGCTTTGATAATTACTGTGCTATATAAGTAAGTAAGTGAGTAAGTAAATAAGTATATCTTCATAAGCCTCGTGCAATAATTTAACCGAGCTTATCGAAGGCCTCGTGTTGATTTACTCTATTGATATTTTGTACAAATTTTTATGGTCTTAATTAATTGGTTTCGATTTTCAAGTTGTTTCCTACGTTCAGTCTCGACTCTAGGTTGTCTGCATGTCTGAAGTTTCTTACTTATTATTTTAAAGCATCGAGATTCCATCTTTTTGTCTTCGTGTTTCAATCTCAGAATTATTCACTTCACGTTTTGCTGGCAACAGTTCGCAGGCCGAACTGGTGCAAGCAACACCAATTCCTCCATCAGCTGCTTCTTTCCCGGCCAACTCACCGAGCTCATATAAGAAAAATCCAATTTCTGTTACCAGCCATCCACTTTAGAACATATATAAACGTGGGCCACGCCGTCAGTACGGAAAAACATCGGGCCTTACGTGCCCTAAAGCAACAGCTTAGAAATCTCTCCCATCAAATACGCCGCCCATAGATAGTTTTTCAGAAGTCTTTCGAAAAACTGCACATGTGATTCACCGGAAACTGTGTGACACAGTGAAGAAAAAACAACGATACATACATGGTAAACAGAAATGCAAAGTTTACGAAAAATCCGTGGAGTCAATTCACACACCTAGAATAACGATCAAAACGAAACGGCCGAGTACTCGGTAGGATATGCCCAAGATTATCGTAAAAATTTCCATACAATGATCTGGTTTTCGTAGTTTTAGAACGGACAACGGCAGAAGTGTTGCGCCAACTACGGGGATATTCACTTATTACAGAATAAACCAGCTGACTAAGTAATAAACTGCAATGAATTACTACCAGTTTACTATTTCTTAAAGCCAAATATCCTACTAAACGATAAGTCAGCTAACTATTAAAGCATAACAGAATGAGCTTCCTATTTGTTGCAGCAGAGTAACCTACTACATTATATTCTCAGATCAAATCGCATCGCATTGCATAGAAACTTTATTGGTTACATATCATCTTGTAACGGTAATTGAGTTTACACGTAAATTATTACAAGTTTATACGGTATCAAATACAAGGTACGAACTGTATTTAGTTCCTTGATGTACATGCCACGACGCACTCCATTTTAGAATTGTAGTTAGCATATGATACTAGCATTGGTATCTGCTAATATGGACATAATAGCGCTTCAGAAAAGGTTCAACACTGAATAATTTTCCTGTAAAACACTGACTACAGCTATACTGATTGGTTGGGTCCTCGCCTTGTAACACAGTGTCTAGGTTCGAGACTCTCTAAGATGGTAGCCATGCGATGTAGTATTTAAAATTGCTGGACGAGTGCGGACATTCTGCGACGCAGTGGTCCCCATTTTTCTTCATGGGCGTTCTTCAAAGAACATTGCAAAACAGTTTCTCAGTTAACTACATTGCGGAAATTTACAAGGGAGTGGCGGAAACGGTGGACAAAAGATGGATTGTAAAGAGAAAAATATTAGTATCCCCTAAGGAGCTATGGCAGACTGGTAAATATGCCTCTGTAGCTCTTCAAGGGCTTTGAGCAAGTAGAGTCTTTTAGCGCCATCGTTAAATGCAGTGTGTTTGATTGTGACGCTATATATGAGTAATTATAAGAGCAACCATAGCTAAGTATGTCTCTGTATCATCATCCGACTGTTTCGTACGGTGTAGTTGCCCCACTGGGCTTTGTCGTTGCTGTTGAGTGACCACACCGCACAGTTGCTGTACCACCATCCCCCGCCTGTAGCCAACGCTGCACATTCGCTCAAAGTGGTAGTGCCGTTCCCTTGATTGTCGTCATTTCCACTGTCAGTTTCATTATTTCCATTGCCTTTGCCATCATTTCCATTGTGATTTCCATTATTTTCTTTGTCTTTGTCATTATTTTCACTGTAACTTGAGTTTGCGTTCCCTAAATTACAGTTCGCTGAAATGCCGTTGATGGAGTCGAAGGTGCTAAACTTTCTCGCGTTGTTGCCTTGATTTCCCGCAGAACATCCGTCGTCAAATGCGTTGCCTGCATCCATGCTGCCAAGAACCCGCGTGTAGTTCGCATACATCATCTCGTATTTCGTCGGTTCGTCCTTGACCTTGAAGTCGAAGAACTCCGCCTTGTACCACTCTCCATCTGGATTCAACTGGATCTCGATGCGCAGTTTCCAGCAACCGACATTAGTGAGCTGGTAAATATTCTGGTTGCCATACCAATAGTTGCCCGTCAGGTCCCCAAATTCGTCCTTATACTCCGACCATGTCCGATTGAAGGAGAAACTACTGTTGTGGAAGTTCTGCTGGATGATGATCCAGCTTAAGACTGGGCTCGACTGGTTCAAGTTAACGTTGGAAGGTGTTGGATCCGATGCCCCTCGAGTCCCTATTGAAGAAAAAACATAGATCTATTAAAATCTATAAGCGTAGGCCTAAGCCCGTCGGGTAAATTATTTTTTACCCCGAGGTATATACGATCCCTTAGGAATTAAAAAATCTCCGTAGAATCAAATTCTGAGATGGCTATTGTTATTATTATTATTGTTGTTGTTATTGTTATTATTATTATTTATAATAATAATTATTATTATTATAAATTATTCCAATATTTATTACGTAAACTACAATTATAAAGTGAACAGATCGTCAGTAGTCCTCGGGTGCATCGAGGTCTCCAGACGTGACCTTTAAATTTTATTATTATTATTATTATTATTATTATTATTATTATTATTATTATCGGAATAGAGACTATGATTATGCTCTACACGCATATTATCCAAGGGAATCGAATCGAAGTAGCCGCTTGAATGGCTCGATGTTTATATAACGCCTTGCTGGAACATCTGAAAGGCGCCTTTATTCGACGCAGCTTCCGTAGCCGTTAAGAAAATTTAAAGCTGTCGGCGACATTCTCGCGAGATCTCGCGTGGCGAGTTCGCTTGTGTTTGATCGTCGATCACGCAATGTGGGTCTAAGTAGTCGTAAGCAGGGCTGATTGTTATTTCATACGAAAGACACATCAAACAAAAACAGAATCACTTGGAACACCTCGATCAATGGAAGAAGGCTTGACAGCCTCGCCGACAAGAGTTCGATCAAAAGCCCGGAATTTTCATCTCGGACAAGAAGCAGCGGGCATACAAACCGCTAGGTGGCGTCTCTTTTGTTGATTCGTTTGCGATTACGAAGAATTGCGACACCTGTTGGCCAGCAGTAAAAGCACACGGTCAGACCAGGAAAGGCTTAGAAGGTAGACTGAAGGAGACAGACAGAAGCTGAATGACAGAAGGAGAACAAGAAGTGGGAAAACGGACCACGTCATGTAAGTACGCGAATGGGAAATAACTGTGTCAATCGATAGAGATCACCGGTCGAAGTGATAAATAGACAAAGAGACACCGGAAACCGACACACAGACAATCGAGGAGACAGATGGACGGACGGACGGACGGACGGATGGACATAGAGACGGCTAAGACAAAAGCAAAGAAAATGACGGCGGACGGGCACACATACACACACATATATATATTATATATCTATATATTAGAATGACTTAGGCATACAACCGGACTGACGGATGGATGGATGGATGGACGGAGGGACGAACGGATTAAGAAGTGTCGCGATAGACAGAAGTAATGTCAATCGATGGTTGCTATTGTTGTCTTATATGACCTGAAAAATATTTTGCTCTTGTTCAATTGCATCGAACGATAACAGTACCTTGAGTTTGCTGGTGAACCGGATCTTCGGAATTATGCTGGCCAGTTTCACGACTATGAACTTGAGTAGGCTGTTTCGGAAAGGACTGTGTCGGATCCTGAGAAGGATTTCGAGTAGATTCTTCAGGAGTGGCTTCAAATGATACCTGCTGAAGATTTTGAGTAGGCTGTTTCGGAGAGGACTGTGTCGGATCTTCAGAAAGATTTTGAGTGGCATCGGATGTGATTTCGAGAGGATTCTGAATAGTTGTATCTGTAAGAACATGTTGATGTGCTGATACTCGAGTGAAGCGACAGAGTTCGCTTTCAAATACATCCTCCTGCTAAAGATTACCAGAAAATATTACATTTTTAATTGCGCATTCATCAACATTATCATGATCATGATTATGATCATCATCATCTCCGTCTTTACCTTCGTAGTCGTCGTCGTCGTCGTTATCTTCATATTTGTACTACGTAAATAGACTAAAAAATCCAAACTGGTTCTTTCGATCTTCAGTTCTTCGTATCTCCATCAGTACTGCAACTGTAAGCACAGTAACTGTTCTTGTATATCCAGTCGACCTTGACCCGGAACCAAAAATTACCTAATCCTTCCCCTAATGCTTGAGCCTCGGCACATAAGCTGATTCCAACGATAGGCCATAAGTTTCCCCTCACCTACGTTAACGATTACAAATTACACTATACTATTCCAGAAAAAGCTTTACCACAAAGTTGTGACAGCCTTCCACTTTCAGTTGCTGCCCTTGACAGAAGTCGTAGAGTTCGCAGTTTCCAGTGTCTTTGTGGTAGTTTGCCAACAGACAGCCCTGGGTGGACATACAATGTTTGATCAAGCAACTGAGTTTACTCCGAACCCCACGAACAACAGTGGTAGGTGGATCGACGAAGCAGAGGGGCTGACCGTCACCGGAAATCGGTTGAACGAAGCGGTTGCTTCGCTGGATTCCGAGAACATTCGGAACCAGAGAGAACCGTGCGAGGATCCAGAAAACGCAGAACAACATCTCGACGTTCATACAGATATAAGTATCCGGGAATGTAATGTAACTTGTCGTATAATGTTACTATGACCCAGGTTGACCCTACCTACATGTGTATTCCATCGAATTGCTAAACGTTTATATTGTAAAGCGTTATGTTGCTTTTCATAGCATCGCATCGGACTTTTGCAGTCTTCAGTATTTATACGGCCCTTATTTTTGATGCGCTGCACAGCAACAATAAACGATAGACCGATTTTATAACCAACTTCACGACTGAGCACCGAGGTATAGCAAAGCCTTTTGTGCATTACATACGAAAGGCGCCGGGTACCTGTCTGCGCTCCAGTATTTGCCCGAACTCCTGCTGGACGCATGCGCGCGGCCTGGTATTAGGCCTACACGCCTGCATCCGGGATCAACCTATAGTAGAATGGTGGTTTGGCGTTGTGTAACAACGCTGGCAGTCGCTGTGAAGTTAAACAACGCCGAGCCCGGTTTGCACTTGGATGGGCCCAACCCATGAAATGCCAGTCAATATTGTGCCAACTTAGCCATCCATTCTTTTGGGGTTACTGAATGAGTACCAACTCAAGTTAACCAACGTGTCTCATTGTTGGATCACGGTGGTTGTACTGGTAACTCTTTCGAAAGATTCCTCGACCAACGCTACACGCATTCGAGGAGTTTTTTTATAGACACTGGCGTGATCAAGGGTGTTACATTTACCCTTTAGTAATCGGGTAATAATAGTGGCTCGTAATCGAGGATCAATGTGACCATATTAATTTCCAACACTTTCTGTTATAAAAGAACCACTTTTCCAACGCATCATAAAGTTACAGTAACTTGGTTATTTAAGTTAGTTACGAAATAAGCATTAACTTAGTTAACTTATTTATTTACTGGCTTCCTCTTATACGAAACTATTTCAATGGAAGACATAATCGCAATGACGTCATGCTCTACGTTACCGTCGCTCCAACACTCGTCAATCGTTTTACTGAGATTAACATCCGCTACATCTTTAAGTAAGTATATCTGCCCTTATGGAACAAAATTGGCCCTGTATAAGTACCCGTTCACATTACATCACATAACGTAACGTTAGGATACGATCAGAGGTTGAGGGTAGACTGGGCCAGACTCATATTACACAACTAACCTGGTTAGTTACTTCGGTATAATTACTTCGCGTCGCCCCTTTGTAGGAGGACTTTGGTTCGCATATCGTTGGTAACTACATTTCAGGGATATGTGATTCGAAGTTGAAGAATCGACACGTGTACCAGAAATGGTATGGCGCCAATTCAGAACGGGCAGAGGTGTTGGAGGACCTCACCTGATAAATTAAGGGAAGGTCCCGGCTATACGGTTGCCGCTAGAAAACGTGCAAGTATACTTCTTAAAGTGAATGTACAATACAGACGCTTACCCACCGTAGTCTGACTTCTGGATTCTCTGACTACTTATGGGACTTGACCGGCATCTTTTGAAGGTTTGCGATTTTGACTCCAATTCTACTTGAAATGACCATCGGTTGATGCCTTGCGCCCTATGATAACTGCACTATATAAGTCATTAGATTAGATTCGGCCCATCATATTACATTACATGCCATGCAGCCATCTTATGCGTTTTTCCTTAACACCGAATGCGCTGATTCCAGCAACATCGACCAAGTTCAACAGCTTCATTACCTTTTTAATTCAGGACCTTCGTCGTGGTCTATCTTTGGACCTGGAACGATCGTGCGGTAGAGATTCACTGAGCAAAGTTTATCGGATCACGTGTCTTCTTCAGATTTTCCTTTTTCGCAAATCGTATACTGACTGCAATAGGCCTACTACTCACCACTCTATTAAGCGTCGTTTAAATTGCTTTGCTATTGAACTGCGCCATATAAATTGTCTTCTTTCCATTAGATTACACTACAATAAAACCACAGTCAAGACGATTACATAGTGCTTGAAATGAAAAGGTGAATATGTCGTCAGCTTCTGTTCAGTCGACGAGTACCAAGCCTCCTGAGGCTGGTAGAACATCGACACGAGGGACGGACTCCAGCACTTCAAGGTAGGTCTACCCTAAACAGCCTCATACAGTACCAGTTCATTAATGAAACCTAGGAGTGTAAATTGGTTAGAAGTTGACAGCATATTATTATGTATTGTTATTCTATTAACTACACACTCGTTCATCACTCGAGGCTATTCAGCTGTTTTTCCACAATAGACAGACTACCAAAGAAATTTGTAACCAAATATCATTTTCTGGGGCCTAATACTGATTCATAACTCATTTTAGTTATTTAAATTGCTTAGTATCTATTTATTTGTTTGTTTACGAAATTCGATTGGTCTGAATATTGGTGCGTTGTCAGTTGCAGATTGAGCAAGGGGCAAAACAATGAATCCGTGCGTGAATCCATTTCCAGTTTCCCTTCCGAGAGATCCTCAAACGTAGCCAACCAAGCGACTTATTCCACTCGCAGCTGCTCGCAGGATAATGTTCCTCGTTCATCTACGACTTCAGGTAACGACTAGTTTTGCAAACTTCATCTCCGTATGTCCCAGCTGCAATCTTTTGTAATCATTTAAGTAACCTTATCTAGAACCGTTAATTTCTAAAAATAATTTCATACTTCTATTTATTTTTGATTAGATTTGCAAGTTTTCAGGCGTCCAGTCTTGACTATACTGTCATTGTGTGAAGTTTCTTACTCGGTTTTAAAGCTTCTAGAATCCACGTATTGTCTTTCTTATTCAGTCACAAGATCTTCCACTTCAAGGTTCGCAAGCCAAACTCTTGCCAGCAAAACCAATTCCTCCATTAGCGGCTTCTTTCTCGGCCAAACCACTGAGTCTACATCAGAGAAACCCCGCTTCTGGTATCAAGCATCAACTTCAGAACCTGTAAACGCGAGCAACTTTGCCGATACAAGAAAACGCCGTGCATCCAACGTCCCCCTTGCCGTGTCTCCAAGCAACAGATTAGAAACTCGTTCCAAGAAATACTGTTCCAATAAAGAGGGCTCCAGAATTCCCTCTGAAGACTTGACCGATGATCGGCCGAAAACTATATCACACTCTGGAGAAAGCAACAGCACATATACTGACAACGGAAAAGCCAGGTTTGTGAAGAAATCTGTGGAGGCGATTGTGGGTTTAAACGAAAAGCGAGCAAATAGTTCTACAGGCGTGACAGTGGATAACAAAGAGTCAAGTTCGGCTCTAAGAGAAAGCTCATCTTGTTCTACTCGTTTGGTTGCGATACCCTTCGGAAGCATACCGATTGACATAGTGGTCGGATGTGGTAGCAGCAGAGACGGAGGCTTTCTTAAAAGAACTGCAAGTGTTGTTGCGGACCGTTCCGGTAATCTTGCCAATTCCTCTGTCGTTGACAGATCTGTCAACAGGCGTCCTTCCAACACAGATTCTTCCATCACCACATCCAGTTCTTCGACATCTAACACCTCGGCAGATCCACTCAGAGAAAGAACTTGCTTTGCAGCAGAAACCGATGCAATAGGTGAAGATATTAGAGTTGGAATGGCACCGTCATCTGTCAGCAGCATAAGTTCATGTGCTCATCAGTCCGTGGAAAACAGATGTCCCGAAAATGTTCCACAACACGATATACTACTCAGAGCTCCAGCCAGTGAATGCAGCATCGATATAGACGACTCCATGAACACGTCATCGATTTCCAATGTCCATCTCAGCGTTAGTCAGACGGATGCAAATCGCAAAAAGCCACTCCTCCATATGACTATTAGCAGTAACAGCGACGTTGAGTTCCTGTTCAACCGGACTCCATCCGAAACATCGACACGAACCGAGCTAAGCATCGTCGTCAAGATTCCAAGAAGCGGAGCTCAGACTGATTCATCACTTCACATCACCAATGACAGCAGATCCTCTTTGGAACAATGCAAGGTAAGTCACGGTAGTAACTGGCATTCCGTTTGGTGTGGATAATACGGAGGTGGAAAACATCATGAATGTTAAGCAACATCAAGTCCGATTAGCACTTGTTTGCATGACTATTCTTGGAACACCACACCAGCTGACCCCCACCCAGCTGTCCATTCTTTTGGGGTCAGTAAATGGTCCTGTAAATCACCATAAGTCGCGAGGTTTAAATAGGTGCCCTGCTGTTGGATTGCTGGGGTTGTGTTCGCACCTCATCCGAATGGTTCTTCCATCTAAGGACCACGAATCTGATGAGAATCGATAGAGTCATATAAACTGTAATGTGTTACCTTTACATTCTTGCTGTTACAGGCAGCTGTCGACAAATTATACCCGATTGTCAACACCGATGGTTCACGCCCTACAGGATTTTCTGCAGTAGACAACCAGCTTTCCATCAGAGACCTAGACAGACCGAGCCTCGAGGTTTCTGGAGATGACGGATCTGGTGTCCATCGGTACGTCCTTCGATGTCAGGATAGAATGATGCCTTCGACCTCCGATCCGGCGACCCAGCAAATGGCTTTCGTGTGCACTATCGAACAAAAGCAGTGTGAATCGACAGGAGAGAAAGAGGATGTCATTTGCGCACCTGAATCTCAGTTGCAGGTGTCTGAGACGTTGCAAAAAGAACTCAAGTCACTGGCGGTTCTGCGAGAAGACAATTCCTGCTCAGATAGGGGCACCGCTTGTTGCTCAGCATTGGTCAGTCATGCGTCGTCAGTTTCAGGGAATGCCGATTCGCATCTCAAATTTGTCGGAGCTTCGCATGATCCAGTGACTCATACTGACAACCATAATATCGGATTTCCGTCTGAGTCAGTTCTGCCCTGTAACACCCAGCTTTCCATCGGAGACTTGGACAGACCAAGCGTCGATGTTTCTGGAAATGACCGATCTGGTGTCCACCGGTACGTCCTTCGATGTCAGGACAGAATGGTGCCTTCGGCCTCCGATCCGGCGACCCAGCAAATGGCTTTCGTGTGTACAATCGAAGAAAAGCAGTGTGAATCGACAGGTGACAAGGAGGATATGACTTGCACAAAGGAATCTCAGTTGCAGGTGTCTGAGACGTTGCTAAAAGAACTCAAGTCACTGGCGGTCTTGCGAGAAGACAATTCCTGCTCAGATATGGCCGCGGATTGTGGCTCAGCTTCGGTCAGTCATGCATCATCAGAGTCAATTCTGCCCAGTACCAATAGAAATTCACTCAGAAGTGCCAGAGCTTACTTCAAAGAACTCTGTTCGCGGTATGGAAACTGTTCCACTGCCAGTAAGACGATGTCTGATACACAGCCACCCTCAGAAAGTTCTAAGCCCAAGGAGAAGTCAGACCACTTGTCAAATTCTGCAGCTAAAAGTGATGCTAAATCAAAGACTAAGAAGTGTTTCCGATCCTCTCGATACTTGACCGATTGCTCGTCAAAACCCACGAAATTGTCCAATGAATTTTCAAATAGCAGAAACAACGGAACAAAAACTGATAAGGTTTTGTGTTGCAAGCCCTCGGCCGAGAATGATATAGAGCACGACTTAGAAGAGAGAGACGACGAATTGACAATGGAGGTATCAAAAGGGAGCGCTCACAACATAAAATCAAGTAAGAGTCTTAGAGATAAGTCGGATCCAGACTCCTCGGACGGCTCTGTTAGGTTAAGTGGTGTACCAGATGCTAAATCTAAAACTAGCGCATCGGTGTTGAAACTTTATTTTAGTGTATCTGGCTCAAGTTTAGGTTCTGGAACCGAGAAAAATATCGCACATAATGTTGAAGATACCAAGAAAGAGACAGCCTTTATGAATCTGTTGGCAGAAGAAACACATTCAACAGGTCTCGAGAAGACTGCCAAGTCTCAAACAGACGCATCTACCTTTGCAACACCAGTGGACGTTCACAGTTTAGATATTCATCCTCCAGAAGACAATATTCAAATCGATAGCAAGAACGGCAGTTCATTCCACGCTCTGCCAAACTCCGATATTCTCACGGAATTGACCCAATCGCTGCCGAGTCAGCCGTTTGTTTCAGAGAAACATCTGCCGAATGAGAATGCGACGGCGCCCTTTCCACCCCAGTCGGAGTCTATGTCATCGAATAAACGGATGGAAAAAAGTGAACAACTTCCAACTGGAAAAGTGAAAGATTCTTACACAAAAGACAGAGACGATATCGCTTCGTCTATGACGCAACGGAAAGAAACTGATTCAGAAACAGGACTTAATCAAACAAGTTCTGATTTCGATTCAGAGTTCCATGATGACGACCAAACTGAAATGGCCGATTACTCGGTTGGATATTCACAAGATGAACGTCAAATTTATCAAAACAATGGCAGAGGTTTCTTCCTAGGTTCAAAGAATACAAACCAGAAGAAATTATCCAAACTCGAGGATATTGCCAACTCCCAATTGCATCATCAGCGATGCCAATCTGGATGCTTCAGCGATTCACCTGTCGCAGCAGAAACACCTACTGGAATGAGGCTGAAGGACAGTTTAACTGACTTCAACTGTGAGCAGGAATATACTCAGAATTCTGGTAGGAAAAACACGTCCATACGAACTCATCCGAAACGAAAGGCTCGCAAACGATCACTCCATTCTCATACAGGCCTCTTACACCTCGGCTGCCAGTCAGATGACTGTAATCCTGGGTCAACAGAACGTGTGACCAAAAGTGATGAATATTCATCTGATGGTCTTGAGTCCAACACCACCTTGCCCTATAGGAGTGACGAATACGATGATCAGGTGGTACAAATACCGAATTCGGAGAGAGCGGTAAGAGACAACTGTGGCTGCAAGACTGAGCCCAGACGGAGTCGTAACAAACCTTTCCATTCTGAGAGAAAAGATATGCCAACACGAACACACACTTCTCATGTCGAACATGAGTGCGTGGAGAAGCACAAGGAGTCTGACTTTAAAGTAGAGCGAAAAAGAAAACACGGAGCTGATAAAAACATCTTGGTCGTCACAGATGACAATCTGAATTTTGTTCCAGAAAACAAAAGACGAAAAAGAACAAAGAATCAGCCGATCACAGACTACAGGTTTTCCTTGAGCAACCTAAGAAGGCGAATTGACGATATTTGCGGCGGCCTAAATGTGATTGCAGAACGTTACGACGATGAAGGATTCCAGCAAAGGAAGGACGGGAAAGCCAAAGACAATGCAAGTGACCACGATTCGTGGACAAAGAATAACCTAAGAAGCAACGGTACTTTGATAGTGCAATCAAAAAAGAAAGAACAACATATTTTATCGAGTAGCATTCATAACTTGACAGCGTTTGAGCAACACAACACTACCTCCACCTTCTTAGAGTGCAATGATTGGTCCTCTTTTGATAAACCACTGGGATTTGTGGGATTTGGCAGAGAATCGAAACATGAGGCGAATGATTGTTTTTCTGAAATTGAGTCTGTCGTGAGAAGCAATGTTGTTGACAAGAAAATGAATAAAGGGGAAAACCGGGACCATGTTAAGAGAAGGAGGTACAAAAGGAAGAAAAATGATCGGATACCCAAGGCAAAACCAGAGAAAGACCACTGCAACAAACCCGACGACATTACTTCCATCAGTTGCTCAAATAAGACAACAGACCAGGAATCCATGAATGTTCAGTGTAGCAACGAAGACAACGAAGATTGTAACATACAATTTAACAGATTCCTCACCACCGATACCAAAGAAAAAAGTCGAATGGGATTTTGTAGAGAGTTTGAAGTTGAAGAGAGAAAAACATCCGTAGTTCCTAAAAATGAACTACAGCTCAACGCTGCTACACTTTCCGATCCCGTACATCGTAATTCGGACGAGACGGAAAGTGACTCAGAACATAAAGATGCGCTTTATTTCGATCGTCTGCACAAAGAGTTCGAACTTGTTGCAGCTCACCAGCGTAAACTCGATGAATTCACTCTACTCGGACCTGAATGTTCTGCAATTCTGCGAGAACACGAAGCGCAAGAATTGCGTGAAATAGGCCTAAAGACAAACATTTCTCCTCCGGCGACCTATACTCGGCGCCATTCTAGCTTCCCTAATCAGGAATCCGACGCGCAACCAGAAGAGAAAACTGATCAGGTTCTGTACCAGAGAAAATTTTCTGGAGGTATTGATGGAATAGAAGACGGAAAAGGTAGACCTCAAGATGCGTCAGAGAATGGGAAGAATTGCCTCCCATGTGAAGATGCCTACAATGACTTAAGACTCAAAGCAGACAAGCTCGAACGGAAGAAAGACAGAGGAACTAAGAGGCGAAACACAATCACAGCTAGTCGTCATGATGACGATTTTTCAAATGAACATCACAAGTTTACAAACAAACCCAACTGCAGTTGTGCGGAGCTGGAAAATGGTTACTTTTCGCTTCCATGTGATAAAGAAGATTCAGGACCGAAGCTTTCAAACTGTCACGATTGGACAACTGGTAGAGGAGCTATCAGGTATGAAAGGATTGAAAGCAGTAGCTACCTGGAGACTTGGATTGAAAGAAACTTTGAACCGATCGTCAATCCTGAATGTGTAAATCTCGAAGATACGCCGTCTTACGAGTGTTCAGTTATACCAACATGTGGTCGACGAATCGCTGACTTCGAAATGGATGCTGAAGAAGAAAATAAATGTTCTTATCTGTCGAGTGCAATTGTAAACCATGAAATCACTATGAATGGCTATGGCAGGAAAGATTCTCGGTCAAAGGGCAGACAGAAGACTGACAGCAAACTACAAAGCCAGTGTGGTACAACCTGTGATGAGCTTGGTAAACCCTACGAAGAGCGTGGTATGCCTTACGATGGCAGAAGGGATTGTCGGTCCAAAGAAAAACAAGAAACTGACAGCCAACTACAATACGATTGTGATAAACCCAGACGTCAGTCGCCATGCAGAATGATTGGTGTTACGAAAGCAGCTGTCGACACCGGTGCTATGACCGAGAAGACGAGTAGCACGAATTACAGGAGTAAACCTGAACACGATCAAGTGGAAAAGAAACAAAGAAAAACTAAAAGCAAACGAAAAGCATCAAATGCAGCTTCTTTTGAACCCGATAATAATATTCCAGAACTTCTTGAAACTAAACTCAAGGATGAAGCTATCGAAACTCTGCGAACTTCAAACAAACCAGAAACCACTGATCGACAGACTTTACACGAATCCTTGCCTGAATTTGTGGACGACTCTAAAGAAAAAAGCGACCGAAAGGTGAGCTACAGAGAACCAGCGCAGCCAGAAGAGATGCTCCAGAAACTGAACGAGAATAAAGATGGCACCACGAGTAAGAACGACGAAGATAAAGACAAAAGCCGAGGTAACGAGAATAAAATCTACTTGGCAACTGATGACAACTTCACATCCGACAAAAACGAGACCTCGTCGCCAGCTGCAGCAATCCAGGTGAGCAGTTCGCTAACGCACGACTACATACCTGAGCAGATACCTGTAGAAGCCAAGCAACTACATCAGGCGGTTGAGACGAATGACAAGAACGACGAAAGTGAAGCGCAGATGAATCAGAAGAACAGGGTGAGGAGCGAGAATGAAGACAATGAAGCGCTTGAAAGTGATAAGCAGGTTGAGTTAAATGATAAAAAGCAGGATGGAACGAAATCAGTTAAAGGTGCTTCACACGATGATAGCTTAGGGAGCACCGACAATGTTCTATTCACAGAAACGGAGAGAGAAATGCCCAACTCGCGCCATGTTGCTGAGGATGATCCATTTAAGACGACAGATGAGAACCAACTTTACTCAACAGTCGACCGTGAAAATCGCGAGGAAGAAATCCAGGTACACAGCTCTCTAACGTACGATCACTTACCTGTACAAGAACCTGCAAAGGTTTCCGGTGGCATCGCATTGTCTTACTTGGACACCGGCGAAGATAAAGAAACTTCTCCCACTGTTGAGCGGGAGGCTGGTAACTTAAACTCGGCTGCAACCCAAGCAGAAACTGACTTCGAATTACCAGAACGTAAAGAAACCATCGCAAACGTCGATCAAACAGCCGGAAACGATGGTATACCGAGAGGAAACTCGGTAATCGGTGTAAATGAAGTAGATCGCAGCAAACTAATGATGGGATCTGACCAAACAGATCAAAGAGGTAGCAGGAACTCTCGAGATCTCACTTCGGTGCAGCCGCCTGGAACAGACAAGCGCAACCTGGCTGATGTCAGTGTTAACACAAGCACGCAAAATCTCGATGCCAGAACAGATGATTTCAACTTGAAAGGAACGTTTGAGGAAGGTAAGAGAGCTGGAAACGTCCCAACGATAAACCCTGACTTTTCGTATGGATCGTGGATTCCGGGGGATCAAAGAACGCCAGTCATTGTCACATGGCCAGAGTCAGCTGCCATAGAAACGAGATACCCTGACTTTGCGTATGGATCGGCGAGTCTGGAGCAACAAGAAACGCCTATCATTGTCCAATGGCCAGAATCAGCTGTTGTTGACAAGAACACCATGGCAGGGCCAATTTCTTCACAGGATCGACACTCTCATCTACAACGACCACTTGTCTCATACGATGAAGCACCGGACATAGCTACCAAGAAGACCAAAGGAAAAGCAAAGAAATCGGGTTTGCTTGCTACACTAGACAGTCAGAGAGAGTTAGAGAGCAAGCGTTCGAGTCTATTGTCCCCGATGGAATCGTTCCAGAAGATGCTTCGCGAAGGAATGATCAGCAAGAACAAGAACAAGAACTTATTGCTCAGTAGTACTTGGAGGTACACGGATCAGGAACTTGTACACCAGTCTGAACGCCACTCCCTTGGACTGATGATGTCGTCAGGTACCAGCATAAGCCACGTCGTCAACCCCGAAAACCCCAGTGGTACAGGCGTGAATTGGACTGAGTACGAAGCACCCGGAAGTAGTCCGGAACAGTTCTTGGGTGTGATAGACTACAGCAAACGGGACTCGAACGTCGAAGTTCCCGTGGAAGAACCAGCGCCGGACGATATAGACAGAATCTGGAGACTGGACCCAACCGACGAACCTTACTTATCGCAAGACTCTGCAACAAGAAACTTGATGTGGACAACCGAAAAGGCCGGAAGTGGATCGTACGAGAAAGACGCGGAGGCCTCGAAGGAAGACAGGAGACAAGAGGAAATGAAAACAGAAGATTATGAAACGGCTGAACGTCACTTGACTGGAATCGAACCTAGTACTCCGGAATACGCGACACTGAGGGCAAGTAATCACTTTCCTGCTGCACAGTTTTAAAAATAACTTACTGTGAGTTCTGTAAAATATTACGATTTGCCCTTAAATATATAAAATGTAAAAGTGTTGTAGATTTATAACCAAACCATACGGAACCAGATTTGACCAGACCACTGCAGAGCACACCAGACCAAGCGTAATAAGTACATTAAATAAATAAACAAATAAATAGTAACCTCTCTAAAACTGGACAGTTCAAATAAGCCTGCGTTGTTACGATTCTTCAAAATGCGCTGTTTGCCAAGAAATCGATACATTTGCAGGAGTTGGACTGGGTCAGCAGACAGCTGTTGCGATGCCGCAGAGAAAGTGAAAAACTGATGAAAGACAAATCGCTGATCCAGCTGAAGCTGCTGAAACTGAAGGACCCGCAGACGTCTACAGGAGATGCGAAAAACAAGGAAGAGGATTTAGAGGAGGAGGAGGAGGAGCAGGAAGAGGAGGAAGAGGAAAACGCTCTTCAGCAATTGGGCTTCTATGCGTGGCAGAAAAATGATGCCACGTTGTCCACATTCCCCCTTGATGTGAGTATGCATCTTTTACGGAAGCAGTTCAAGCCAACTCATACTTAACACCAGTACTGATACTTACCATTAGTACTGATACTTACCATTAGTACTGATGCTTACCATTTGTGCTGAATCTTACCATTAGTATTGATACCATTAGTACTAATCCTTACCATTAGCACTGATACTTAACATTAGTACTGATACCATGAGTATTGATGCTTACCATTAGTACTGATATCATGAGTACTAATGCTTACCATTAGTAGAGATGTTTACCATTAGTACTGATACTTACCTTTAGTACTCATATTTAATGACGAAATATCACTAGCCGTCAAACGGACTGACTCTCCATCCTTGCTTGATTGGTGACTGGATTTTCAGCTCGATTACGACAGAAAACTTGTTCTATAGAATAGAACAGAACAGAACAGAAATTAACCGAATGGAATGGAATAAAATAGAACGGAAAAGGAAAGGAATGGAATGGAACCGGTGACAGGGGGTCGGAATGGATTTGGATGAACTAAATTGGACGTAGTTAATTGGATTTGATTAGACTAGACTAGATCAATACTACGTTAATATTGATTACAGATTAATTACATACATTAAGTAAGTAAGTAAGTAAATAAGTTTATTCTTTATTAACCAATAGCTAATCGCACATCGGTTATTAAGATTAATTGTAACTTATTACGCCGTAATGCTACTGTAAAACTCCTTTCTAATCTAGAGTCTCATCGCCATAATGCTGTCTTTTGCTTCAGCAACTGCGTCAGTTGAGACGACATCTGGAGAGATGCCAAAAAGACAGGGAGTCTGCTCAGCGGCAGAGGCAAGCTGCTCAGATGGAACTTGACAAGATGCTGCAGAAAATACCCGAAGTGCCGCAGCCGTCATCCCAATCTAAGAAGGTCGCTGATGGGCTGAGTAAAGGCGCCGCATAAATGTCATGACTATACATTTACAATTGGGCCTAAGTATCCTACTAGAAGTAATGTAATTCAATCTCGTCAAATGGCATACAATGCAATACAACTGAAATTTGATAATGTCCTCTTACATAGCTCCGAAGTGCATATTGAAACCAGACAATATAGGACACATTAAGAAAAGAACACAGGTAAATTACATAAGGTAAAGTAAGGTAAAACAAGGAACAGTAAGACAATTGCTCAAATATTAAACTCCTCGTTCAGCAATTGTCCTGAGAGGCGTGGTATTCGGGTTGAAGCGCAAACACCCCAAGGACATTCTAACAACCGGACAACCTTTCTTTACGGGTTAAACGGCTCGACGACGAGTTGTTAATGTCACATGAAGGATCTGGATTCAAATCGCAAAAGCAGAGGTGTCATTCCCTTTAAATCTGCCACCGCGCCACCTGTGCTGTCTTGTCTTATGAACTGTAAACAACTGCGTTACCTTTACCTCCATTTATCCACACAAACCCACACGAACAACCAATCCAACCAACCCAAAAATCCATTTATCACAACCAATCTCAAACAGTACCTCATTCCCAAACAATCCCCAATCTCAACCAATCCAAATAATCTCTCATCCTGATACTTTGTCACTTTCTTGTTTTGCTTGGCTACAGAGAACAGCGCAGACTGGACATAAAAACGGTGACCATGACGTCGAGGTCAAGGGTCATTCGAGTGCTGAGGTCAACCCTGTCGTCGTTGGCCGCCCCTACTACTACACTATGATGATGGTTACCGAAGGTGACACATGCTCCAGACAGGTGCGTTTGAAACACGAGGGCTTCATAATTGTGGGATGGACTGACCACCATATCTTTATTGTCTAGTAACTCCACCTACTTTCATACGGCATTCTTTGGAAAGCTCTGAACCTCCAGCTTACACTTTGCGGCAGCGGAATAGGAGTGGCATCAACTGAAGTTCTTACAAAAACAAGGTCGAGGAATAAATTGAGGACAATGATACAGGAAGACGATAGCGATGAAGGTGGCGATAACGATGATGATGATGATGATGATGATAATAATGATGATGATGAAGAAGACGACGACAGTGATGATGATGATGACGACGACGTTGACTTTTGCCAGTTCTACAGCCAAGTGAGAAGTCTTCTGACGAAACTGAGGGCGGAACGGAGCGATTGCAGCTGCGGTGATGAGGATTTCAAGGAGAAGATGCTGTGGATCCTGTGGCACCAGCGCCAGGAAGCGTTCAGGGAACTTGGAGAATGGGAAAGACTTCTGCGAAGCATGGACATTCCCGCTGGAACCGTCAGGGAGTCACTCAGAGTAAGGAGACGATCATATCCACATCAAAAAGGACAATGTTCAAGATCTTTTGTTGTCGGGTTTTTTCGTTCCTATGAGATAATTGATGCTTGAGAAAATTAATCCAGTTTTCTTTAATATTATCGTAACTTGTGACAGCCTTAGGGCACCGACGTGGCCGAGTGGCTAACGCGTCAGGCATTCAACTCTGCGGCCTGGGTTCATCTTCCGAGTAGGCCTACGTCATGTGAAATTCTCTTTCTTTACCTCTGTTCCATTTTACCTTTGTCTGCCCTAATCTAACGAGAAACTGACTCTTGCTCTTGTAGCAGCTACAGAGGCAGATGGACGATCAAATCGCCGAGATTAATGACAACAGGAACGAGATAAGTCAACTACGGATACAAAAGATGAGAATGGAACAGACAATGAGCGAGTAGGATGACGCGTTCCCTCGTTCATTCATTTATCCATTCATTCATTCTTCCATCCATCCACCCCCATCCATCCATCTATCGATCGATGGATCGATTGATCTATCAATCCATCTATCAAGCCATCCATCAATCAATCCATCTATCCATTCATCTATCCATCCATCCAGCCATCTATCAGTTCATTCATCCGCCTGTCTGTCCATCCAACCACCTATTCATTCGTCTATCTGTCTATCCATCTATCTACCCGTCCATCCATCCGTCCATCCATCCATCCATCTCCCAGCTCGTAGATTGGTCTGGAATCCATTATATTATTGACAACAGTAGCAGACTATAACGATAGAAGTACTTGTTGAATAGCCCACTGTAGTCGTGGAATTCTTTTAACGTGCCAGGCACATTCGACAGCTGATGGAGGACAGATGGAGACACGCTGTCCTTGTGAAGACATTGAGGCAGAGAAATGATTTCTTGACGTCTGAGGTGCAGTCAAGGAAGACAGCGGAAGAGTCGAGCGAGACGTCTTCTCAGCTCAGAGACAGAAAAGAGATTCAGTCACTTCGCGGTAGGTCAACTATGCAACTTTGGATCGATTTCGCGGTGGTTCAAACATTATGGCAGTTAGATCTACTGTACATCTCCGATATTTCTCAGCGCCACACAAAAGCTGCGTCAGAGAGACCAGCTTAGTCATCGGAGTTAAGAACGTGATGTATTGATTCCACTTGTGTTGCGAGAGTCTGCCAGCTGTCCTCTGATGCGGAGACTTTTCTTGCTAATTGGAGCCTCACTTGCCGGCGGATGAACTTTTCACTGTTATTGAACTGTAATGTCATTCCTCTCTGATACGAGTGATATGTAGGAACCTTGAGCAAATTTATATAGCACATTTGTTAGCGCAATTGGCTGATGTCGCTACACTGGTGCTATATAAGTATTGCACTATGAATTTCGCGATTTGTTTCCCGTTTGTTTTATTTTTTCATTTATTTTCGATACGTCTTAAGTATCCGTCTCAAGTGTCAATGCCCTCAGATTCACTGAACATTCATTAAACAGGAAAATTCGAACTAATTCCATTCGTGTGTTTACTCAAGCGGAAATCTGTCGCCTTGTCGCTCGTCTGAAGGTCACGGAGGACTGCTTCGCACAGCGATGTCCCGTAAATGCACTCCGTGATTCACGAAGTCAATTCGACGACATGAAAAACAAGCCAGAAGATGATGAATTCATTCTCCGGAAAGAAATCAGTTCCAACAAGGTGGAGGTAAAGACAACACAGCAATTGCTGCACTGCACGGTTTCGGATAAGCTGTTTGCTCACTTGTATAACCCAGAGCCATGTTCACTGGACCATAGCTGGAGCCAGTTTTCGGTCCAAAAAATCCTCCATATCCAAACCAATCCCAAGCAATCCCTCGATCCGAACTAATCCCACATAGTTCCTCAGCTGTTTTAACAAATATACCTAAGTATCAGAAGAGTACTCCAATAATACATTCGTTACAGTGGTTGCCAGTTTAAAATCTGTCTATAGTTTAAAACAAAGTACTACATTTAAATCTTTGTTCCATGCATAACCGACAAACCAACAAATATTGCACTCGATCAATGACTCTTGTTGCGCTTCGGAATTATTTTTTCACTTGAAGCGAGCATCGTTTGATGCCTCGGGCATTATGATAACGGTGCTATAGAAGCCATTAGATTAGATTAGATTAGATTAGATTAGTCTCTCGACCCTTAACAATCTCAAATAATCTCCCAATACAATGAATATGTTCAGTATCCCAATTTCCACGTCCATCGCCGAGAACTAATTTAAAAAAAATAAATCGACCTTTCTCCAACTTCTTTCCAACATTGTTAGCCCGTTATTGTTGACAAATGGCTTAGTTCTACCTTGCAATTGTAGCCTCTATTTTATCGATAGTAACGATTATCTCGCAGGATAGAGCTGACTCGACTTCATGGAGAAGGGGAACGACAGAGGACGTTGGGAAGAGGAAACTAGAGGAGGATCTCAACAAAGAAAGGACCAGTTGGATTCGAGGTAAAGAGCCAGTAAATCTGAAGCTGAGGCTTGGAGACAAGGAAGAGGGGCAAGAAACCCCCTTCGGTAAATCGGCAAAGTTTTAGGAATGCATTTCCTCAATCTACCTGCACTTTGTTGTCCTTCAGATCTCAAATTAGGAGACATCTGTTTCCGCTCGCTTGTCTGCGAATCCTTCTGTATCAATGGAATAACTGACCTTTGGCAAATGACCAGTTTGCGACGGTGCGCCATCGATTGATGCCTTGAACGCTTTATTATAATGGCTCTATAGAAGTTATATTATTACTTCAGATAGCTGAGCGCTATATCAATGATACGTGTGCTATACAGAGGCTTTAAATTGTAATGGTATGTAACGGGCTATTTATGAAGCGCCTCTGTGCAATTTCATTTATTTGCACTATATAATTGCCAAAATTGTGATACTACAGGAAATAAAATCTGCAATAAATAAATATATATACAGAAAATTAAGTTGTAATCTTTTGCGTATGTAAGTATATAATTATACGTGAAGGTAGATATTTGTATAGCGCCCTTTTGCACTTCTCAAAGGTCTTGGAGCTATTGCTTTATACGCCACCATTGCAAGTGTTTGCGTCACAGAGAAAGACGAGCTGGTGAAGAAATTAAAGTTTCGAGACAAAGTCATCGATGAACTGAGGGCGAACGCAAAGGATCGAAGTAGGTGGCCCTCGTTTCAACTCGCCGACTCCACAAGATCAAAGGAACCGACGAAGACGGCAGCGAAGAAACCACACAAGAATTCCAACTGGTAGACGTAATTGTATTTGAAATGTAGATAAAACTTAATCTGAAAGATAGTTTATACAAAGGTTAAATCGCAAAAGAACACGCATATATTTTTATCCTATGAAACCTTTTGTATCCTGTGATGATGGGTGTGTTTTTCAACTTAGCGTTCGAATCCCAGTCCATGCGAAAATTGACATCTCGGTATCAAGCCTTGTAACCCGTAAGGAATCGGCTTTTGGAGTGCTATGTTATTAAGCGCCATTATCTAATGACTAAACATCGATTGATGGCGCTCAACAATTGTGAGAAATCCTCGATCTTCTTGTTGAGTCTTCAATAATCCCCATCATCACGCTTTTCACAATACCTTGCCCATCTTGTAAAGTCTGTTCGAGACAGGTGTATGGAGATTGCTCAAGCCCCAGTTTAATAACTGTAATTGTAATTAGCAACATCTACCGCGCCGGTGTCTAATGCACGAGGCGTCAGTCGATGGCGCACCAAAGCCAAGCCGCAATAAGGTCAATATCCAGAAGTCTAGTTCCCTAAAACAGAGCAGCAGCCTGCGGTGGATAAGCAATTTGAATAAGGTAAGTCTTAAGTTGATAATAAAATGACATAAGAAACTGTGGAGAACGAAGAGACACAGGGATACCTTAAGCCCTTCCCGACCGCATGACCATTGTACTGCGTGTGTTAGTTATACGAAAAAGCGCAGAGCTGCTTTAACATCAGTCCAGTGTACTCTAATAGGATCACTCCTATAGCACCACTGTAAAAATTATTAATATTAGTCATTACTGATATTGATTTTAGTGTTGGTGTTAGTATTAAGGGTTAATGTTGAAGTTAGTGCTAGCAGTAATGCTGATGTCAGTGGTAGTAACTAACAGTGTTGGTGCAAATGTTAGTGGTAGTATTAGTGTTTGTGTTAGGCCTAATGTTAAACTTAGCTCTGTTTTATGGATAAGGACGGAGCACCGTTTGCAGTTAAAAACGCCGTTCAGCTCTAGGTTTCATTCTGAGGCTCGGATCGATCAGAATGAAGGGAAGAAAGGAGAAAAACAGATGAACGGGAGATGGTCTTCTCCTCTTCTGGCCTCCCACCCTTCTCCACTGGACACAAGAAACTACAGGCAGAAGCAGTTGCGGGTATTACTTTGATACAAATGCCAACATATTTGTTGAAATTTAAAATTAAGCCTTCTGGTATGACTTTACATACTACGAACAGTGTCGGACATGTTTAAAATTTCCATGTTCTTTAAACTGACAAAAAATTATAATTTATCTTAACTTGCTTGATGAAATTACTTGATTAGATGGTGTTAATGACTTGCTACGCATCGAAAGAACAAGTTTAGCTCTGTAAAGAATTTTCTGTATCTACAGTCCAACCGTAACTCGAGTGTAATTGTTCTCGGTAGGTGTTAATGCAGCCGCTGAATTGTGGGAATCTCACACAGCGACATCTTGTGACTGACTCTGCACAAGCTTCAAGCCGATTCGAGTTAGTAAGTTACTTCAGACAGGTAAGGTAAGGTAAGGTAAGGTAAGGCAAAGTAAGGTAAGGCAAGGCAAGGCAAGGTAAGGTAAGGTAAGGTACGGTAAGACAGTCCCGCATTTTATACAAGCCTTATTCGACAATGGTTGTCAGGGGTGTGTCCTGGAACTGAACAATATTTAGGCTGGAGCGCATGCGTGACAACAGTAATCTTATTCGAGACGTAGACTGCAAGCTCAAAGCCTATAAGTCGGTCTGATGTTCTTCCGTGTACCATTTTTAATGTTGATGTAGCGCTGCTGTATTTTTTGGCAAACCTTGTGCATCCAATTTCTTTATATAATTGTGCATGTTTATATTTCTACCTGGGCATTGACATAGCGCCTTTTAAGAACCTCTCAAAAGTCGGTTTTATAGCAATGTTTTGTGTTGTCTAACCGTTCGCAAGTATTCTGTATATAGATGTAGAGACAGCCGTTTCAATTCAATGTTTTATTTTCTGTTACTTTTGAGGGTTAGTGTGAAATTCTATGGTCACAAATCACCTCTTTGAGTTCATACTTACCTATCGTGACAACTTACTTGAGCGAAGTTGAATCTCATTTGGTGAATCTCTTTGTTTTCGAACAGCGTTAGCTGTAAAGACCTTTCTCTCGTTGACCTGGATCGAGATGTAGAATCCGAATACGAAGCACTCCTTGGACAGAGGCACCGGAAAGATCTCGTTGCGACTAGTTCAGCCGCGGGCCAGCTGAGTGAAATCGTGAGGCGGGTAAGGTGCAAGTTTCGCGTGAAAGCAAATCACGAGTGCAGTGGTACTAAAGCAGATTATTATTTGTCTTCGGAATCACGTACAACCCTAGTTATGCCATTATGCCTAGTTATGTAACGATTCGATTATGCGTTTCGTAGGTTTACCAAGTTGGTCGGTCGATCAGCCAGTCAGCCTTGGAGCCAACCAGCCATGCAGCCGGCCAGCCATGCAACCGGCCAGCCATGCAGCCGGCCAACCATGCAGCCAGACAGCCATGCAGCCAGACAGCCATGCAGCCGGCCAGCCATGCAGCCGGCCAACCATGCAGCCCGCCAAACATGCAGCCAGACAGCCATGCAGCCGGCCAGCCATGTAGCCAACCAGCCATGCAGCCAACCAGCCATGCAGCCGGCCAGCCATGCAGCCGGCCAGCCATGTAGCCAACCAGCCATGCAGCCGGCCAGCCATGCAACCGACCAGCCATGCAGCCGGCCAACCATGCAGCCCGCCAAACATGCGGCCAGACAGCCATGCAGCCGGCCAGCCATGTAGCCAACCAGCCATGCAGCCGGCCAGCCATGCAGCCGACCAGCCATACAGCCGACCAGCCAGTTTGCCAACCAGTCAAATTGCATTCAATCATCAAATTTTGTTTTTATCATTATTTTATACAACATTATACTGTGCATCAATTATAAAATATTATATAAAAATATTATACTTACTAATTATAACATATGTATATAATAAAATATTATATTATAAATTATGAAATATTATTTGCGAAATATTATTTTTAGTATCGTATTTCATATTTAGTAAAATGTGATCGTAAGTTATGCAGCCAGGCTGTCGCTTGCCACATGAGGCTTTCGGATTTTGACAAGTCATAGCCACTTCATATGCATTACCTTCTCTGCAGACTGATATTACACAGCCCTTGTGCGGCACTCTGGTCTATCGGTAACGCGTTTGGTCAGTGATCATGCAATTGAGGGTTCAACTCCGTGTAACCATCCTGGGCAAGTTGTTTGCGCACACCGCGCCTCTGTCACAGACCAGTATACTTTGGTACCGGCGTAAGCTTGGAAGTAAACGGCAAGTCCTGCGATGCACTGGCCCCGTGACCAGGACCTTGGGATTCGACCGTTGCCGGTTCAAGGGCCTAAAATGAAATTTAGCGCCTGCCCTACGTCTCATTTGTGAGATATGGAATACTTTACTTACTTGGACGCATAACATCTTAGGGTACAAAATAAGTAAATACAGTTGATGAACGTGTCAGACACAAATTATAGATACAAAAATAGATAGTTTTCCCAAATAATCTGACTGAGTGATGGATTGACTACAGATGGAGAAACTGGAATCTCTCGTCAATGGTCAGCATCTTCTGTTGACAGTCATTCGTGCCAGGATGACATCACTAGATGACGACAACGAATTCCTGCGTCAGCAGCTGGCTGCTCTACGACGGCGCACCTGTTGCGAACCGGAAACTGACAGGTAAATGCGCAGACGATCCTTCCCTGCTCATTTGAATTAAACTAGGTGATGTCGGTATAATCAAGTACGACGCACAGTTACATGATGCGCTATGTAAATATTACGTACTACTGTTTCTTGGAAATTATCATTATCATCGCCATCACTTTATCATTGACGTCATCGACGTTGTCATCATTATCATATATCATCTTCTCCTTCTCCTGCTTCATCGTTTAACTACCAACATTAAAATACCTTTGCTACACGCTTCTGAGAGGTTTCTGTAGAGGTATATCAAGAAGTGTGTTACCTAGCCTATTTTTAACACAATCACCAACACCACCATTTCCACTACTATCACCACCAAAGCTAGAGGTCCATCACTACGATTGCAACCACCTCCGCCATCATTCTCGCTAAATGGCTTTAATTACTTTGTTGGTGATGGAATTGCAGAGAAAATAACTGGCTAGGAACGCTTGAAAACCTCGCAAGAACAAGCAACGACAACAATGCGAAAGACCTTTCCCACGGAGCGACATCTGACAGCTGACATTGTCTTCAGCCCACGCACCTTACAAGAATAATTATCATCAACTTACAATCAGTCAGGAAACGATTACACAGTTTTTAGAAAAGAAGGCGTCTTTAAAAAATACCTCATTTGCGAATTTATTTGTTTTTGCATAAAGTGCATTGATATTTAACATATGTGCATTGGCTGGTAGCTTGAATAGGAATGTACAAGTGCAGATTTCTAAGTGCAGTTTGTTAGCTCATCTAATCTAATCTAATTTAGTCTAATCTGGAGACCCCTGTATGCCGTTATCATAACTTACAGGACATCAATCGAATGTTGCTTCGATAACCGCTATTCTTAATTGACAATAGGCCTACTTTGCAGAGGAAATTGCCGTGTGACAATATGGGACGATCTAATTCCCTTTATCAGTTTACCCTTATGCTTTCATTTGAAGCTACAGGACTTTTACCAACATTGCTCCTATTCCTATCTTCCTCATCGCATTCGCAATCCATCCAATCCGTCGGACCGTCTAGCTTCTTCACCGATAGATATTCCTTTTGGAACCTGATTCTTGTGTACCTGATTTGATATAGCGCCGGTGTGTAGGCCTAAGTTAGTCTGCCTGACGCAGCTTTTGTGTGGCGCAGAGATTTCTGGGATTTACATTACATTACATACATTACATATTCGTCGTATGCAAACGAAATTGATGCTCTAAGGTTTTCCCCATGTACTGGATCCCTGGCTGGAGAAGTCGCACAGACAGTTAGGCCTATATGTAGTTGAAATGTTGGCTTCCGGGGCATCACGCGGACCCCCGATGGGAGCTTACGTTCTGCCGGCGTTTCTTCGATGGACCGCGAGGACTTCCAATGACGATCGGACGAACATCCGGCACCTCCTCCTTCCGCCTCTTAGACTGCCCCGAGTCGTGAACTTCGCTGACCCGAGCGCCGACGTCTCCTCGACCTCAGTATTATTATTATTATTGTTGTTGTTGTTAATGTTATTGTTATAGTTATTGTTATTATTATTGTTGTTGTTGTTGTTGTTTTCATTATTATTATTTATGTCTAAAATGTGACCATGTTTGAGTACACCTTTCTATATTCGCGTACCTTCAAGCGTGACCACAGAAAACAATTCTGACCCATAGATTAAGTGAAATAAGTCTGTTTTCATTTCTAAGAATGTCCTCCCCCACTCTAAAACTGAGCCGACGACTTTGCCCGTAGCTATTATCAGTTATTACGCATTACAAACGGCGCTGACGTGATTTGGCCACATCATTTGAACTCCAGACCTCGATGTCCTACCAAAATGGTCAGATGTACCGCAGAAATGCAGATCCGGATGATTAGCGATCCGCCATAAAAGTTATCAACCAAAGTCTTATCACTAGCCTTCCAACAACTAACAGTCTACACCGGGAAAAGCAACTGCTAAGTTTTGGTCTCATAACCCCATAAAAAGGGCATTTGACGCAGAAGAGTTATTTAAATATTGGTTCAAAGCAGACGAAAGAGAAAACATCATAACGCCTTAACTATGACAAAAAGTGTCAGTGGAATTCACACCGGGACCAAATTCAAGCGGTCGGTCTTGGCTCTTTCCGATTAGATCTTTCCTCCAGCGCCATGGCGGCATACGAAGGTCAAGGCTTTTGTGAAGAAAGGCAGGATTCATCCGAGAGAACTGTCTGCATTTCCTCGTTGAACTGCTTCGAGCTGTTGCTGGATGATGCATCCTCATCATGATGGCTGAGTGGTCTCAGCGGAACATACTTTGAGGAGTTCCGGTCTTTACTGCACTGAGCTGTAAACAACGTTCCCGAAAATAAAGCGTTTGTGTCATTCATCTATTTTTCTATATATTTATCTTGAAAACCAGCCTCACAGTACACCAGGCGGTTCCGTGTTCTCTCTCTGTCTCTCGAGCCAGGGGGTCGATGAACACTGCGCTTTGCAGCACCTGGAGACCTGTTAGACCCGCGCTCGCATACGGGGATTTTTGCTTTCTCGTGCATTTCGAACGTTCTCCTCGAACAGTCTTCCACTCAAAATTAGTTCTTTACGGCCAGCTCATCTACAGACGCAGCATTTTAAGCCTGTCAGAGAATCATGTTTCAACGCATTGAGCAGTCATCATAAAGGCGCTACACAAAGATCCTGGTACCTGTATACATACGTTTGAATTTCTACCTGCGTCTGACTTGTCATTTTCCAACTCCAGCTGAGCTGTTTCTACTTCGCTTGCTTGCATTAGCATCTGCGATCGATTCTTTGTTCGATGTTGTCCGCAAAGCAAGAGAGCAGCGAGGCCGATAGCGACAACTACCACAAGAACTACCGTCACTGAAATGACGATGGAGTGTCCATACTTGCCGATTAAATTCGTCTGATTGTGAACGTCAAAATCACCTGAAAGATAGAAACTGAATGATACCATTTGAGAATATGCATGACATCAGCTAACGGCAAGTGACTCCAGGTAGAGAGGCAAGGAGAGGCGATCGCAGGTGAAGTGACACGTGGAGAGCGACAGATGCAAGACGGAATGTGTGCGATGTGTGGGAAGTTAGAAAAGGAAAAAGTAAAGGTGAGGTAAAATGAATCGTGTACAAATTAAGACACGATTAATAACAATCATGATTAAGCTAAAGCCTTGACACGGAAGACAAGGTAAAACAAGAAAAGGAAAAAGGAAGTTAATTAAATGACACAGTATACATCACGAACACTGCTACCAACCAGATCATAAATAAACGACTCTTTCGTATGAATTGCACGAAGACAAAGGCAACACTCGTACGTTCAATAACATTTGGAATTGGCGCAATCACTATTAAGGTTAATATAAAAAATTAGGTGTTTAATCACACTTCGATTCGGACGTTACATATAGAACGCCAACTAACGTCGGGATAGACAGAGGCCAGGGCGACCTGTTGATTTCCGCCGGCTTTTCCAACAGATCACGATATTTTAAAGTACGGTTTCACTTGAAGTAGCATCGATTGATGCTTCGTGCTTCGTGATAACGGCGCAAGGGAGAAGTCACTGGTTTAGACTGCGCACAGCCTGGAGACGGTTCCGTGATCTGGATGGTCGGCAACGCGTCGTGGAAGCGGAAACGCTTCGGAAAGGGCACGCCATTGTTGATGGCTGGAATTAGAGCACTGTAGCAGTTGCACTGTAACAGTTGCACTGTAACAGTTGCACTTTAACAGTTGCACTGTAACAGTTGCACTGTAACAGTTGCACTTTAACAGTTGCACTGGAATCGCTGGAATCGCCTTTCCCGAGAGCTCCGGCTAGTATTCCTCAGTTTGTCTCTTCCGCAGTTTCGCAAGCGCCTGAAGTCTGTATTATTTGCCAGTGGTTTCACTGGTTCGGATCGGGAGCGCTTCTGATGAGTCTATTCTTGAAGTGGCGCTTTATAAATGTCAGATTACAATTACAATTACAATTACAACAGTTGCACTGTAAAACTTGCACTGTAACAGTTGCACTTTAACAGTTGCACTGTAACAGTTGCACTTTAACAGTTGCACTGTAACAGTTGCACTTTAACAGTTGCACTGTAACAGTTGCACTTTAACAGTTGCACTGTAACAGTTGCACTTTAACAGTTGCACTGTAACAGTTGCACTGTAACAGTTGCACTGTAACACGAAGCCACCTAAGTGTGTAGTAGCAAAATCGCAGTTGGTTCCGTCTTCACTTAGTTTGCAGCCGAACTCGCACTCTGCACTGCGAGTGATTGGAACCTCCTTTGAGACCGAAATTGCCAATGGCTGGCTGGTATCTTACATGAATAAAATTTTCCAATTTTATTACTTAGCCTTAAAATACCTAAGTATCAAAACAACTTAAAAATTCTTTTAAAAGTCAGTGCAAGCGGAACAGTCGATCATTTCAAGCAACAACGTAACAGTATAGTTATTGTTACATTGATATTTACATATATTATATATACATGCACACATATATATGTATATACATATGTACTATATCATACATATATATACATTTATACTATACATACAGCGTATAATATGTAATATCAGTGCAATTCCTATCCTTCCTTGTCGTAATAGCTGACATGTTCTCAGCGTCATATCTGCCGAAAGGATGCAGTAGAGTAATACCGCCACCTTAACGTATCAGTAGCGACGCTCCCAGATTAAGACCACTTAATAATATGAGACGTTGTAAAATACGACAGTTTGTGTGCATTAAGACTATTATATAGCGCCTTTTATGATCCTTTCGAAAGCGATGCACAAATGGCAATGCAGTTAATGATGCCAATTTAAACTGTCGCGACTCAATGTAGGTTGACATTGTGTGGCATACACTGTAGGTTAGGACAAACATTATCGTTGCCGTACGATGCAACGCGGTCCAAGAACCCTGAAAATGGTGACCAGTGTCAACGCTGGGCGGAAATGCGTTGATTGGGCTCTGCGTGTGTGCGGGAGCACACCAATGATGACGTTTCTAATAATCTGATCACAAATCTCCCTGCTCCTCAAAACAATAACGATTCGGAATAAGGATTACGAGGAGAATAATGTTACCATATCCGGTGACTGTGTATTCAATGTGAAATGTTTTCCCAGTCGCAATGGCATCTTTGTGAAAGACTATTTCTACCGCTTCGCAGCTGGAAAACGTTAGCTGTGTGCTCGAAGTGAGATGATCGCAGGATGCGTGGCTTACGCTTTGATTCAGTTCTGTCTGACCATCGACACAGGTGATCTGAACAAGCATCAGAATGTAGAGCAAAGGGTAAAAGTCACATAGCGCCATTTCTAATGGAAAGTATAAAATGAGGCCATGTGAATGAAATGAAGTAATGGAAATCAGTTTGTCATATTAAGAACCATTGTGGGATTCAGAGAGGCATCTGGTAAACATCAAGACACATGCACAAGTACGAATCATATCACATTATTTTGGTATTTGAGTCATTCTTTGAGATAAAAAAGACCTCACTTTACTTCAGCTTAACGTACATCACCTTGCTTTACTTTGCTTGACTGACCATGTAATTACCGGATTTGAGAGTTGGCATTAGTACGCCTTAGCTTTTACAGCATATAATGTAATTAGAGTTGCGTTTTTGGTG
Organism: Norana najaformis; assembly: GCA_964023275.1. Lineage (NCBI taxonomy): Eukaryota > Metazoa > Annelida > Clitellata > Crassiclitellata > Hormogastridae > Norana > Norana najaformis. The sequence continues at coordinate 9,989,848 of OZ029918.1, read as the reverse complement.
TAGGTCTTTATGTAATGAACTGCTGATGTTGCGGAAAGGTCGCAGAATAAATTGCACTCATACACATGTAGTATATTGAGCTAATAAACTAGAGCTCACTTGAAGCCAATCACGTTGGCAGTTCACTCCGGCTAAACTTAGAAAGCTGATCGTCCAAATCGTGAGCGATATTGAACTGGATTCCGTGGCGTTTATAACATAGTTGCAGTCGAAACTGTAGCGAATATTTCCGTAATTCCACGGGAGATAAATCGCTCCGGATGGACCATCATGAAAACGAGCGCCACATAAAGAACCTAAAAGAAGCAGCGAAGTAAAGCTCAAGTCAGTCTATCGTGATTATAAATTGTAATCGTAAACTCGAGATTTATACAGCGCCAAAAGTCGCGGGAACCAGCTCATTCACAGGCGCTCAGTCAAAACAAAATTGATAGGCAGGAAGGGTCAGATTCGGGTCCAAGTCAAGACCCAAAGGTCAGGCAGCTAGACACTCAGGCAGCTACGGTGGATGGCGTTTGGAATTGGAGCTTCACGAAAGACAAGTGTAAGAGGAGGAATCATAATAGGATTTATGGAAGAGGAGTGCTTCCAGTTTTGCGTGAGACTCCTGCGCAGAGATTGCAAGATGTGAAGGATTGGTGAGTTCGTAGGACAGGTCAGTTAATTGCCGTAATTCCGATGAAAGTTTGCAAGAAAATTACGCACATGCATTAAGATCTTAAACTCATTGCATGCTTACATGGTTGCAAATGCAGTTCTTCCCGCATGCAACGGTATACATGTATATTCCCAAGCCTTAGCATACTGCAGATCCTCCGAGCCGAAGCATTTAAAACAAACTCCTGTCTGTTAAATGTAGGCCTACTTCACTGGTGGCTCCCGGTTTCACAGGGCGAAGGGTTATTTGTCATCGGTCAGCAACCCCAAAAGAATGCGGGTTAGAACAGACTTCGTGGAGTGAAACTTTCTGAACCCAGAGTTTTGGTTAATTATGAGGGAGTTTACACTTACTTTTATCTGTGACTACGTAACGGAGTATGAATCTCCCGTGGGCTACGGACGAATCAGTAACGAAGTTCAGAACTACACTCGCGCAATCGGAAAACGTAAATTTCAGTGGAGTCGACATCCGTCCACAGTATTTTCTGCTAGGAGAAAGTTGCTCCGCCGCAGATTCATCCGACAAGCAGATTACCTAACCAAAAGAAAGTCGAATAGTAATGGATCGATTATTTCATAATTATTAGCATTTTAGAGTGTTCTTTCATTCAACTGTTCATTTGCGAATAAATGAGGAAGCAATCACTCATTGATTGAGTAACTGACTGACTGATTAACTGATTAACTGACTGACTGATTAACTGACTGATTGACTGATTGACTGATTGACTGACTGACTGACTGACTGATTGATTGACTGACTGACTGACTGATTGACTGACTGACTGACTGACTGACTGGCGACTGACAGATCGTCTGACTGACTGAAGGCGCTGAACACTCCAGAAGTTATACAATTTACCATAGTATGTCCTTTCCTGTATTTGTCTTTTCCCTCGTTTTACCGTGATCGCTTCGCTTAAACTACTTACGGTTAGCCATTCGCTAGAGCAGTAGTCTGTTGAATTGGGGTTTGATATTCCTTTAAGCTGGAATTTGCTGAAAGAGAGTGAAATCACATTCCTCCCAATGCCAACGATAGAATACATGCAGTTTAACTTGTGCGGATAGGAAAGAGGGAACCGAGGTGAGGTGAGGACTCCAGTTGGACCATAGAGAGACGATTCGCCACATTCCTCATCTGACAGCAAAAACAGTCATCGAGAACTTCACAATATTTTCTTTAAAAATTTGTATCACAGCTTGCAAGGGGCACTTAAAAGGCGCTATATTAAATGTTTAATGCTATATTAAATGTCCTGATATATACATATTATATATGTGTGTACAGTGAAAAACCCTAATTGTGTGGGAACGGCTTACACGATTTGTTATTCTTCGAAAGCTGTTTTCAAACTGTTTTATAGATCTAGATTGATTCTGTTCAAGGGATTGTGATTTGGGAATGGGCTTTTGTTTTGAAGCGACCATCGATTGATGCCTTGTTCAATACTATAACGACAGAATACATGCAGTTCAATACTATACCTGATTGATGCCTTGTTCAATACCATAACGATGCGATAGAAGTTTTCAGAATAGAATAGCATAGATTCGAATAGGATATAGTTGAACTGAATTGATTAGCTTCGATTAGATTAGTTGTTTTTGTACTGGGTTTATGTCGATTTTGGTGGTGTTTATCTGTGATAACTAAGAAGACTTTTTTTAGATAATAGTAAGGCGTTGGTAAAACAGTACGGCTTACCGTAATCTCCCATTCTGTACCGCACAGCGAAACTTGTATCTTGGATCGAACCGCCCTTGGAGTAATTAAGCAAGACAGCGTGACAACCGGGGAATCTTATTACAAGTTGTTGGTGCACCGGTGCACATTGTTTTCTGTCTGCAAAAGGATGAGCCACCGAAGTTCCGTTCAATAAGCAGGTAATCTGTTCAAATAATAATCAATTAGTTTTGATTAGGTAATTAATTAAGGACTGTTATAAAATTAATTAGGAATGGTCGGTTTTCAGTTGTTTGTCACATCACCTTTGGACACTCATCGATTCGAATATACGAATTTGCATTATGGAAGTCCAGAAAAATTCGGAAAACTGTACACATGTCATGAATTTGTCTGTAGAGCTGGCTGATGATCCAATGATTTCTTACAAAAACTGATTTAACATAATCACTTTGGTCATCATTTACGACTAATAGGTTCGCAGCAGATTATGTACATCGACCTTCGATGAAAACCGCAATAGAAAACAACCATATTGTGCCACGATGAGACTACTAACCGTCAGCCACTTGCTGCCACAGTCTGTATTCCTCGTGTAAATGTAGTCTAGATCTACATAGTCTAAGCTGAGGACTACTGATTTAACACGGCCACCACTGATGACGTAAAGGCAGTTGACAGGCCTCGCATAAGGCCAAGGTACTTTCCACGAGGAGATGATCCCAGATGTAGCAGCGAACAATGTATTGCCGCATTCCTCGTCTATCAAGATAGCACAGCGTTATCTCTCACTCGCCAAGTAGCTTTTCATCATTCGCTATCGTCGTTGTCCTCGCTCAGACTTCCACCATAACTACCACTACCAATCCACAATCATCGGCATAACCCCAACAACCACCACTACCACCACAACCGCACCTCCACCACTGCTAACACCACAGCAACTAACATCAAATTCACCACCACCACTACTACCACCACCACCATAACAGCACCACTGCCGCCGCGGCCATCAAAACCACGGCCACCACCACCATATTCTCATACCAGATTAGACAGGAAACACGTTCTTCTGGCCATACTTGTTCTGAAAGCCAAATATGGAATATGGAATGTCTCTCGGTTGTCGTAAGTCGTTGATTGGATGGATAACTGCAGCGAACGACAACCGGCGAATAACAGTTGACTCTGCGACAAATCAGACGATGCTATTCCGCGGTTACAGAAAACTTTGGTTGTATTGGGATTCAGTCTTGTCTCTCCTTCTGAAAGGCAGCCGATCTGCAGTGAAAGATAAGCAGATCAGTGTACTATGATAGTCGTTTCATTAACGTCTTGCATATGTTTTGTCACGTGGTCCATATTAACCTGCCGTATAATGACCGTTTTAAAATGACTTAATAAAAGTAGGAATTTATTCGACAGTGTGTCTTCACCCCTTAATCTTAAATTTAGATCTAAGATTCACGATGGGGTGCAAATTGCCTACCGTTATATTTTCTCTGCTGCAGTCTTGGAATGACTGCAACAACTGTAACAGTTGCTTCGAGTGCCACAAAATGTTGTAGAGCATAATCGTACTCGTCTGATTTGTCGAGATGATGTAAGTACAGTTGACTATCGCCAGATAGTCCGTCGGATTGCTTGGTAAGCTGATGACCCCAGAAGAATTGGTGAACAGAGTATTGCCACAGTCGAGCTCTTGAATGGCATCAACATTATTATTATTACTATTTTTTTACCAAGGTAAGTATAATCCCTTGGTTGTTCAAAAATTTCCGGAGAAAAAGAGATATTATTAATATTATTATTATTATTATTATTATTATTATTATTATTATTATTATTATTTTACCCGAGGTAGAACTGATCCCTCAAGAACTAAAAAATTAGGTTATGAGAATAAATTATTATTAATATTATTATTATTTAAATAATTAGTAATAATAATAATAAATTATCTACTTCTACAGCGACGGTGTCTAATGCACAAGGCATCAATCGATGGCGCTCCAAAACCAAGTCGTAATCAGGTCAAAATTTCTCTATTCTCGCCAATTTCCTTGTGGCTGAATTTGCTTCTAGTACATAACAGCTGATGATTTTCACAAGGCTAAAGTGCCTCGAAATCACAAGAATCTGGGCAAAATCACTAATGCAAACACTGGGTCCGTTTCTGTTCCGAGTTCAGACGCGTGGGGCAAGCACAAACACCGCTGTACGGTTACATTTAATTGGGTTTAGATCGATCTAATCGCGTTTGCTCTTCAGCTAAACGATCAATCTCGGTCTAAGGACTTTAGTTTGTAAAGGACCTGATTTTACTCCTACCATACGAACTAAATGATCTACTAGGCTATACGGGTTATTAGAATTCTAACTGTAATTGTAATCAGAAGAGAATCTCAGTGAAGTTCACTATTCAGTGTTATTTAATGTTACCTAGCGGCCTGAAAGACCTTTGGCTCAAAGGGTGCTGTGTCTATTGAAGGGTTTAGCTCTATATACGAAATTTTTGCGCTTTATCGCTTTTTAATGTTCCTTCAAGAGGCGATCATAATTAGGCTATACGGCAATTAGTACAGTGTAGTTCGGCGATATATCTGTATTCGTTTCGCTCAAATTTAGTTTAAATTAAGAATAATAGATAATACAGTCCTAGTTAATTTCTCGTCGAGCTAATCAACTCTCAAAGAATTCTCATCAGACACTTCGAATAACTAGAGGAATTCTTACCGGAGATTGAATTCTCTGTTAACACAAAAACAACGTACATGTACACGTGTATTGTAAAAAGTAAGCATCGATAACCATCTAATCTAACCTAATATAATATAATCACTTTTATATCGCCGTTTTCATAATGCACAGAGTATCAATCGATGGTCGCTTAGAGTGAAATCATATTCAAGATCATAATCCATTGGAGAAGCCAGATCAAATTTCTATAGATAGCCATTGATATATTAAGTTTGCATCCACAACTTAGCGAAACATGCGGCCATTCTTTCACAGTTGTTTAAACGTTCTGGTAACAATTTAAGGCACACCTGGCTAGACCAAATAATGCAGATTAAAATCACGAAGGAACGCAGCAATAACTATCAGCTTCCATTTCAGTGTAAAGAAAGAGAAGTTAAAACCCACTGTGAATCTGAAACTTCTAATCCGAATTATTTCAAATTATTTCAAATTTTGTTTCGTCCTGAAAAGTTTGGAATGAACGGAATACCACGGTCTCTCTGAACCTATTAAATATTTGACTCGAAGCAGCAAATAATCGACACTCCATGGCCAATTTTCGTACAGACTCAGCCACTTCCTCTAATGTTATGCCTGCTTTGGGTGTGATTATTCAAAACGAGCATAAAATATGATTGTTTTTGGGTAAAAATCATAAAAATGAAACATTCTTGTCTATCGTCAACTATATCAACTATTTTATAAGCAAGCCTCATTCAGGAAGTATTGCAAAGTTTTGAATGAACCTTAATTTGGAAAGACACGTTCGCCGACAAATTATAAATAAAACTTTCTTGTGAAAAATACCTAATAAATAGCTCAAGTAGCTTTTGTAGATGTAATTTGTAATTTGTAGATCATAAATTTTTGCAGAAAAATTTGAAACATTGCTACTGTCTATCCGAGACATCTAAAAATGCGAGTCTTATAGTAATCTGGTCGTGTTTTCTTGGCCACTCTTGGCGGTGACGTTCGAATTTTCTCATAAAAAGCTTCATTATTGCACGGAGTCTTATACAAAATTAGAAAAATAACCGACAAACCGGCCACTGTGTAGTCGATTATAAATCCTATGCTGTTAGTAACGGAAGAGCTTCCAGAGAATTTTAGCACTAGAGAGGAACAGTTGAGAAACCGCAAAGAAAATCTCCGTTGTATGGTTCCGCAGTATTTCTCCTTATTGTTCGGAGTCGTTTGGGTTGTTCCGTTACAAGTGATCTACACATAATGTACACAGATGACAACCCAATTTATATAGCTGCCGATTTATACATACCAAATAGCAATGCGTGAAATGGCTCTTTTCTTCTGCAAGTTCTATACCCCTGGGGATATTCGATTCCTGACGTTGTTGGGCCTCCTCCTTCAGCTTACTATTTCCGTCCACCGTCATCAGTCTAGTAGCATTTGTTTCGGTCTTCCTTTTCTTTTCTTTTTCTCCATTCTTCCCTCTTTGATATAACTCAAAAGGGAGTTACAAAAAATGACATCATTGACGAATGATTGAATTTGATTACCACTTACCATTAGCCAATCACGTACGCAGTAGCCCGTGGCATTTGGCTTCTCCAAATCGAAGTATGTAAACCTGAGTAGAACAGACTTATTTCGACCAGCATCAATGGAGTAGTCGCAGCTCAAGTTGAGTGGATATGGAAGAAGAACGTTTGGAGATGTAATGACACCGTTCGGACCAGAGAACAAAGTATTGCCGCAGTCTGATTGGTCTGCGTAATCATAAATGCACCTGACGAATTCTTCTTGAATAAGTTAACAATTGGTAGGCTATTATATTGCAAAACAACGGTGGAACTGCAATGTTATGATATGTTATACGAATTTTAATGCTACCTAATATTATTCACACTAACCAAATTCAAGACCCAAATATTTCACTCTAAGCTTATTGAAATATAATCCAGTCCAGATTCAGTACAGCAGACTTCAAGAGTTCACAAAAGTTTTCTTTTAAGTTATTCAGTTTGTTAATGCAAGTCTTAAAATCTTTAATTTCCCTAGAAAGAGGAGGAAGAACAGCCACTAAACTAGCCACATCGTTCCACGCAGCTTCTCCATTCATCTCAGTCGGCCGCCAGTCTTCCTGCCTCGTCCCACGACATTGCTATGCATCCGGGGTCGTCTTTGATGGTCCCTTACCAGTTCATCCTTAGTCTTCCCTTCCTCTGTCTCCCTTTAGGAATCCAGTTCATTGCTTGATTGGCTTCTCTCTCCTTGTCCCTACGAATTACATGTTCTATCCATTTAAGTCTTCTTCTCCTGATGACATTCTTCATATCCTCTTGTTCAGTTCTCTCTCTCTCTCTCTCTCTCTCTCTCTCTCTTTCTCTCTCTCTCTCTCTCTCTCTCTCTCTTTCTCTCTCTCTCTCTTTCTCTCTTTCTCTCTCAGATTAAAGAGAAAGAGAAAGGAGAGGAAACCAAAAGCATGAAAATCTAACTTTATATACAGTTATTGCACTCCTTACTCCTGGACACATCTATCCTTTAATTCCCGCCAAAATGTTACATAGCCAAGCGATATATTCGAGTTTTAAGACGGTAAACTAGACACTTGCCTAAAGGCGTTATTATGTACCGGAGTTGGAAGCCTCCTTTGGCATCGGAATCGTCAGTGGCGAAATACACTGTCAGAAAATCACACCTGGAATATCTTAAGACCAGCGGCGTTTGTTTTTCTCCGCAGTACCGTCTGTTCTGCGAAGAATTTTGCGGTGCAGAACCGTTCGACAGACAGTTTATCTGTGACATTTAAAGATAAATTAAAGAGTGCAAACTTTGATTGAATAACTAACTAATTAGCTGCTTTAATTAACAGGTTAGATAACCAGTGGATGACCAAGTGGATGACTGACTGGATGGCCTGATGTTTTGCGTTTGGTTTAGTGATTGAATGATTGATTCATCCATTTGCTGATTTTGAATTATTCTTATTGATTAATTTATTAATTATTTGATTTGTAGCATAGGTAATATACAAAGAAGCGCCATATAAATTTCGAATGCAGTTACAATTGTAACGCAAGCAACATGCAAAAAAATGATAATGACGACGACAATCGATTACTGTTTAGCACTGGTCTCATCTTTACAGCCGTCATCCTGTAACAGATATCGTTTCTGCTCAGCGTTTCGACACAGGATAACTTCAGGCTTAACTGGACCGCATTCACTTTCGTTAATTGCATCGCTTGTTTTATTTCGCTTAGACTTGTCTCAGCTCACATTGCCTCACATTATTCACTTCACTTAACCTCTGCTTTCCAGTCTAACCTTACCTTAATCTACGATAACACAGCCCTAAGTTACCTGACCTTACCTGAATTCCTTGCCACACTGTAACATACCTTTAATTTTAAAATAATCCTTTAAATATTTTACCTTATGTTGCCCACTTTCCGTATCCTACCTTGCGTTACCCTCTCATAAAATTACCGTGTTATCTTAACATTGCATTAACTTAACTTCCCTTCCTCTATGTTGTCATGCCTAACCTTTCCTCATTTACGCCTACCTGATCTGACTTGATCCAATGCATAAATCCTTTTATCCTACCTCACCAAACATGTTTAACATTTCCTTGGCGTCCCCGCCAAATCGCTAAAACCACTAACCGTTAGCCAATCAAAATCGCAATCATCCGGATTTGGATGTAGCGATGATCCTTCGAGGTCGAATGACAAAGAATAGATTAAAACTGATTTCGTTCGGTCGACGCTGATGTGGTAGAGGCAATTTAAATTGTGCGGATAGGACAGAGGGAACTTCGGTGAGCTGATAACTTCAGTTGGACCAGTGAAAAAGGTATAACCACAATCATCGTCTGAAAAACATGAAATCGTATACTGCCTGCTGATCAGCGTTCACCTCCTAAAACTTCTACAATGTAGTCTTTATCACTGCCACCACCACCTCCTCAAGTACTCTAATGATGAATGCATCGAATGTATTTAATCGTATTTATGACAAAATGTATGAATTGCTGTTGAAATGTGAGATGCAGCAGATTTTTTGGTATAGCATGTGTCAGGACCAAGGGGTGGGCAGGTCCCACTTACTTACTAAATTTCATATACAAGGGGCAGGTTGACAGTCTAGAGGAAGACTGGAGTTATGGCGGTTTGAGATTGCACAACGAGAAGAAGAAACGCGTGAAAAGTTATTGTGTTGACTTATTTCTGAACTCTGACTTTGCGACTAGCTCGCGACAGCATGCATGAACGCTAGTCATTGAACGAGAGACTGCGATCATTGCGCAGCAATAGTAAAACTGCCGGATTATGCCACGCCTGTTTGAGTGCTTTGTAGGCTACATGAAAAATTCAAATTTGAGCTGAATCGTTTGGAAATTGAGACAAAATTTGAAGGCTTTAAATGCCATCACTTGAAAACATGACATGAAAGAGAAACGGTTTTTACCTGGTCCAGCTCGTGTTGAGTTTTCTGTAACATATAATTTACGATAGTACAGTAATTAAAGGTTATGAACAGACTTTCGCGCGTATATTCATTATGACAACTAGATACCAACATAGGACAGCGAGAAACATTCATACTAAGGTTAGACGCCATTATGCAAATAGATACACACAAATTTTCATAGACATACTTATTTTTGATAATCTGAATTTTCAGCCTGAATGATTGGTTGGTTGGCTAGCTGGCTGGCTGCATGGCTGGCTGGATGGATGGATGGCTTGATGGCTAGCTGGCTGGGTGGCTGAATGGATGGATGCTATGAGTTGGTGGATGCATGGGTGAATTGATACCAAACCTCAGACATATTCTGTGTTTACTAAAAGAATATGGTCACTTACCTAGGGATATTATTTCGTAGCGGAGTTTAAATCCTGTTTCGGGGTCAGAATAGTCAGGGCTGCTTACGAAGCGCAGTTTCAACGATTTGCAACTGGAGTATCTTATTACCGGCAACGGTGTATTTTCTCCGCAGTATTCTCTTTCCCGTTCAGGATTTTTCGACCCAGAGTTGTACAATAAACAGCTTATCTGTTAGAATGAAACATAAATTTTAAAGTCAGCCCACATGCTTGATTGGTTAGATGATTGGTTGTTTTAACTAACACCTCTTCGTCCTCATCTCTCTTTCCGTTCCAATCCGAACATCATCCACCCTAGCCGCCATGCTGTCTCTGCCTGACTTTTGGATTTTGACCTGGAACCCTTTTTGCCTATCGATTTTGTTTTGACTGTGCGCTTGTGAATAAGCTGGTCCCCGAAACGTGGTTTTCGTTGAGCGCTGTAGGAATCTGGAAATTAAGATTACCATTACGATGTGGAATAACTTGTAGGTTGTTTCGTCGAAAGCGTCTTAAATTTCTAAGTTCTCACCAAGTGCTAGTGGATAGGTTTAAGCTTCTCTTTCTCCGTCCTTCTCTGTTATCCCTGCAATCGCATCTTGGTCCTTACATGGTATCCCTGCACAACCCTCCTTACTTGACGCAACCCTTGCAGATAAGCTAGTGCCCTTCGCTTAGCTTTTAAGTAGCACTTTAGAAATTTTTTAACTCACCATTTTTGGAGCCAGCAATGCACAAATTAAGACAATGAATGCAATCGATTGCTATTTTTATCTATATTATCGTTTCAGACATCAGCAAAGAACGACAACTGATTACTTGAGGCGAAACTGGACTATATTCACTTTCATTCACTGCACTGCATGATTCATTTTGCCTCTACTTGTCTCTACTTGCCTCTACTTGCGTCTACTTGCCTCTGCTTGCCTCAGCTCACGTTACCTGACAGTAATTACTTCACTCAATCTCCTCTTTACCTTCCTATGCGGAACTATATCTTACCATACTTTATGTTTTCTTACCTTTCCTTACCTCGTAATTTCTAAACTTTCTGTACTTACGTAATCTTACCTGACCAAATGTACTCATACTTGGATTCTCTAACGAACTCTGTAATTTAACTTTTCTTAACGGCTTCACCGCCTCGCTGAACACGACTAACCGTTAACCCATCGTAATCACATTCATTGTCTTCTTCCAGCCACGACCCTCTGATATTGAATGACAGGAAACGGAGCAAAACCGTTTTCATGCGATCGACTGCAATGGTGTAGACGCACTCTATTTCGTGCAGATAGAACAGAGGGAATCGCGGAGAGGTGATGACTCCAGATGGCCCAGTGAATGAAGTATAACCACAGACTTCATCTGGAAAACATGCTCAGCGTTAAACTCATACAAGCTTCTACTATAGTAGACTTTACCATCATCAACACCACCAATACCACTGATACCACCACTTCCACCACCAACACCACCTCATGGGCTTGCAAGTTGAATGCAGCATATCTAATTTTAATTGCAAGTGGAAATGAACTTGTGCGTGGCTATTGAAATATAGGCTACCAGATAAAATTTTAGAAATATGGCATGCATAAACGTCAATTAATTATGAATTGATAGCTTTCAGGAATTGCAAAGCGGTGAAACAGACTTAAAAACTATGCCGCGCTTGTTTTAGTCCTTCGTAAGCTACTTCGAAAAATCAAGTTTGAACTGAATCTTTCGGAAGTTGAGACAAAATTTGAAGGCTTTAAATGCCATCGCTTCAAAACTTGATTGAAAGAGAAACAGTTTCATACCTGGTATAGCTTGTGTTGAATCTCCTGTAACATAAAATGCAGCCTACGATAGTAACGTAATGATATTAGCTTATACTGTTTAACCTACTCATGGACAGATATTCAGACGTACATTCATTGTGACACCTAAACAACGAGATGCGATAGCGAGAAACATTCAAACTGACTTTCAGATAAATACATTAACTGACTGAATGACTGACTGACTGACTGACTAGATCACAGATTGATTGGCTGGCTTGCTGCTGGCTGGCTGCTTGGATGGATTGTTTGTTCGATGGATGAATGGATGCTATGGATAAATGGATAACAAGCAACATACATATTCGGGTTCTTAAGAAAGGACACTAGTCACTTACCTGGCGATGATATTGTGTACCGGAGTTTAAATCCTCCTTCGGTGATGGTTGAGTCAGTGACAAAGTTTATTGTCACAGAATCACAACTGGAATACCATAATGTCATCCTTGATGTTTTTGTTCCGCATATTTTTCTGTTCTCATAATGATTTTTCGACAAAGAATCGTTCGATAAACAGCTTACCTGTTAGAACGAAACAGAAATTAGACATACAGAGCGCAATATTTGATTCTTTTAACTGAGTAGTTGTTTTAAATAACATACTAAATGATTCGTAGGTTGATCGACTGAATAGGCTAATCGGCTGATTCATCGGGTGAGTAGTTGCTTTTATGCCGGTTGATTAACTGAGTAATTGACTGCTTAAATTATTATTGGTTTTATTAATTTTGATTAGCTAATTGATTTTTTATTCAAGGACGTGTTCTTAGATTTGTTGCGAAAATTTGAATGGAATGTCTACTTGAATTTGTTCATGACGCTAAACATCCGAGAATTAACCCCCCAGGTCTAATTAACCGTTCTAACTAACCGTTAGCCGGTCGTGATCACAATTGTCAAATCATTGATGCGGCATGGATCTTTAGAGCGGTTAATTAAATCATCATCATAAACCATGGGTACAACGCCCGTAGGTGTCCGATGCCATTTTCACTATGACAGCAGTGGAAGAACATAGTGAAAATGACATCGGACACCTGCGGGCGTTGTACCCATGGTTTATGATGATGATTTAATTAACCGTTCTAACTAACCGTTAGCCATTCGTTATCACAATCGTCAAACCGGTGATGCTGCACGAGTCTTCCGAGCTGGAATGAAAGGAAATTGAGCAAAACCGTTTTCGTGCGATCAGCGTCGATGGAATAGACACAGTCTAAGTTGTGCGGATAGCTCAGAGGGAACCGCGGTGAGGTGATGATTCCAGTTGGACCAGTGAAAGACGTATTACCACAGACTTCATCTGGAAAATATGAAATAGCGTACTACCCACATGCAAGTATTTAGCTTCTGAAACTCCTACCATCATAACCGTTACCACCACAGACATCACCGTCCCACCAGCACAGTCACCACCACCTTTTCCTTCATCACCGCCAACAATAACAACAATAACAATAACAACAACACATTTTCATCGTTCCTCATTTCGATAAATAGCTGAAAGAAGACTGCTTCATTCCGTCAGGCATGATTAAGGTAAAAATGATGACGTGGCTAAAGCATTTCTGTTTGGAGAAGACGGGCCGAAGCTTATTATTATTTTTTGTAAATTATTATTGCTATCATATATTGTTATTAGTGTTATCATTTATTGTTATAGTTTATTGTAATATTATTTTTATTTTTATTTTTATTTGAACCCGAAGTAGAAAGGATCCCTAAAGATATGAAAAAAGTTTGTGCGCTGTTCTGAATTGGCCAATCCACGCTGCTCTCCGACTCTGTGAATATTCCTTCAAAGACGACTGCGTTAAAGCGCTGGATGGCCATGGAAATGCGTTGGAAGAGAACAGAAGTTTCCCTCTTAGTTGTTATGGGAAAATATTAACCAGGACTGTTTATTAATGCCACGCCACCTTCTCTGACGGGACCAAAAGTTTCAAAGGCAAATGAAACAATGCAGTAAGCTTACAGGGTGGCACCATAGTTGGCCACTTTTCTTTGGGCTGCAATCTCAGCAGCAGCACCAGCCTGTTCAGCGATGTGATTCTGCCAGGATATCGGTGACTACTGTATCCCAGGCAAGGCATCTTCCTCCCTTTCAAGGAAGAAGGGATGTGGCGTCGGGGCGCCTTAGAAACACTGATAAACTTCAGAGATATTGAATTCGTCGTCTTCTTCTTCTTCTCTTCTTCTTCTTCTTTTCTTCTTCTTCTTTTCTTCTTCTTCTTCTTCTTCCTCTCCACCTCCTCCTTCTTCGCATTCCTCTCCTTCTCTTTTCCTCTTCTTTGCATTCTTCTTCGCATTCTTCTTCGCATTCTTCTTCGCATTCTTCTTCGCATTCTTCTTCGCATTCTTATCCTTATTATTATTGTTGTTATTATTATTATTAGTAGTAGTAGAAGTTGTTGTTGTTGTGTAAAGTGGTAGAAGCTTCGATTAAATTGTGATTAAACTGTAGTTGAATTGTGGTCATAATCTTTATCGCATTCAAAATATTAATCGCAGATGGAATTGTATTTGTAATCGAATCCTTAATCGAAATAACTGTATCATTTATTTTGCGCCTATTCAAAACAACACGATGTCTGTCCAATGGTGGAACGATCGACCTAGAATCCTTCCTCTTGAGCTGAGTCCCTTATAGTCACAGCTGGCTGAATGCTCCTTATCTCAAAATTAAAAGCATCAAAAAGCACTATATCAAGACAATGGACAACTCTATACAAAATCTTACCGGAGATATTGGAAGCGTTTGAATTCTCTGTTAACATAAACAGAACACGTAAAAATATTGTAAAATATAAGTCAACGTTTGATAATGAAAATTTTACTTAGCATCCACAGCTTCATTGCAGAACAAGAGCGATAACATTTGTTTCCGATTAAAAACTGAACGGTCAGATAACATTATAGTTCATGCAATTTATAAGGGCGCACATTTTGGTTCAATTTTTCTTTCAGTATTCAGTGCACAAGGGATAAACGATAGTGAACATATTGGAAAATATAAAACCCTTAATTGCTTAACCGACAAATCTAGTTATGTGCTACGCTATCCAAGATGCTTGATTAAATGAGAGCCTAGTATACTATCAAATACGGCCGGCTTGTTGTGTAGGCAAAAGATTGGCCGTTGAAATTAAGGTGTTCAGACTGCAAACCATAATACAAATGCAGTTTCATTTTGGAAAAGGACGACTCTAAATACCGGAATCATCTCTGTTTCTTCTTAGGTTTTCCCTTTGACACCCAATGTTCTACAATTGTTTGTAATGCCAGTTAACTGTTGGTTATCAATAGTTTTGCTCAGTTCAGTTCAGTATTCTGTTGACTGCTTACTTTTTACATAAACCTTCTAAATGTAAACCAAATTCCAACCAAAGTCACAGAAATTAAGTCGACTCACCGACCACAGTGTACTCGATGATAAACCCTCCATGGTTAATGAATTCGCGTGAGAAGAAATTCAACTCCATAGCAGGACAATCGAAAAACCGTATTGAAGTTATCGCGAAAGTCCTGCCACAGTATTTCCTGGTGAAGTTCAGTTCCCGATCTGCAGTCGTTTCGTTGCAGGTGAGCTGTACATGTTACCAAATAAATGTACAAATGCCATCTGCGAAATTGCTCAGCGTCACACAAAAGCTGAATCAGTGAGACCAGGCTAAACATAGGCGCTGTATCAAATCGAGTCACCAAGAGCCAGGAATAGGGTCAGGTCAAAATCAGGGGCGATTCGGGCAAAGGGGGATAGAATGTTTGTTAAGGTGGAAAGTGACTTTGACGGCAACGGTGCAACTGCAAGTAGACCCACATAACCACATAACCTAAAAGCCATATATTTATTTTAAGTACGAGTTTTAGAGTTTTAAAACACACAAGGCTAGGCCTTCGTGCTGTTATGCTTACCTTTCACCGAAACTGACCACACACCTGGCCTCACAGACATGATTTGATGAATAAACCAACACTGCAACTCTTGCAACATCTGCGCAGGTCTTTCACTGAAAACTGAAGATAATCCTCTTCCACAAATCCTATCCTATTCCTCCTTTTACTTCTGTCGCCGCTCCAGTGAAGCATGTCCACTGACTGCCTGACCCTTTGATCTTCTTGACCTGGAACCAATTCCGGTCTCATCTAGCTAACAACTCTGTTTTACCAGAGCGCATATGAATGTTAGTTGCCGAGATTTAGCCTCCTTGGGCGATATAGGAATCCAACCCTGGCGCAGCTTTTGTGTGGCGCTGAGAAGTGTCTAAGATTTAGACAACATTTATAGTAGGCCTATTATTACATCATTAAGGAATACTGCAGAAAGAACAGCGGATAGAACGACTGGCAATATATTTAACTTACCATTAGCCATTGGTATGTGCAACGATTGTCAACATAATATGGCGGCGCCAATTCGAAGCTGACAAACTTGAGTATAACTGAGTTATTTCGACCAACATCGATGGAATATGTGCATCTCAAGTTGAGTGGATGCGGAAGAGAAACGTTTGGAGATGTAATGACACCGTTTGGTCCAGAGAATGAAGTGTTGCCACAGTCTAGCTGACCTGCAAGAACATCAGATGTGCACGTAGGAGTAGGCCTATAATTAATGCTATCTAATGCAATAATTGCACTTAATAGCACGAAGGAGTAGGCCTATAATTAATGCTATCTAATGCAATAATTGCACTTAATAGCACGAAGGAGTAGGCCTATAATTAATGTTATCTAATGGAATATAAACCCTTAATGCAATGCAGTGAATGTTATCTAATCTATTTCTAATGCAATCGAATGCTAGACCACATACTATAATGCAATGCATGCTAAACGAACAGTTTTTGGGCAGTGGCCATTTATTTGATTATTTTTATCTTTTATTATTTTACATTATTTATTTGAGGCGCTAATTTCGCGTACAAAGTCAGTATACCTGAACTTGAGACGAAATTTCGCTGAGGACCAAGACGAAGTTATGAAAGCCCATAGGGGCATACGGTTATTTTTATGTATCTAGTGCGCACTAGATAAATAGAAATAATTGCATGTCCCCATTGTCACAAAAAGCGCTAGAAGATGATATCGGACCTTGTGCGCGGGAAAAAACTACCCGGTAGGCGCTCAGGTAGGAGTGACTGGGGCGCACGTTGAACTAGGGGGCGGATAGTCTGAGAGGTTAGAAGATATTCGCTAGTTGAACTCGCTGAGGAAGAGAGCGAAGGAAGAAGTCTTCGGTGAGGGGGACCAGGAGCTAGAATTCGGGGAATTCGAAGAAGGATTCGGTCGGACGGAAGGACTGGAGGAGTGATGGGAGTCGGAGAAGCCGAGAAGAGCTTAGAGTCGCTTAGTCATCGTCTTCGTAAGTGAAGATATATGTATATACATTGAATGGGAAGTTGTGTATGTATTCAGTGTATATAAGCCTATAAATTTTGTGGGTGTTCAAGAGTAGGCTTTAGTAGTATAGCTGTGGTCTCGAGAGTGTGTGTACAATTTGACAATTTGAAGGTTCGGCTTACTCAAGCTGAATTGCGATATGTATGTATATGTCTATAACTAGCGTGAATGATTCTTTTGTTGAACTGGAGTTCTAATTGAGAGAATTTAGCTAATGGTTGGATCAAGGCTCTTGTGTACAGAAATCTGAATAGTTACCACTGAATACTTAACGACAATTTTGCGTATATCAGCTTATACGGTGTAGTGTATGAAAGGCTGCTTATTTCAGCGTATTGTTTAGAAGTTTTTTGTATATATTTAACCCGATCGGTTGTTGGCTTATTGGTCGGCGTGGAGTGGAACCGTGGACCAAGTCATTCTGCTGGTAAAGAGAAACGGAGCTGAAATCGCACTCGAAGCCGCGTCTAGCTGCTATGACCTATGGACCGTGCTTGTGGCTGGTTTATCGTGAGGATTTTCTGGTTTAATTGCATTTGAATCGAACTTTATGAACGTCGTATATCATTACTTCGAAGGGAAGGTCAATGTAAATATGAAGTGTATATAATTTTCTTGTAAATAACTCGTGTGTTAATATAAACGTGGGTTGTGTGCTTCAATTTACCTGTAGGCCAGAAACGAACTCGTAACACCCTTGGACCTCCAAACAATGACATGTAAAGATCAGAGGAAGTTATGTGGTGGGTCTAGAGAAGCTATTCTGTATTGTGTTCATTGTATCACCTTTCACCGCTCAACCCCCTCCTCTTCTGCCCTAACACTGCTCCACCCTCCCGTCAACTCATCCTTAAAATTTGGTAATCGCTTCATAGCTGGCCCACCACTCTGGAATAAACTCCCCCCCCAGAACTGCGACAGTTTTCTGACCCATCATACAAACTCATCGATGCTCCACCGCTTGCAATTTCTGCTTCGGCCTTTCACTCAAAACTGAAAACATTTCTCTTTCACAGATCGTATCCTGACACCCCTTCTTCCTCTTATCTCTCTCTCTCTCTTCTCCAACCCCAAACACCACCACCCCCATAGTTGCCACGCTGTCTCTCCGTCTGAATTTTGGATCTTGACCTGGAACCGAACCCTTTTGCCTATCGATTTTGTTTTGACTGAGCGCCTGTGAATAAGCTGGTGCCCGCGGCGCGGCTTTCGCTGGGCGCTTTAGAAATGTCGGGAATACAATTACGATTACGATCAAGTAATCCCTCCCTGATCCATCCAGTCCGCTGCCTTCCCATTTCTCAGCTTAGACACAACCCACCCTAACAGCTTCTTTCCTCCTCTCTTTGGTCTTCTGGCAACCGGACTTTGTTCTTGACATTGCATCTTTGGACAATCCCATAGATTTGACGCAGCGCTCGTGAATAAGCTGATGTCCTGCGCATAGCTTTTATAAGTAGGGATTAGAATTTTCGAGTTTACGATCCAGAGAGGTCGAGGGTTCAGTTCCTGCCAGCTCAAGGGTGTTTCGAGATGTCTTCTCCACTTGCACCCTCTAGCGTATTCAGCTATGAAACGAGTACACTGGCGGTAACTGACAATGCAACTGTCAGTGTAAAATTAAAGCGGCGGGCGAGAGAACTGGCCACCAGCCCTCATATACCGAAGCTGAGAAAATGAAGCCGCTAAAACTTCATACACTGGTTGCTTCTCGAGGTTGACTTAAGGGACTACTCTTCTTTTTATTACATGTACTCCCTCTGCCTCCCGGTCACCTCTGTCTCTCTCTATCTCTCTTTCTCTCTCGCTCTCTCTCTCCTCTCTCTCTCTCTCTCTCTCTCTCTGTTCTATAAAATTAATTTGTTCTCATATTATTCGCGAAATGGCACTGGCAGTATATATCGCCTTGCCTTAATGTACTTGTAGCTTCGCCACATAGGCTTCTCTGTCGAACCACGCGTCTAATCAATTACGTAGATGTTAGCGACGTAACTGAAAGTAACTGGCACTGGATGTAGAAGAGAGCAATTGGAATCCCTCGACAACACACATGGACACAACCGGTTGAATTCAACCTGTTCATGGACTACACACAGCCTGGAGATGAGTCCTGGAGATGAGACACCTGGCAACGTGCTATGGAAACGGCAACACTCCAGATAAGAACACTACAAAGATTATAATAACACTCACCTGTTTGTGCTGATAGGATTTCGTGCATCATGGAAATTACGATCATTGCCAACTGAAGCAGGGGTCGCATCTTTGATTGCGCCTTTGATACGACTCATCCACCTCTTGCTTCCTATTCGTCGTTAGGCCCTACTTGGTAGCAGCCAATGTTTTGCCTGATGAATAACAATCAGTTTGAATACTTTAATTAATAAGACCAGTCAAGTCCTTTTTCTATCAAATGTTACATCTATCTAACAAGAGTTGTGGTGTGTAGGACTACCACTCTTCAGGCCAACCCTCAGATAAATAGGGTCCAATTTACCTGACTACTGTGTCCGTATTCACTCGTGAATTTTTTGCGAAGATTTGAATGGAGTGTCTTCTTGAGTATGTCTACTTGAATTATTGTTTTACTGCTGACGAGATGATTATCAAGCTACATACGGCGGCTCATGTAATAAATACCTACGCAATTGCCAGCGGTACTTTCAGCCCGAGCTACCGCGTGGTTCGTGTGTTTAGTGGAGCAGTGTAATTTAAATGGTGCTTAAGGACTAGCCTAACTTCCATGCTTGATCAAATGAATAAAATAGTTCATTATCTTTAGATGCTTATATTTTTACCACGCATAATTTATTAATTGATTACTAATTAATTGCTTTAGAATTCGCTGCCCAGTTCTGTTCGCTCTGTCAGTTCTTAAATGTCATTCAGGTCTAAACTTAAAACTAGTCTCTTCCAACTTGTCTACTAACTTCTGATTTCTCTGACCTATCGGAATTCAACCTGGCTTCTTCTAGGGATTGTGATTTTTTATAACGATTTCACTTGAAGCGACCATCGACCGGGCATCAAAATATAGGCGCTATAAAAGTCATTTGATTGGATTAGACTAGAAATGCACACATGTCCACAAAAATCAGTCAGTGCCCGGTTACCTAAGTCTACATAGATTCGTTTATGAATGTTGTTTGTGACTCGACCATAGCAGTTACACAAACCGCCTTGAATGTTGAAAGAGCCGCTCTTCCTTATTCTCGCTGAATTCGATTTTGCAACAATTCCTTATTTAAATTTAATGAATTAATCGGAACGGAAGGCTTTGAAAGTGAAATAGTTCAGTAGTTTTTCTGTTAGTTTTAGTTTAATTTAGGTTAACCCACATTAATAGCTTCAGTGAAACTCGTTAGTTTAGCTTTTGTTTTAAATTAGCTTCATTTTGAATTAGTTATAGTTAGGCCGTTCCGTTTCAAGGACAGGAATCGGTTTCGCTTAACTCGAACATTTCTTAGAGCATTAAAAACAATTTTCTTCCTTCTGATTATTGTAGGCCAATGTATGTATGTTTCATAAAACTTAATATAAAGCCTCAAGTGCCTTACAAAGTGCTGATGGCCACTTACTGAGCACAATGCAAACACTGCTCTACCACAGATCATACCTTGATTCCTACACTTCCCTTGTATCTCTCTCGCCGCTCCATTTCTAAAAACTATACACCGTATCCGCCTGAACGTCTACCTGCCTCCTTATCCTTGGACCGAACCAGACATTATTTGCTTATCGACTTTGTTTTGACTAAACGCCTGTGACCTAGCTGGTTCAGGCAACTTAGTTTTCTGTGGGCGCTATAGAAAGCTCGAGTTTACGATTACAGTTCTGACCTACAATTAAACTCTCAAAGTTAATATGGCTGCTATTGCGCGTGCGTATCAACATTAGTCATCAGATCCATGGTTCCAGGTTTAAAGGATTTTTGAGTAAAGTACAAAAAAGACAATGGTGATCGTCATCTTAGAGTTCCGTGGACTACTAAGAAGACAAATCAGAAGGTCCTAATGACGACAGAAGTAGAGTTCTGAGTCTGCTCAGATTAATCAAAAAGAGGAGACTTTCATACTTCGGGCACGCGTTACGAAAGAGTGGAGACTTTTTAGAAAAGGAGGTAACCCAAGGCACAATTTCTGGATCCCGAGCTCAGGGAAGACCCAAGATGACATGGATCGATAACATCAAGTCATGGACTTTTTTTTATTACAGGAGACAATGGATAGAAGCAGATGGCACAAAAATGTATGTGGTGCAACCAATCCTCTGCTCGAGGACGGTTGAGGACAAGACAAGATATTCAAGAACACTGCGTCAAGTCAGAGGTTTTCCAGAGATGCTCAATGAAGAACAAGATCCGATTGCCAGGAGACCAGGGAGGGAAGGAGACATAGGAGCTTACGCTTATTTGCGTGCGCTGCGTCAAGTCAGAGGGATTGTCCAGAGATGCCGTGTAAGGAACAATATCCGACTGCCGGGATTCCAGGAATGTCTATCAGTATAGGCATCGGTATCTGTGTCAGGATCTTCATCAGTGTATCTATCAGTATGTGCATCAATAATCTGTTACAGTATTAGTATCTGAATCAGTATAGGCATCGGTATCTGTGTCAGGATCTTCATCAGTGTATCTATCAGTATGTGTATCAATAACCTGTTACAGTATTAGTATCTGAATCAGTATAGGCATCGGTATCTGTGTCAGGATCTTCATCAGTGTATCTATCAACCTGTTACAGTATTAGTACTGAATCAGTACTGGTATCTTTATCTGCACAATTATCGGTATCACTATCCGTGTCATTATAATGAATATACGTGTATAAATACGAAGGTACTAAACCTTGGATCTGTCTGTATGTATAATTATGCTGAGTTCGAGTAGAATTTGTCTGTCTTTGCTAAACATACTTCAGAACATGATATATACGAAGAACATGACCACTCACATCAAGAAACAGGCATCAACGCACACACACTGGCATGTTGAAGGTAACAACAAATACTCTACTTCTGTTCAAATATTTGGTTTGGGGTGTACGACATAGTCGAAAGGTCGTGTGTACACTGTAGGCTTACTATTTAACCAAACCATAAATGTATTAGAAATAAGTGTTTGGAAATGAGATAGGTCCGTTGAATAATTACTTACTTTATGGCACTTTCCAGCCCCAAACATCACCCACCGTAGCTGCCACGCTGTCTCTCTCTGCCTGACTCTTGGATCTTGACCCGGAACCGAACCCTTTTGCCTATCGATTTTGTTTTGACTGAGCGCCTGTGAATAAGCTGGTCCCCGCGGCGCGGCTTTCGTTGGGCGCTGTAGAAATCTTGGGATTACGATTACGATTACGACTTTAAATGAAGTCAGCTAATTAAGGAGAAACTCGGTTACTTGGGCAAACTTAAAACTGGTAATTAACGTCATTTATACTCAGAAGAATTATAGTTTTTAGTGTTTCCAGGAAACCAGATGGAGGTTCTAATAACTATTAAAGTGCTAGCTAATCCGACGTGGCAACAACGTCGATACAGATCCTGTTCTAGCTACGAATAAATTACTTCGTGCTGACATACGCGAGCAAGTTTAGTGCGATATATGCTGCGCATGTTTCTATATGATTAATACTGATTTTTTTAACAAGTAAAATTTTAAAAATGAACAGAACTGTAATCTACAACCACTACAAGTTAAATTATGGGAACCAGCTTATTCAAAGGCGCTCAGACAAAAGCAAAATCCGCCGTGAGGTAGGTATGGTCAGTTTCGGTTCCAAGTTCCGATCCAAAGATCAGAAGGTGGACATGCAGGCTGCGAGTGGTAGTAGCCTATTTGAAATTGGGGCGGCAAGAAAAACTGGAAGAAGAGGAGGAATTAGAATAGGATTTTCTTTGAAAAGCATAGTTTTCAGATTTGAATGAAGGACCTATGCAGATATTGAAAGAGGAGCAGAGTTTGTGAGCTGATAGGATGCGCCAGAATAATACATAAAGCGATGAACATGTCAGATAAAAATTAATTATAGATGCAGACATAGACAGATAGTTTCTCAATTAATCTGACTGAGTGATGGATTAACGACAGACGGAGAAACTGGAAACTCTCGTCAATGGTCTGACAGTCATTCGTGCCAGGATGACGTCACTAGATGACGACAACAAATTCCTGCGTCAGAAGTTGGATGCTCTAAGACGGCGCACCTGTTGCGAACCGGAAACTGACAGGTAAATGCGCAGACGATCCTCCTCTGCTCAGATGAATTGAACCAGGTGATGTCGGTATTTTCAAGTACGGCGCACAGTTACATGTGGCGCTATAAAAATATTACTTTACTGCTGTTTTGGCAGTTACTGTATCATTGTCAACGACATTAACATTGTCATCATTGACGTCATCATCATTGTCATCATCATTGACGTCGTCATCATCATCATCATCATCGTCATCATCATCACCACCACAACCACCACCACCATCATCACCACCACAACCACCATCATCATCATCATCATTATTATTATTATTATTATTATTATTATTATTATTATTATTATTATTATTGTTATTATTATCATCATCATCTTCTTCTTCTACACGCTTCTAAGAAGCTTCTGCAGAGGGTGCGAACAAATTTGTTACATCTAGCCTTTAATATCGCCACCAGCACCAGGTCCATCACTACCACTAGCACGAACACTACCACTTCCAGAAAAACTACAACCACTTCGTCTTCGTTAGACGGTCTAATTACTTTGCTGGTGATGGAATTGCAGAGAAAATAACTAGCTAATAACTTGAAAACCTCGCAAGAACAAGCAACGACAACAATGCGAAAGACCTTTCCCACGGTGCGACATCTGACAGCTGACATTGTCTTCAGCCCACGCACCTTACAAGAATAATAATCATCAATTTACAATCAGTCAGGAAACGATTACACAATTTTTCGAAAAGAAGGCGTCTTTTAAAAATACCTCATTGGCGAATTTATTTGTTTTTGCATAAAGTGCATTGATATTTAACATATGTGCATTGGCTGGTAGCTTGAAGACGAATGTACAAGTGCAGGTTTCCAAGTGCAGTTTGTTAGCTCATCTAATCTAATCTAATTTAGTCTAATTTGGAGACCCCTGTATGCCGTTATCATAACGTACAGGACATCAATCGATTGTTGCTTCGATAACCCCTATTCTTAATTGATAATAGGCCTACTTTGCAGAGGAGATTGCGGAGTGACAATATAGGACGATCTAATTCCCTCTATCAAGTTTTCCTCATGTTTTCATTTGAAGCTGCAAAAACTCGCCTCCAAGGACTTTTACCAACATTGCTCCTATTCCTATCTTCCTCATAGCATCCGCCATCCGCAGTCCACCGAATCCCTTTGGATCTTCTAGCTTCTTTACCGATGGATATTCCTTTGGAATATGATTGTAAATGGATGATAATAATTCTTGTAAGTGCACTCTTGTGTACCTGATTTGATATAGCGCCGGTGAATAGGCTTAAGCTAGTTTTCCTGGCGCAGTTTTTGCGTGGCACTTACGTTACACACATTACATATTCGTCGTATGCAGATGAAATTGATGCTCTAAATTTTTCCACATGTACTGGAGCCTCTGGCTGGAGAAAGTCGCACAAACTTGTAGGTCTACATGTAGTTGAAATGTGCTCACTTTCGCGTCATATGCTTCAAACTGCATTGGCTTCTGGGGCCTCACGCGGACCCCCGATGGGGGAGCTTATGACGCTTCCCACACCCCTATTCTTTAGGGGGCTTGCTATTCCAGACCTCTCAATTTTCCTCTCTGTCTTATACGGTCTCATACGCCACTGCCTGAGAAACGCCGCGGGTAAGTGGTACCAAGGCCTACATTGATCCTTCAATGAAGAGATACTGAGTGCAAAGAGTAAGATATGACAGGAATCATTTACATAAGTGAACATTGGCGTTGGCCTAAAGTTGCCTCAAGGACACTTCCCGTTCCTCAAGCTCCCTCCGTTTCCAATCTGGAAGTAAAATGGGTTGGCTGAATGATTGAAGCTTTGCAGCATGTCAAACCCCCACCCAGTGGCGGATTTAGCTATAGGAGTGGGGTAGTTGGCCCCACCCCTTTTGGTTATATGCTGGCGTCCCTCAGATCAGATCCATGCATGGTGTACTACCAGAATATGGCGCCCCTCTGAAAATGCTTTCTCCCACAAAAGCAATTCTGGAGCCGCCACTGCCCCCACCTCATTTATAGAGTTAAGCAAGGAAACTATTGGGCGTCTGTACCAGGGCAAGCCCAACGGCTAAATTATAATTATTGGAGGGGTTGTCTCAACAGGTGTCTTTAAAGGAGGCGCGCCTATGCGGGTGACCCAATCTTTGCCTCACGGCGTGTGAATAAATTTAGTTCCCTTGTATGTTGGTGATTAACAAATGCTCAACTTAACCAACAGGATCGGCTATCTCCTGACTGAGAAATGCTATTGACTTATCCTGAACCGCGATTGCCTTCTCCAGAAGTGCATTTGCCTTATCGAGAAATGCGATGATCTATACTGAACTACGATGGCCTTGTCCAGAATGTGACCTGGCAATCTCTGGGTCAGAGTAACCCTCGCGACTTCCCTCAGACGGTTACAGTGCAAGGAACTTTGCCAAGTCCTTCACACGCAATCGCTTAAGTTACATCATCGATTGATGCTTGTCTTAATATTATGTGAATTTAGAATATAAATAAATAAATTAATTAATTAACGTAAGTAAGTAGGTAGAGAGGTAGTAGATGGAGGAAGGAGATGTTTTAATGGACCCCACAACATATGGCTTTACTCCGATGTGGTTGTGGTCTATATTAAAGCTTTAATAACTAACATTCATACAGATAAGTGACAGCCGTCAATTTCTCGAAAACTCTCACGGGCCAAGATAAGTTTTATGTAGGCGGAGGAAGATCGCTATCACTTACTTTAGGCGCTATATAAAGTGATCGAACCTCGATCGGCAATCATTGCTGTTTGACTACCGAGTATAAGAAAGCAATGCGTGTCTTGTTAATCTTGTGCTTCGCTCTGCCAGGTAAGGTTCTCGATCGACCAAGGCGATTGATGTGCTGGAAAAAGTTTAGAAAGTTTAAGGTAGCACATTTGTTATACACGCCTCTGCATAAACTATTCAGTAAGAAAGGTGAAGGTAATCTAATTGTTTACACGCATCTTTAGAAACTAATCAGCAGAAAGGTAAACGGTAACAGATTTGTCTATGTGCTTCTAAAGAAGCTAATAAGAAGCGTGAGCCAGTTTCAAAGAATCTTTCATCATAGGAGAAAACATAACCTCGTCAATCCAGTAACAGTACACCTTTTTTGACCTACGACCCTGAAGGGTTGAAAGGCTGAGTGGGCACGCAGTGGCCTGCTGTTCCATGCATGAACGGCAGTTTTCCTTCACTACATTTGCCGGCGTCGTATCAAGCAAGCACCAAGTCTCCGCCTGTAACGTAATATAGTCTATTATGTTTAATTATGATATGCTTGTATGGATGTACGTAAGTAAGCATATCTTCCCACCGATAGTGTGTGGTCAGTGTACCCATTTTATAGCTGACGTCGCTAGTGGTGCAAGTGGAGCAGAACTCTCAAAACATTTATCTACCCTGGAAACTGGCAGACGGGTCACAGAAACCGGAGGAAGGTACGGCTGATAGGTAAGTCCCGATCTTTATGACAATGAGGAGGCTTAATGCATGTTTTCCTTGGTTGGCCTTTGCAGCGCTGGCTTGGCGTCTCCCCAGCCAGAAGATCGTCGGAGGACAGGCGGCCGATGAGGGGGAGTGGCCTTGGCAGTTGGCCCTCGAGAATCTGGGCAGCTTCTCGTGTGGGGCCAACCTTCTCGGGGCCACCTACGGCATCACGGCCGCTCACTGCGTCGGAAATTCACCGTAAGCAAACTACAGCAACGACAGGGACGACGATGACAACAGCGAAGAACAAGATGATGATGATGATGATGGTGGTGGTGATGGCGGTGGTGATGATGATGGTGGTGGTGATGGTGATGCTGCTGCTGATGATGATGATGATGGTGGTGGTGGTGGTGATGATGGTGGTGGTGGTGGTGGTGGTGATGCTGCTGCTGCAGCTGCTGCTGATGATGATGATCCGCACATCGGTTTGTCGAGTCGTTCGATTTATCCCTCGATTTATCAATCCGTCAATCCTCCCTCCAACTCATCGACCATTCTGTCCGCCTGCCCAAGCATTCATTCTTTCGTCCACTCAGATCAAAAAACACGTTCTTCTATAAAACGTACTCTATATATAGGCCCTAGGTCTACCAGAAAATCTTTCGAAAAATCGTAATCATAATCTTAACATTTCTTTAACTCAAAAAGCTAGGCTGTGGGAACCAACTCATTCGCCGCCGCTCAGTCAAAGGAAAATCGGTAGACAGGTATGAGGTCAGGGTAGGTTCCCGGTCGAGATCTAAGGGTCATGCAAGTAGCCAAACATCTTCCATAGACGATAGTATTCCAGTTGGCATTCGTGAATAAATATGAAGGTGGACCTATGTTTATATTTTTCAGAGCGACGTATGCCATCATAGCTGGAACTAACCAGAGATCGTGTGGTGATGGTAACTGTTTCAGAGCCAATCTGGTAGTCGCAGAAAGAGTAAGCTAACGATTTTGCTCCCTGATTGGATTCCTCTTCTATAAATGCCAGTGTAAATCTCCGAAATCTTCTCAGTAAAAACTGTAGCTCTTCTCAGTGCCACACAAAAAGCTGCGTCAGGGAGACCAGTTTAATCACCGGCGCTATATGAAATCAAGTCCGCAAGTGTCAGGTTTTTGGGTCAATTTCGGTGCCAGGTCGGAATTTGGGGGGACCAGACTGGGGAAACAGTGTGGTGCTAAGGTGGAAAGAGATTGTGGTGGTAACGGTGGTCGTATGGTGGTCCCAGATCTGGGGCAGGATAGAATAGTTTCTGAGGACCGGAAGCTGGTGGAGGAAAAATAGGAGGAGCGAGAAGACAGGCGAATAGGTACTTCGTTGAAAAGAAACGGTATTAGAAGACGACCTGTAGCCAGGAAAAGGGGAAACTGCCACTCGCTGGTTCACATCAACCCCCATCGAGAGCTGTCCATCTCCTCATCATTTTGCTGCTTCCCATAGACTTCAACTCTTTCAACTACTAATCCTAGCCCAGCTGCAAATGTGTTGGTAATCATATGTACAGTATGTATGTATCTTGGCCTTTGTGTAGCGCCTTTTAAAGAACCTCTCAGAAGTGCTGTGAAGATGGCTGTCTAAGGGATCTACAGCAGCGTCTTCACACAGAGGGAAGAAAACGTAACTTCAGCTGAGTTTGAAAGCACAGAACCGATGTTCCCAGGAAGAATGTGCAGTGACATCTAAGGCCCCGACGTTGCAAGGCGTTTGATGTCCGGCCTGTCACGCCTTATAGCCTCTTGTTAACTGTCTTTTCAATTAAATTTCTAGCATCCCGACTTCGTCAACTCCGGCGCGGTTGGTTTTCCGAACGACATCGCCTACATCCAGTGGGCGTCTCCAGTCTCAGAAGTTCCGGGCAAGATCCAGTACATCCAAATGGCATCGACAGCTGACCAAAATGACGGGCGAGTCTGCTTCATCACCGGTTGGGGAAGACTGTCCGGTGAGAAGGCCCCTATATGAGTAATATTCAGGCGTTGTGAATTATTCAGCCTAAAATTTTGGGATACACCTGGGAGGCCAAGTGCCCTGTTAAAAGGGGCGTGGCCTGCTGGCCTACCCCTGAAAAGCCGCCACTGAATTCCTTCTCTTTGCGATATAAGAAGGAATGGGGACTTCCCTTTCACTGGATCGGATCATCACCACTGACATTTTGCCAGTGCCAAGTGAAATTTACCCACAAGCAATCGTGATAACGGCGTTTCGAAGTGAAATCGTATTCCCAAATCGTTACTGTTTGAAGAAGTCCATATGAAATCCAGTGGGCAAACTACGATTTGTAAATTGTGGGTAAGGGGTGAACTTCCTACCACAAGTTCAGACTATAGCTATCCTTATGTTTATATAGCACTGCTGCCATGTGCCAACCGCAAAATGTAACTTGCCAATAGACTGTCGGCATATTACGTCTTATTGTAATTGTAATCGTAAACTCGAGATTTCTACAGCGCTCAACGAAAGCCAATTCGATGGAACCAGCTTATTAACAGGCGCTCAGTCAAAACTATCAGATACAATGATTTATTCTACCGCGACGAAAATCCGTCTAGACTTTAGCCTAGATATATCAGCCTAACTACTTCAGCCTATATATATTTCAGTCTAGGTATTTCTGCCACGATATTTCAGTCTAGGTATTTCTGCCACGATATTTCAGTCTAGGTATTTCTGCCACGATATTTCAGTCTAGGTATTTCTGCCATGATATTTCAGTCTAGGTATTTCTGCCACGATATTTCAGTCTAGGTATTTCTGTCACGATATTTCAGTCTAGGTATTTCTGCCATGATATTTCAGTCTAGGTATTTCTGTCACGATATTTCAGTTTAGGTATTTCTGCCATGATATTTCAGCCTAGGTATTTCTGCCACGATATTTCAGTCTAGGTATTTCTGCCATGATATTTCAGTCTAGGTATTTCTGCCATGATATTTCAGTCTAGGTATTTCTGCCATGATATTTCAGTCTAGGTATTTCTGCCACGATATTTCAGTCTAGGTATTTCTGCCACGATATTTCAGTCTAGGTATTCCTGCCACGATATTTCAGTCTAGGTATTTCTGCCACGATGTTTCAGTCTAGGTATTTCTGCCACGATATTTCAGTCTAGGTATTTCTGCCACGATATTTCAGTCTAGGTATTTCTGCCACGATATTTCAGTCTAGGTATTTCTGCCACGATATTTCAGTCTAGGTATTTCTGCCACGATATTTCAGTCTAGGTATTTCTGCCACGATATTTCAGTCTAGGTATTTCTGCCACGATATTTCAGTCTAGGTATTTCTGCCACGATATTTCAGTCTAGGTATTTCTGCCACAATATTTCAGTCTAGGTATTTCTGCCACGATATTTCAGTCTAGGTATTTCTGCCACGATATTTCAGTCTAGGTATTTCTGCCACGATATTTCAGTCTAGGTATTTCTGCCACGATATTTCAGTCTAGGTATTTCTGCCACGATATTTCAGTCTAGGTATTTCTGCCACGATATTTCAGTCTAGGTATTTCTGCCACGATATTTCAGTCTAGGTATTTCTGCCACGATGATTCACTACTGATTGCTTGCATTGTCGTCTACACAGGAGGCGGAATTTTGCCGGAGAACTTGCAGGAGGCCCAGATTGATCTGCTGACGGAGGCGGAATGCACCGCCCTCTGGACCGACGCTTCCGTCAGCGTCAACCAAGTCTGCGTCTATGACGAACTTAACCATGCCAAAGGAGCCTGCAACGTTAGTTTGCCTTTATTGTCGAACCGGTGGCAATTTGGGGTTCATTGACATGTTAAGCTGACTTATGGGTGGAGTGACCATGTGCGCGGCACGATGGTCTATCGGTAACGCGTTTTGGGATGATCATGCGGTTGCGGGTTCGACTCCATGTAACGACCCTGAGCAAGCTGGTTGCGCACACCGTGCCTCTGTCACCAAGCAGTGTAATTTGATACCGGCGTAAGTGGGAAGTAAAAGGCAAGTCCTGGAATGCACTGGCTCCGTGTCCAGGACCTTGGGGTATAAATACTTGGGATTCGTCCATTGCCGGCTCAATGGCCTAAAGAAAATGAAATGAGCGCCTTCCATGCGTCTCATTTGTGGGATATGGGATACTTTACTTTTACTGCGAGTTACTGAGCGAGTGAGCGTGAGAAAGCAACGAGAGAATGAGCGGACGAGTCAAACAGCCAGCCACTCAGTAAGTTAGCCAGCCAGCTAGTCAGTCAGTTAGCCAGCCAGTTATTCGGTCGGTAGGTTAGCCAATTAGTCAGACTGCAGTCATTGTTAGCTCAGCATGTAGAAATCCCGTTAACAAATGAAGGCTCTAATCTAAGCTAAGTACTTCTATAGCGCCGTTATCATAATGCCCAAAGCATCAGTCGATGGTCGCTTCAAGTCAAAATCACAATCCAAAGTCATAATCCAATGGAGAATCCGGGTCGAATTCCAATAGGTCAGAGAAACCAGAAGCTAGGCTACGGTGGGTAAGCAAGTTGAAACAGACAAGTCTTAAGTTTAGACTTGAAACAAGCATTGCGGCGACGTCTACCGAGTACAAACAGGTGGACTGTTGTATTAATTGTGTCGTTTGTTGTAGGGCGATTCTGGTGGTCCGTTGGTCTGCCAGCTGTCCGGGGGTGGATGGGAGTTGGTAGGTCTGACTTCCTGGGGCCGAACCGGTTGTTCCACAGAGTACCCTTCGGTCTATACGCGTGTCAGCTCCTATCGCGATTGGGTCATCGGATGGATTCCAGCCGCATAAACCAGAGATGAAGAAGATTCAGGGTTTCAAAGTGAAAGAACGAATAATATGAGATTCTCTCATGCGACGAATTAATAACTTAAAACCTAAAGAAAATACGAAATTCATATGTGTTTGTTTTTATTTTGCTTGCGTTTGGCCAAAGGTAGGCTAAACTTCTATAAGCTCCACTCGGATTTGGCCAATACCAGTAAAATTATTTAGACAATAATAATTTTGAGAGGTACCTCAAAGGCGCTAGATTAAGTGTTTGCTACATACATGCATACATACAAACATACATTGAAATTGAATGCATGATATACATGCATGCATGATATGGTGCGTTTACCACTGACCATATGCTGTTGATAGGAAGATCAGGCGGCAATAGAGATATCGAGGACTGGCCACCGACTCTCGTATGCCAGCACTTCATACCCGTGACTGCCTCTCTTAATTGGCGACCTTGAAGAACTGCTTTTCTTCTATCGATTATTAACTTTGCAAATCTCTGAACCGAAAGACCTCCGCCATTTCGCTCGTCCTCCTTTGTGTCCTGACAATCTGAGCACTTCTCCGATTGCCCTTTGACCTGACCTGAAACCCTTCACTCAAGATTGAAAACCAAACTTTTCAAGCTATCCTGTCTCGCTTCAGTTCATGCACAACCCGATGAGCACCATCACCAACGATTCAAACTGTAGCACCATGCTCTCTTCCTGACTTGACCCTCCCCGGATACTGACCTGGCTTGAAACTGACCAACCATCACGGCTCTATTAACTTGATTTGATAGGCCTATAGCGCCTGTGAAAAGTTGATCTCCCTGACGCGGCTATTGTGGGGCGCTGAGAAATTTTGGAGATTTATGCCTACATTTACATTACATTACGTTTACATTAGAATTCTAATCAGGTAATCGTAATCTCGAGATTTCTTCAGCGCCCAAAGAAAGCCAAATCGCGGGAACCAGCTTATTCACAGGGTCCAGTCAAAACAAAATCGATAGGCAAGAAGTGAGTAATTCGGTTCCAGGTCAATATCTGAGAGCAAGGCAGGCAGACGGTCAAACGGCTACGGTGGATGGTGTTTGGAATTGGAGTTGTAAGATAGATTGGGAAACAAATGGAGTCAAGTAGGATTTGTGAAAGAGGAGTGTGTTCAGTTTTGAGTGAAAGACATGCGCAGAGATTCCAAGGGCAGAAGTGTTGGTGAGTTCGTATGATGGGTTAGATAATTTTCGTTATTCTGGTGGGGTTTTATTTGACCACATAATTATCACTGAAATCGTTGGCAGCTGGGAGAACTTAGGCCCTACCTCGTTTCCCAGATCTCCTTGCACGCATTGTCGGATTTTGGAAAGGGGAGGGAGGTGAGGAAAGGAAACAGGTGGAAAAGGGAGTGGATGGGGAATTGACACTATCCCATTTAGGACAAAGTTACGCCCATTAATGCGTCTTTGATACAGGCGCGTAATAAATGGCCGACTACACCTTAAGCCAATTGCCTTACTTATTTATTATTATATTACTGGTTGGCGACATCTAGTCACACAGATGGACCATAAAGTATTAGACGGCGTTCGCAAAACAATCTATTGAAAAAAATGGATGTGATAAAAGAAAGAAATAGTCAAATTATTTATCCAATGGAGGCCATTAGGAGGACAATGCTTTACGACAATTTTATCTGTGTCAGAAATTTACTAGCGAGCCTAAACGTCGCTTACGTTGTAAGTAGAGTGTGATCATTATCGTAATAGATTAAAATTTATATAGCACTTGTTATTTCAGTTCACGTCTTCTGATTCAGTTCAGCCATATTATTATTATTATTATTATTATTATTATTATTATTATTATTATTATTATTATTATTATGTTCGGGAGAAATTAAAGTTAAATCATCACTGTTGCTGTTCTTGTCGTTAATTGTTGCTGTTTAAACCAAGGTTCATATGATCCATAGGTTTACAAAAGTTATTGACGGGCTGGACAGCATTAGTATTTTTCATAACCCAAGGTAGGTATGATACCTCAGGTTCTTAAAAAATGTCAAGAAAAATAAAAATACATCTGCAATGGCTACATCTAGTCAAGTTCAGGCATAGCAAGAGTGACAAGGAAGGGCAACGGCATTGATTTCATCATCATCGTCGTCGTCGTCATCATCATCTTTACTTTAGGCAGAAATGAACCCCAGGGCTTAAAAATCTTAGGGAATAAAGAGGATCTTCTGATTGGCTAGAATTCATTAAGAGCTTGTGGAAAAAAATGCCACGGAGGCTATGGTTCCTCTTGTGTCACTATTTGTATTCATGGTAAATGTAAATGTAAATCTCTTAAATTTCTCAGTGCCTGCTGCAGCAGTATGACCACCTTATTCACCAGCGCTATATCGAATCAAGTCTACAAGAGCCAAGTTGTTTGGTCAGTTTTGACTTGAGGTCAGAATCTGGGGTCAAGCCAGAGAGACAACATGGTGCTACAGTGGAAATCATTAGTGACGGTGCTGACTGTAATTTGCAGTGGTTATTCCCTTTAATTTATGATGCTTTTATGCCCTGCATAATTTGCAGTGGTTTTAGCCCAGATGAAATGTCTTTTTGTATGACTTAAAACTCATGTTATGTTATATTATGCAAGAGATACATTGCCCTAACTCTGTAATGAAAAGTGGGCCACTGCTGTTCTTTGTGCCCTGAGTCTTAAAAGCTAGTGATGATGTTTGTTTCCAGGTTGTAGGTGTGGTGTTGGTGGGTGTGGCAGCCTACGCAAAAGCAGTTGCAGTGATCACAACACTTCAAGTGATGAGTGGAGTCATTGCCTGCGGAGTTTTGCTTCTGGCCATCGCAATGATTGGATTCATGGGAGCAATTCGACATCACCAAGTCACACTATTCTTCGTATCCTTTGCCGTTTTGTAATATATCACACTTTTTGTGTAGCACACTTCAAGGTAGCATGGATTCATGTATAGCATAGCTATAATTGTCAGTGATAATTATGTGATCAAATAAACCCCCACCAGAATTAAGAAAATTATCTGACCGATCATACGGGTGGAAAGCCAGTGATAGATTCAGAAGTTTACATATGGGTCTGGGGTGCACCTATGGTGCAAATATTGTGCCTTTGAGAGTTTTCAGAGGTTGTTAAGAGGTGCTATATGAATAACCAAATACATACATAAATTCATACTTACAAATTTTTTTGTGTTTTTTGGATTTCATCATTGTATGTTGTAGAAATGGATTATAAGCCAAATACTTAGAAAAATTCCAAATACATATTGAGCTAATTTGAAATCCAGTCACAGATTTGATCTAGGCTCTTTCAGTGGTGGCTATCAGAGCCATGGTTCTAGGATTGAAGGATCTTTTGGCTGAAGCGCAGAAAATTAACTCCAGTAAAACCCTTCCACAGAGGTTACATGGTTCAACTTCAAATTGTCAATTTCACTTGGATTTGAATTCAGATGAAGAGGTTTAAAGCAGGACATTTACCAATCAGCAACCCTACTCCTTCTAACTACACTATGGCCTGTTGTAACTACACTTTTGCCTATTGATTTGGTTTTGACTTAGTGCCTGTGAATAAGCTGATCCCGTGACATGGCTTTTGTTGGGCAATATAGAAATCTTGAGATTACGATGGTAACTGATTAGCTGAGCATTAATCTTGTATGTTTGTGTACACACATAATTGAACATTTATATAGCACCTTGTAAGAACCTACTGAAGACATTCCTTGCTAGCGAGTACTGATATAATTTTAGAGTGTATTAAGGAAACTTGCCATTGGCAGACTCTTGTGTTCATGTAGATCACAACCAACAGGGTCTTGTCTGGGTTGATCAGACTTCTGGTTTGTGCTGTGTTGAGACTGCCGGATGACAACAGCCAGATGAAGTGTTCACAGAGTTGGGTGTTGCTTAGCGACTGGCAAAGCTGGGTTGAAGGTGGAGTATACTGCACCGGAATAAATGTATCCCTCACGCCACCAGATTTATTGCGCAGGTTGGAGCATTTATCAGTAGTCAATTTTTTAGTCATTAAATGACAAACACCTCTCTTAGCACCATTAACTGATGCATTGTCGTTACGTAATGGCATTATATGGATATTAGAATTATTCAGAAAATATCCTTGACCGAACTTTAGTACATGTTGGTTCTATTCCTGCTGTTTCTTGTACAGTTTAGTGTGGCGTGTGTCTGTCTGACTCTGAGTGGCACACATCAGTGGCTTCTGTTTCACCTCGGGTGGCAAAATGCAGCTCCGGCTCTTAAGGAGCGCACTCAAGACTTCTTCAGCTGCTGTGGCTTCAACGCTTCGACTCAGAGTGTTGTTGAACCGGACGATCCATTCAGTCATCCTCTCTGCAACCAGGTGGGGCTGTCTGTGGCTGCAGTTGAGGTGCTCAGTGTTTGCAACATATTGTGGTTAACTAAGCTCAAAGTTCATTTGTTTCAACTTGCGTTCTTACTTTAGTCTGCCTTTCCGTCTTCCTGTCCAGTTGGATTCCAGTTGTACCTCTCCGTTATGATTTAGTACAGTGGTTTCACTTTGAAACCTCATCATAACAACACTTTAAAAGTTCTCAAATGAGATTAGATTGGACTACATTAGATTAGAGCCATTGCCCTTCAAGACCTGTTGGATGACAGCAGAGGCGTCGATCTATAGTAAACACTGGAGGGGCCCGGGCCTAAACTGGGGGTCTGGGCGCAGCCCCTTTCGGGTTCCAGAGGCAAAGCCCTTGGTATGGGGGTCAAGAATAGGCCTAATGCAGGAAGAATGAGAACTTTATCAGTCCACAGCTGCCTTTTACTGTTTTTACAGCTAAAATATTGCTGGTCAACCAATGGCCGAGCCCTCATGCTCAAAATATTGCCGGGGCCTGGGCCCCGGGGGCACCCATATGATCGACGCCTCTGGATGACAGTTTAGTGTTTTTGGGTGGAAAGCAGGCAAAGAGTTTATTTGAACTGGTGCCACATAGATACCCAGTTACCTAATTGTACTTAAGTTACATGCCCCATCATTTGCTCTGCATGCTAACTGGATTGGATGCTGTGTTGGTCAGTTTAAATGTATTTGCATATTTGTGTACACTGCATGTACTGCATAGGCATGGTGTTGTCTAAGGTAAACAGGAATCTTTTTTTGCTGATTGTGTCAGATGCAAAGTTGCTATGGCCAATTTGAGGCCACTTGCTGCTCAGGCATCCAACCGGGAAATGGGACACGGGTCATCGCATGTCCTCTTGCAGACTGTTGGAGGCGTGTTGAACCCAACCTCAAGAAAGCAGTCAGGGTCGTCGGAGGTCTTGGACTATTCTTCAGCGTCTTAGAGGCAAATGTTTGTTTTCAGTCAGAGTTCTGCTCAGTTAAGGTGTGACAGGTCAGTTACACATTTTGGCCGCATAAGTTGAATACTGTGGCCAGGATGTTTTGCAAGATGGCGAGGTAAATTTCCCATTGGTGATCAAGTACATTACGTTTTTGGCTAGGTAAGTTTTGTACTGGTTCTGTGGCCCGGTAAGTTGAATACTATCGGGGCAAGTTGATTATCACATCCAGATTGTGATGTTAAAAAATCCAGATTTTTTATAGAGTGAAAAAACGCTTTATATTTTACCATGGTAAAAAGTGGTAAAAATGGTTAAAAAGTGGTAGAAATGTTTATATGCTTCAAGTTGTCTATTTACACTTGTTATTTATCACATTGACTATTGTCAGTCACCCTCTCCACAGGTCTGTCCAGCTTCTTCATATCAGCAACTCTGCCTGAAATTAACAAGTTCAATGTGTGCTCTGGACTTGAGTCCAGCTGCTACTTATGGAAATGCATTGATGTTTTGGACCATGTCATTCTTTCTTTTGTCAACCTCTCCCTTGCTGACGGTTGCTTTCCCTTTTGTCATAGAAAAACTTTGAGGTGTATCCAACTTTTTTGCATGAAGGGCCACATAACCATATTTCCATGGACATGGGTCTGAAGAAACAATTTCATCATGATCAAGATCTTTTAAAAAATTAATGTGCACTTACGAAACTATTAAAATATTAAATAAGAAACTAATGTAATAATAAGTGTTGTAAAATAATAGTAACACTATCAGTGTCACTATGTAAAAGCTTATTTGTTGTTTTTGTATGTGAAGTTTGTTATTATAAACTGGTTAACTGATTCTTAAAATTGTTCGGTAGCCTAATTTATTTTACATTCGGTGGCATATTGTTGCCCATTTAAAGTGATTTTGCACTGTTTCTAGTTAGTTCAGTTTAATGCAATGCATTTGCTGGCATTTCATTGTTTGAGTCCACATATGATCCTAGTAAATTGCTTAAGATAAAATATTCCTTACAATTTGTAACAGTGAATTGTAATATGAATTTGTTATGTGGACACAAACTCCAGTTAGCAAGTCAATACTTTGGCAGTGTTGCTGTTCATCACAGCATTTTACCGTGATTTATAAATGGCTAAGCAGGTGTGTGGGACGTAAACAAGAGATTGTCATTTAAGTAATTTTTACCATATTGTACCAGTCTGGATTTTTTACTGCATAAATATTTTACCATTAAATTTAAAACAGTGTTCAGATAAACTGAATATTGTGCTCAGGTAAGTCGAGTATTGTGCCCAAGCAGGTTGAATATTATGCCTTCGTTAGTTGGATGTTGTGCACACTGCTCAGGCAAGTTGAATGTAGTGACCATGTGAGTTGCATGATGTGCCCAGGCAAGTTTCTTACTAAGAGTCACAACTATCTTACTGTTAGCTGTCATGACTGAGATAGAATGATTCTGAACACCTAGAACAAATGTTAGGTAGACCTAGTGATGATACACAAGAAAATTAAAAGTTTTCTTCAGACAAAAATTATAAGTAATTGTGTTTCATTTCAGATCTTTGGCGTGTGGTTGACGTATCGTTATCGCAAACTTAAGGACCCTAGTGTAAACCCTTGAGTTCTTGTAGCAGATTTTATCTCGACACTGAAAAACTGAAACAGCTACTGATTTAGTTTTATTCTTCCCAATTTACTGTATTTGAAAAACATTCAACTTTTATGTCTGTCCATTGAGTTCAAACATATCCCATTTTCAAGAGTTACATGAAAAATTGATATTCTTTATTGGTGTATATTTGTTTACCTGTGTTGAATAGTAATTGCTCATTTCTTCATTTTTACTTTATTTTCCTAACAATTAAGGACAGATCCTGTTTGTGTGAGACTGCCATTACAGACCAGGTAAGTGACTATCATCTAACAACAAATGCTCTTGCACTTCTGGTACTTTAACATTATTTAAGTGAACGAAGAATGCCTTCGAGAGGATTTCAAGAGCCCTTACTAATATTCTAATACTTATATACCTAGTACTTGCTGGAACAACACCACGTTTCCAACTTGCCACTTGTACCTGTTATGACCAGAGTAACTTGAGAAAGTTTGACTTCCCACAAAGTATCAAATGGGTTGTTCAGTTAATTGTTAAAAATATGAACTATATATGAACAACCCAGCATGCATGACTCGTAAATTATTCGGGGCTCAAGACTAGCTGCCCTTTAGAAATTTATACCTGTGAAGGTAAACAACAGACCATTCTTTCATTGTAAAAGGTTGCATCAAATTCCAATGACTGTTCTTTGTTACAAGTTTTGTAATTCAGTCACTGGTGTACAGCATAACAATCTGGCTTATATGACCAATAAAAAGGAGCTTTTGGAGTTTGTGATTTTTATTATCTCTGCTTGAAAGTATAATGGCACATCACAGAATCATTATTCAATAAGTTGGCAACACGCAAGGCAGA
Organism: Norana najaformis; assembly: GCA_964023275.1. Taxonomy (NCBI): domain Eukaryota; kingdom Metazoa; phylum Annelida; class Clitellata; order Crassiclitellata; family Hormogastridae; genus Norana; species Norana najaformis. The sequence continues at coordinate 9,950,406 of OZ029918.1, read as the reverse complement.
ATTTAAACATCGTGTCATTGTTCAGTCAGGAAAAAGATATTCAACGCTCTTAAAATGTAAATTAAGAAAGATAAATAATTCTCACGTAAATGTCAGCAACTCGGTATGTTGTATTAAAATAGTAAACAACTTTAGACTACAAGGCTTTGTACGAAATATGCAAGTTTACAGAACGTAAAAGTTGTCTTAATGCTATTTTATCACAAGTGACGCTGATACATGGTCGTCAACTGCTAACCAACTGCTAACAAACAAGATCGTCTAAAAAGCTACTACTTGTATTTGATCAACAAGTTGGATAATGAATGCTTAGGAATTTGGCAACTGCCTTGGCTAATGAATTTGCATATTTCCAGCGTTTGAAAGCCAGCGATCGTAGCGTGACAGGCGACTCGATCTGAATTGCATCGATGCAGCCACCGCGCTTTGAGCCATGTATAAGGATGTTGTATCCACCAGAAAAATAATTGCCATCTTTTGGGCTTGGGTGTTTTGGAGATGGTACAACCTTGTAACCAGCATTTTCAAGCAGCCCACCGAGGCTCTGGTGTCCGTTTATCAGCTCAGTTATCTGTGTCGATTCACCTCGTTTCTGGTAGCATTCATACAGGAATCTTATTGTCGTGTCTGATGGCTCGTAGTGACCCAAGTTCATCTGGTTGCACCTCACCCCATATCCAAGCTCAATCCAGTTCTCAGCATGTGAGTGACCGTGTATGTCGAGCAGCAGTCCGCGTCCACCTATTGCTGCTTTTGCAGTTTCTATTGCATTGTGATAGGCCTTCCAGGCAGTGACGGCCTCTGGTTCTCCGAGTGCTGCCTCTTGGACATTGCGGTTGCAGTCGAGCTTAATCCGATGTAACTGATTGATCACGATGTATGGTCGCTTTCCTGTTCGTCTTTCAAGTGCTTCTGCCAACAAATGAGCCAAGTGTACTGTGAACACGTCATTTTTTATGCAGACTTTTATTGATGAATCTTTTGCAGACCGATGAACATCTGCATGCTCTTTTCCAAGATCACTGTCTTTAACACGGTTTGGAATACTTTTTGGTTTGCATGAACCACCGTGTGGAACGGAAAGGATGAGGTTAAGGTCTCCTGGTTCATAAGTGACATATTTGCTGATAACGTTTGGCTTTGTTCGAGTGAAATACTTTGCCTGGTTTTCTCGTAGTGCCATTGTTGCCCTTAGAATCGATCATTCTGTATTAAAGGAGCTAAGCTGAACTCTGATTAACTTCTTTACCAGTTGACCGTTGTACTAAAGCAACAACAAAAACTAATTTAGAATCGTGGATGTTTGTCAAGTTCCCTTAAAACGGCGCGTACGATTATAGTAATCGTCAACTCCTTCAGAAAGCCAAAGGGCTTGCCTGTTCACTGCGCATCTCCCAGGCCGCAGTATATTGCATAAGGTGTTTTTAAAAAGACCCAAGCGAAAATAAATATAATTTACTGCTGAAATTCGTCAGCAATATTGGAAACTATTTGAAAGTGCTGCAAATTGTGAGCTTCGAAATTTATAAACTCGAGCTAGTAATCGCCGCAAGACAAAACTGCACATTTATCGCTTCGTGAATGTTTACTAAATACGTAAACTGAAACTGATAAATGAATAACAATGAAAAATACTGTACAAATATAAATGAGTAACACACACAAACGCCCATCTGGTCAACCAGTTATATAACGTAAGAATCGGGCAGTGTTATTTTAGGTCGAGTGGAAAAATCCAACCTCGGGTATAAAAATTGAGTATCGAGGTTATATGCGAGGTTGTTGAGTTGCAGCTCAATAGTCGAGTTAAATAAAATTTGCCACAGATCGTAATCGTAATCTCGATATTTCTACAGCGCCCAACGAAAGCTAAGTCACGGGAACCAGCTTATTCACAGGCGCTCAGTCAAAACAAAATCGCTAGGCAAAAGGGTTCGGTTCCAGGTCAGAAGTCAGGCAGTCGGACGGCTACGGAGGATGGTATTTGAAACAGATGATTATTGTCGACGTGTCCTGTGTTAATATTCTGTGGAAAATCTTAAGCCTTTTGTTTGAATGGCCTGACTTCTGATCTAGAAGTTTTTGTCTACCTGTTTGACTGGTTAGCGCCTGTTTTAAAGTTTGTTCGCTCAATTCATATTTTAGGGCGTTGAAGAAAGGCGCAGTTTACGATTTCGAATTTCGATCTTGAGATCTGGTTAGATAAATGCATGCCATATAACTTCTGGCTTTGAATGTGGTCTTGACTAGGGCCTACCATACATGAAAATGAGCAGGGTCGAGGCCATACGGTCGCTATATAAAACCTATACATTTATTTATTTATTTATGAAGGCAAAAATTTGATTCCGGAGCCTATCACGTGTGACCATGCTCAACGCTGGCATAAACTCAGCAGTTATGTAATCATTCAGCTTTCAGCATAAGCTAATTTAACCTAATTAGAAATTACATTCAATTTGTAACCTTAGGAAATTCCGAAACTTTCATTTGTGCCTGTGTGTTCATGTGGAACCTGATAATAGGAATAAAATTTCTGTCATAAGCTAGCAGCAAACAAAACTTCAGAATTGACAACCATTGTCTTAAATTCGAAAGCGGCGTTTAATAAATTGCATTCAATAATAATTACATTTTAAATACGGGCAACACTGCCGAGTTTGCCATTTACTTACTTGCGCACAGATCATTTAATGTTGCTTTCTATGGCAGATGAAAATGGCGTCTTCAGTTAAACGGTTGACATTTGCGGATTAAAAAACGTGAGTGTTCTTTCTTACTTTCCGTTTTAATACTGAAAATAAGTTACTAATATTTTAGTTTCTCTTACTTGAATTCGGTTAAATCCATTGGCAGTTTGCTTTGTTTTTGCCAACGTGACCGGAATGTATGCGGGACCTAGACAATTCTGTGGCGCTGCTAATTAAAGAGCTCTTTATGAAGGACGTTAGAAATTCTGGTGTTAAAATGTTTTGCTGGAAACTTAGATGGAATAGGAACGGAATCCTGGATTAAATCACAATAAAAACGACGTAGCAGAAACGTGTAACGCTTTGAAATCGACGGCACTGTTTTATGGAAGCAAATGTTTATTTAGCGCTTTTATCCAGTCTGATCGAAGTCTTTAAACATGGAGGATAGAAGGAGGTGTTTGAGTAACGCTTAGAAGTTTAACTCGTGCTAATGTTTTCTGGAAAATATTGATGTTTGCTGCATGTGTGACTAATATAAATTTCTTACAAGATGGCTGACTGGGACATCCCACATGTTCAGAGTGCTTCTAAGCATCTTGGATTGTCTGGGTTTTTATTGAGGCCCACTTGTAGCTCTCTGAGGCACCATTTATATTACTGTTACAGGTAATGTAAGCCTCTAACAATTCTACCAGTTTCATCGCTTGGTTTACCACTGTTACCCATTGAAAAGACCTTATGATGTGTTTAAGAAGAAACATCACTGCGATTATGAAGTCTAAGTCATCTGACAGAAGTTTTATTGAAATAGAGTTGATTAAATACTGGACAAGTATACTTTACAGTGTCAGGTGATGACTTCTGTGACATTATGATGATGTGAAAGAAGTCTTTGATTAAATTGGATGATTTTGCCATGTCCTGTGCTAGTACTTAATTTGGGTGTGGGGTAGGGTAACGTAAGGTTTAATTTATAATTGCAAAGCTTGAGAAATATCATGTTGTATTTTTTATCAGTATGCTAAACTAATTACATGTAGTATGCTTCTAATCTGCTATTTATTTGTATTTATGCCTAGTTGCACGCATTTGTGTGTGTAGAGTATGTATTCCTTTTTCCATATTTGACGAGGCCTATACTGCTGTTTGAATGTGAATGCTACGGCATGGGCTAAGCAGGTGAAAGATGCCAGATAAGTTTGTGATTGGTCTCCTTTCTTCTTTCCCATCCATAGACACAGTTGTGTTATACAGCTAAACAGAAGAACAGAGGCAGGCAGCTATACAGGCAGACAGTCAGACAGAGGCAGACAGGCAGCCAGAAAGACAAGTAGACTGAGGCAGACACATAGGCAGAGGCAGACAGAGAAACCAGAAACACATAGTCAGTCAAGACAGACATACACTTACATGAGCACACAGACATGCAGACATACAGACAGCCAGACAGACGACATCCTGGCTGTCATTCTATCTGGTTGACTGTGTGCATGCCAGTGTCACACGCCCAAAGGCAGTGAGCTGGACAGGCTGACCGGTCGGACCAGACAGACATACACATACACAGGCATGCAGACAGCCAGACAGACAAGTCTGGCTGTCATTCTGTCTGGTTGACTGTCAATGTGCCGGTGTTGCACATCCAAAGCTATACAGGCAGACAAGACAGACAATCAGACAGAGGCATACAGGCAGCCAGAAAGACAAGTAGACTGAGGCAGACACATAGGCAGAGGCAGCCAGAGAGACGAGAGACACACAGTCAGACGAGACAGACATACACTTACATGAGCACACAGACATGCAGGCATACAGACAGACAGCAGTCTGGCTGTCATTCTGTCTGGTTGACTGTCTGCATGCCAGTGTCACACGCCCAAAGGCAGTGAGCTGGCAGGCTGATGGTCAGACAAGGCAGACATATACATACACAGGCATGCAGACAACCAGACAGACAAGAGCCTAGATGTCTTACCGTCTGGTTGACTGTCGGTGTTGCACATCCAGAGGCAGTGAGCTGGGCAGGCTGACTGTAATAATGTGTTTGGCTATGGGAAATGAGTAATGATTCCTTCCAGCTCTTTCCCAACACGTTCACCATTGGACACACCATGATTGATGGCTATGAACGTATTTGGGGTTTAATTGGCTTCCAGCTTCAATCTGGGGGTCTTCTCTGCCAAGGTTCCCCCCCACCTCGCTGCACTGGATGCTAGAGTACCAAACCAGGCCTTGACAAGAGTTTTGGGTAAACCGGTTGGGATATTTTGCATTTTATTCTGATGGGATTAAACAGGTTTTGTTTACTTGGAAGGTGTATAATGTAAATGTAAAATGTAAGTGTACTTGGTAAATGTAAAATGTAAGTGTACTGTAGGTTTTCCGTGTGGCTTGGACCCTGCTCAAATGAGATCCTTCACCACCACTTCTGCCCATCTGACCTAATATCATAAAAATCTGAGATGGTGTGGTGGGGACATTTCTGAATGTTGGTTGATTTGACATAGAATGACCCTTAAGTGAGTTTGTCTTTGTGTCTCTCTATGTCTATGTAGTTATCTCTGCTTGTCGCAGTAGATTTCTGCTATATGTTTATAGTATTTACCTTTGGGTATGCATGCATGTCTGCGTACATCTTGATGAGTATGTTTGCATGCCTTGGCGCCCCTGCCTCAGTATATTACTTTTTATTACTTCTGCATTTTGTTAAGGGCCACTGTCTGATGACTAAGCATTAATCGATGGCACTTAGCAAGCACCAGTGAAGAACTTGCTCAGGGTCCCTACAAATTAGCCATCTCTTGGGAGGCTAGAGCCCATAGTGGCTGCATTCAGCACGGCACGTTAGCTGATTGGTTAGAGCATATGTCATTGTGTGTCACATTGTGTTTACCTGCAGTTTGTCATACGCATTTCTGGAACATGACTGGAGGCAAAACAAGCTTTAATTGTTGAGCTTAGTTCTCATTTATGTGAAGTGTGATGTTGTTGTCAGTTGTCATTTATGTGAAGTGTAAAGTTGTCAGTTGTCGTTTATGTGAAGTGTGATGTTGTTGTCAGTTGTCATTTATGTGAGGTGTTTACCATTGTTTAGAATTTATTCTGATATTAGGTTTTAGCAATTTAGTTTTCCAGTATTAGTAGGCCTGTACTTAGGAAGACAGACCACCACATCATGTGTGGATGACTGGAATCTGCTGGAAGCAGAAAAACTTTTGAGGTTCTGGAGTGTTATGTATTGCATTGTAATTGTCGCATTGTCTTGTATTGTGTTGCATGATAGTTTTTGTATTGCATGGTGATATGTTGTAAGTAACTAGTCTTTATTAGTGTGAGACAAATGCCCACATTTTACAGCAACAATGCTTACAAAACAGTGAAATGAAACACCAAGTCGGCAAAAGTGATGCAGCATTATATTAAATATTATACTGCGAGGATTATTATAAAGAGTATATGTTATATTGTGTTATATTTGTTGCATTGTATTGTACTGTGTTGTATTATTTATTGTTCAGCTCTACCCATCTTCTGGGGTCACAGGATTATATTACCCTTTCTGTTCTTCCTGGGAATTCCGAAACTCACAGCTGTTTGACTTCCTATTGGGTCTCCTTATCAGATTCAATCTTGTGATCTCTTTCTAAGGGATTGGAACATATGCTGAGGTCAGATTTATTGAGCGATTGTTCTGGTTTATGAAGTGATTCATGGAGATCTAAATATAGATTCTACTATTTAGATCTCCTTGAATGATCTGGGGTAATTAGTGTGGGGGGTTTGGTGATCTCGCATAACCCTTTCTGCAGTAGATTTTAGCCTTCTACCAGACCATTTGTTTAGCCTAGGGCGTAAATTAGGTTAACTCTAGGTACCCAGATGTAGATTCTAGCACCCATTGTTGTATGTTGTAGAAATGTGGGGGTGCTATAGTTATGGGTAGGGTGGTGTGTGTCTGTAAAAATTTTTTAGTCAAAATTGAAAATTACAATGCATAGAATAGGTAGGATTGGTTTTGGTTAAATTAGGTTTAGTTCACTGAAATAAGTTATTCAGTAAGGAAAACATCTGTGACAAAGACAGTAATTAGTGTTTCAGTGAACACGACTGTTAAACTTCCTATTTATTGTTGATTTAAAAACACTTTGAAAGTACCTTTTTATTTGAGTAGTGCCTCTTGTAGTGCTTCCTTCCCTACTTAAGTAACAAAACAGGCCAAAAGTAATTCATGCTAGCAGATTTTGCTGGCTGGTATACAGTACTGAAACATGGGTTTCATGCGTTTTCTTGGTACACTGCCATTAGAAACCAGTTATGACCCAGTGGGGCACGATGGCGTAGTGGTGTGTCTGTGCCTCGTAACCAGAGGGTCGCAGGTTCGAATCTGCCTCAAGCTACTGCATAGCGAATTTGGACAAGTTGTTTGCCCACAGTTGTCTATGAGGAAGGCAACGGGAAACCACCTCACTCATCTCATCCCGGGTGGCATAAAGCCAAGGGACCTGCCTTTAGGCAGAGAACTCATCATCATCATGGCCTATAAGTAATCACAATGAAGTGTGCTTCTAATAGAATGTACAGACACTTCTAACCTGGCAGCATAAACTATGATTGAACAGACTGGTTTATAATCTTGCTATGACTAAAGCAGACACCATCAGACTGTGGACCTGTGTGACCGCTAGATTTTAACTGGACGTGCAACCCGATCCAAACTGCCTCATACATCGAATTTGTCTTAATTGAGAGCTTGTGAAGAAGCCGGAGTGTTCTGGATTGGTTTGTGAGCCCTGAAAGAGTGCACAGTTTATTGATATTTATATGACATAATGCATATTTGTGCAGAATCTGAGTCGTGCTACTGAAGCATGCATTTCAGACGTTGGCTGTAAAATGCAGCAAGGCTACAGGAAATGGGCTTTGTTGTTGTTTAGGCTATGAGGTTGTTATGAACAAGCCTTGTAGTGGGTAGGAGCCTAGGCCGTTTTATGAATCAGCACTGGCTAGATCCTGCAAATAAATTCGGGCCAGAACCACCTGACCTTTGGGAGAAGCCATGACCCTGTTGAGTAAGATTGTGTACAAGAGGCCTGGGGCCCTGGTAACCCCGGATGGACTTCATTCAAGTGTTCCATCTTTGAAGATATGAGTCTGAGTTGTGATGATCATAATCTGGAGCAACTTGCAAACCCAACAGCCATCCTCGTTGCAAGGATTTCATTGGTAAGAATTTAGGCGGAAATACGCGTGGCAAAGATTCTGGCTGGAAGAAATTTGGCAGATTATAATTTTGGTTGAATAGATGCTAGTTGGAAAGGTTCTGTTGGAAAAGATTTTAGTAGGTAAGGATTTTTATGGAAAAGACTAGTGTGTCTAGAATGCTGATAAACATAAACTGTCTGGTGTCAGAACTGTCTGGTTTGGTACATTTGATGGGAAAGAATTTAGCAAATAAGAAATTTTTAGAAATTGTTCTAATGGAAAAATATTTTAGTGGGAGAGATTTCCATAGATAGATCTTTTATTGAAAGACTTTGTTGGAAGCCTTTATAGGACTTGGAAAAGTTTCTAGCATTAAAGACTTTTGTATGAAAAGTTAGTTTAATGATTTCTTTGATCACTCATTGATCACTCATTGATTTTGCTCTAGCTGTTTCATGTTTGTGTTCAGGGTTTGACTTCTAGTACATGGTGCAAAATTAACTCGGTAACCTGTAGTGGAATTCTGTTGATTTGTCTGTGCTTCAGCTATTGTTGGTCAGTGCATGTAGCAAGTATACTGGTATGCAACACTTTAAAAGGTTCCTAACAGCTGCTGTGTAAATATTTAGATGCATTCTTGCACATGTGTGTAAAATCCACACATAAATATGGACATAAATTCATAACTACATGCAAACATACATACAAGATGGGAGTCTTAACAGTAACGTCTGTGAACACCGGACACTAATATGGCCAGAGAACTTGTTGGCATAAACTGTCTGCAAGTTCAATGTCACATACTGCAGGATATTTGTATCCGATTACCACAAAGTTGTTTGAACTAATCACAGAATCCTGTTTTCCCCAAAACCTCTTGATTTCCCTAAAATGCTTTACTTGCTTACTTATTTACTTAAAATCGTTAGTTACTTGATTACTTAAAATCTCTTGGTTCCCCAAAATCTTCCCAGTTAATCACCGTTTGACTGGAATTACTAGAAGAAGAAGAAGAAGAATCAGATTAGTGCCTTGAAATAATTCCGAGAGGCAGCCACGACTGTGAATTATTAGCGATTTTATTTTCTTAGGATCAGGGTAGGTGGCCAGTGCTGTCATCTGATCATCCCAGTGTACTGTCTTTGTGCTCATTTTATAGCTAAGTTCACCAGAGGGGTGCAAGTAGAGCAGAAATCTTGGAACATCCTTCTGCCCTGGGGGGAATTTGCACCCTACCCATGGGTTCACAGTGTTGACGGGCCGCCAGGCTAACCACTAGACTATTGAGCACCCCAGTGCAGTAACTGTTACATTAACCCAGTTTATCTTGTCCCAGTTTTCACAAGTAGGTGCTGGTTCCAGCTGATGAGTCACCATGTTGCTCAAGCATCTTCCCGCTAGTGGTGGTGCTGCTGCCGCTCTTCGTTGTCTATTCGGGTCTATTTCGTTGGCCCAGAAGATGAGGAAGGAGGGAGGCAGGGAAGGAGGAGGAACAGGTCCTGGCTTTAGTATGGCCGTTGTTGTGATACTGTTTCTACTGGTCATTGGCCGAAATTTGGCTGTTGATGTCCCTCCGTGGTAGAAAGTACTTGTAATGTCTTCTAACAGCAGACACTAGTTACTGTGGATTGAACCAAACTAACGTTTATACTCTTAACTAATGTCTGGAAACTGCAAATGTTAATATGTTAAATGCCAGCCACTTATGCGCTTATAGGCTGTTTAGTGTTTTACTGATATTTATGTGCGAGACATCAGAGATGAATTAGAGGCAAACCTTAGTTTCTGATGAATAGCTGGTTAGTGTGGCTAGAAACCTCCCAGACAATTGACATTTGTTAAAACTAATGTCTTCATTCTGCAAACCCTTAGTGCATTCTATACCAGTTCCGATATAGCCATGTTAGTTTCTTACCTCGAGTTTTGATGATTACTATTTAACCAGACACTGAATATGCTTGGTACGCTAGTGCACTCTATACCAGACATCAGTGAAAATTTAAGGAATGCCTGGTTACCCGGGCCTCTGTCTGACAGCTGTTTGCTACCCCTTACCGGGTTAGTCAGAACCCGTGGAGCTTGCTCTTTTTACATAAACCTTTGCCCCATGGCCTATTTCAGGATTCATCTGTCATACCGGGACCAACTGAGTCTCCACGTGGACTCTAAACTGAGCATACTAAGTATAAATTCTGATTTTGAGTATCATCGGATGACCATGCCACCCACAGTGTGAGAAAGACTGCTCCAGAAGGTACTTTCCATATCTTGTTTAGGGCAGGACTCAATTGCCAAATGGAATAATAGAATGCACATCGAGCTGAGCAAACGTGAATTTTTTGGTGATCTGGGAGACTTCTTTCATCAGTAACGCCACCAGTGTTATGTTTCTATCTGAGCATTTATATAGCTCCTTCGAGGGACCTTTGCAGTGCTTTTTTAGTATCGACTTTGAGTGTCAGAACATACCATTAATGGCATGTCCTGACTCCTGACCCTGTGATTTTGGCTAATGGCTGTCTACCAGCCCACCTGACTTAATTACCATATTAGAAATAATTATATGTACTGATGTAACTGTTTTTGACTTTAGTGGCCTCACAAGTTGCTTAGAAGTAATCTCTGGTTACAGTGGACACATTTGTGGCTAGATTGCCCTGGCCAATTGTTTGCACTCAAGCACAGTCACTGTAAGGTAAGGTATGGTATGGTATGGCTTACAAGGTAAGGTAAAGTGATCGTATGTTTATTACATGCCTGTGTCAACAGTACCTGTTCCATAGAGGTGTGTTCCTCAGGATTGGCAGATCTTTTGGCTGAAGTGCAAGCACAGTGAAAGCAACTGAGCAACTGGTCAACCTTTCGTCATGGTTTAAATGGCTTGACTATGAATTTTCATTTGTGATGTTCCACGCTTTGAGAACGCTGAGGTGAGGCAGCAAACGCATGAGCATTCTGCCACCATTAGTTTTAGACACTGTATGTCAGTGGGTATTCTGGAAACATTAGTGTGTTATGCTTGCATACGTTACTTTTTAGAGTATGTGCTAGTGTGTTTGGATCTCATTGTGTTCTTAATAGTAATGTCTGGTAACAGCAGACACTACTAATGTGACCAGTACACTCGACAATCAACTGACTAGTTATTGACTGCAGTCAATAAGTAGACAGTTCTGCCATGCTAAGTGAAGGTAAGTTCATTGCTCATATGTTACATGGTTCTAAGAAGAATAATAGTTCTTAGAGGAACATGGTCCAGTCCACGGGGTGAAGCATCTTTCAGCTGAAGTGCAGATATGACAGTGCTCAGCATTCCAACTATTGGACATTTACTGATGGATTTACAAGGCGTGATGTCCAGATTCTGGATGCAGAAGTAAGAGGCAACTGCAGTCAGCCATTCTTCTGGTACCCTAAGAGGCCACACTAATTGTCTGGCTGTGAGCCGCAGCTTGTGTTACTGCTTCACAGTTTTTGAGAGCTTTATCCACAGCAGTGTCACACATTAACAGATGTTGTATTAATTAGGATTCTGTAATAGCCTTGAAGTGCCTTAGACTGATAAGATGATATCCAAATATGGGGTCTCTGACGGAATAACTGTCTCCTCTTGTTTACATTTTCTCTCATCACCAGTTTTATTGGGTGCATCATAGTGCATCAGCTGCCTGGTAATGTAATGGGGTGTTTATACGGCTCCTTTTAAGATCTTCTGAAGTGGGCTGTGTGTTTGGCAGTCAGGCTAATCAGTTGGGTGACTTGGAAGGGTGCTTGGGGTCCTGCATTACCGATCTGTGTGTACAAGTGAGTAGGGTAATATGGGCATTGAGTTTATTTGCTAGTTATCAGAGAAACTGCCACACCACAGCTGACAAAGCTGTGCATTATTACCAGACAGTTTGTGTCAAAGGGTTATGTAGCCACAACAGTGTCTGATCTGACTGTGCACTGCCTTGCAATATCGCTTGATCATTTTATCCCATATTCTCTGGTTTGACGCTGTCTCTGGAGATTTGTGACCATGTGTTCGTTCTGCCTTGGTAATCCCGATGTGTGCACAGATATCGGCATGTGCTTTGTGATTTTTCCAGTTCGGTCATCCTTAGGGACTGCCCAGTTGGACTGTTGCCCTTGAGGAATGTAGTCCATGTTTGGTGGATATGGTTGGCACTATTAGAAAAGGATGCAGCTGGGGTGGTTTGTATATTTATGCAGAACTTTCATTCAGCTTGAAGAGAGATTTACTGATACAAGACCAGTTTTATGGATTCAAATTGTGGTTATTAATATCCGCAGAACTATAGATTTCATAACTGTTGTCATGACGACTCATACTGATCACTTTCTAAAAGTTTCTATTCAGCATTTAGAGCATGGAATGTTGGAGCACACTTTCCATCCTAAAAACATTTTTCCTTTGGTCAGGAATTTTTCAGAGAACCTTTGTAAGAAGTTGGTGAATTTCTTACTGCTGTTCTTACCTCTTCCGTAAAACACTGATCTATTCCAGTTAAGAAACTTAAGACTTACTTATGTTGGTCTGTTTTTCAGCAAAATAAAAGTAACTTCATAGGATGGCAGGCAGAGCCTCAAGTACATCGCGAGGTGAGTCCTCCTAAGAAAAACAGTTGGTGAACTTACATCTGTAATGTCATTTTTAACATGACTGCTCTTCATTGTCACATCACAGGAAAACCTTTCTTTTCAAGATAATCCCCTATGGATTGTACTGCCCTGCTAGATTACAGCTGGTCAGTTAGACCCAGGATTTTGGTTTTAAGTCTGAGTCTTCATGCTATAATGTGCATTTTAAGTCTTACCTAGTACATGGTATGGTTTGCATTTTAAGGTCTTATTCAGTACATGTTTCTGTCACATTTAAAATTCAGAGTATGTTTCTGTTTACGTTTAATGGTATTAGCAGAAGTTGTTATTGTTTACATTTTGCAGCCTTAATACATATTAGCATTTAACTAGACGTTTGTTGACGGTCTTTGTGACAGTGTAATGCCGATGTGAGTGCTAGCTTTGTTTTTCCAGGAACACCAAGTGGAGCAGTCGATGAAGACTTGTTCACAAAGGCGTTTGAAGATGTTCCAAGTGTTAATGTATGTGATATTTATTATTTTGAATGGAATGGATTATTATTATTATTTTATTATTATTATTTTTTCCCCAAGGTATATATGATCCCTCAGAATTACAAAAATTAGGGGAGTGTTATTCTGGGAAGGCTAATCACTATCCTCCTTTTACTGTCTCTGCCTCACTGGACTCATGGACTTGAGCAGATTATGGCTAGGCATTGGTGTGCCATCAGTTGAGGACTTTTGCATTATTGTAACGGTGCTATGCCAGTTTAGTTAGCTGTCTAGACACCTCATGTAGCACATTTTAAGTACCTCACAGTGGCACTGTTTGTGCCAGCCTGAACGATGCTGAAGTTTGTTTTGAACAAAAAGTTCATCAGTAAGCAAGTTTCCTAGTGCTTATCCTCCTTAGCAACCCTATTTTAAACAGTGTTTGTTTAATTAAGTAATATTTATATTATTTCTTCGTTTATTAAGCACGACTATCAAATGACTAAGCATGAGTCGATGGTGCTGAGCAGTTGTGAGTGCAGGACATGCTCAGGGTCTTTATACAGTAACCATCTGAGGTGAGGCTCAAACCTGTACTCTCCATGTTACAAGCTGAGCGCTCTAACCAATAGGCTACTGTGCCCCACAATCAGCTGCCATGGCCCACAGTTGGCTGTCGCTCCCATGGTACTAGTTTCTTTGTTGCTTGTAGGTTTCATCAGCCAAAGAAGTTAATGACAAGTTTTCCAAGATCAAAGACACTCTTGCCGATGGCAGCCAAGACTGGGAGAAAAGAATTTCTGCGGTATTCGTTAACCAATTGATTGTATTCTGCCAAATCTCATTTATGCATTCATGTAACGTACATCAGTATAACAAGAAATGTGATATAATGCAAACTTGGCTGACAAAGGAAGCTTTAAAAGTAGGCATCATTATGTAATTAATTAACTAGTTAATTCAATGATAATTAAGCATTTCTCTAAGGATTCTAGGCAAAGAATTCTTAGAAAAAGCATAAAATTTCTCACGTTTGAACGTGCACGCAGCCCAGATAAAGGTCTGCAGCTAAAAACGACCTTACTTGTAAGAATTCCCTCAAAAGATAGAAATATTTGTATTTTGAATGCTGGAAAGAATTTGATAGGCCACGAACTCTGAGAAAGGAAATTTAGTTCTTACAATTCAGGTATAGAGTGAGCATTTATGAAAACATTAGGCTTGGATCTTACCAAGGACTAAGGTAGAGGTAACTCGCTTGTTTAAATGCCGAAACAAAAATGAGGTACTTAAAGGACACCATATCAAGTGTTTTGAAAAGTTTTGGTATGCATATATACATACGAAATAGGAATTCCTCGTGAGAATGGTCTTAGTGTTTGCAGGAGCCTTTTCGTGAAGTGCTAATACAATATCAGCAATCCAACGTTAGGGCACATTTTTATGCACATGTTTTGGGAAATGAATGCTGTAGTTATTTTTGCTGGTTGTTTGTAAAAAATCAATTTAACATTTTATCAGCATGATTTAGGAAAGAAATTTACTGTAGGTATAATACTGATTTTTTTCTTCTCTTAGCTTAAAGAAATAAGAAGTCTTATAATCGCTGGCGCTCCTGATCTTATAGACATTGTGGCGCAGCTTCGATCTCTTGATCCTGGTTTTCAGCTGTCAGTCAAAGATCTACGATCGCAAGTTGTCCGAGAAGCATGCATTACAGTGGCGTAAGCTTACAGCATCCCATTATTATATCTTGTGTTACACTACATGTTATGCTTATTACACCGGTTGTAATGTTTACAACTCATTATTTATTATACATATTATGTATTGTACTAGTAATCGTGTATTACTCAGTTGTATTTAGCTCATTAGGCCTTATACTTCTTGTTATGCTATTTACAGTGTATGATATGTCATGTACTGTATTGTGGCAGCACTTGGCAGTGACTGTATGATTGAATTGGAATGTTTAAATTTGTGTGAAAAATTGCATTTGATATAAATTATATTGTGCTTGAGTTGTTGAAAATGGCAATGTTATTATTATTATCATCATTCGCCCTTCTTATCAAATATTACATTATTCTACTTTAAATTTTATACAAGTGGTTACATTATTTTACAGCTGGCACTGCACATGTAGTTTCTTTATATGTGTTTTGTGTATGATGATTCAAACTAGCCTGCTTGATTTGATTGTTGTTTTTAGATTTCTTGCCGTGCGGTTAGAGCAGAAGTTTGAGTTCTGTGCCGAGTCACTGATGCCGGCGCTGGTTGGGCTGATCCAGAACAGTGCCAAGGTCATGTCAACCTCTGGAACCGTCACAATCCGATTCATTGTCAAGGTCAGGCTGACATTGATGTGGCTTTTATGGTAATAAGAATGGAATTTATTGGGTGGCATTATTTTTATTATTACAAAGATTTTCAATGCACGCAAGGTAACACTTAATGCAAATCTGAGGTGTAGCATGGTGGCAGATTGCTAGGGTGTCTAGTGTGTTTAACATTTGCCTCACCATTTGTTCCGAGCGTGAATCCTCGCATGTCATGCTGACAACTAGCCTTTCCCATGCAGCACATTTTTGCACCCACTAGTTCAGCAAAATGTCCCTTCTGGGAAAAATCTCCTTTTGCTTCCTGTCAGCTACAACTTTTATGTTCTCGTGTTATTTGTGAGATGTTGCCGACATTATATGTCACCTTTGCTAAATGTACTAAACTGACCTCTGACCACACTTGAGTCTAAGACTTTTATTATAGAGTTTCCTTGACCAGCCATGCTTGGAAAGGTGTCCAGTTGTTGGATTGTTGTCAGGTGTGTGCGTCAGCTTAAGCGTCCTTCACCCTCAGGACCACAGCACTGAGGACTCTTGATGATAGAGGCAGGTATCAATTGTACCTTGCACAGTAAGGTGCTCTTGGTCCAACCGATGCATCAGCTGCTAGTTATTTCAAGTCCTGCGAACTAGTTCTGCTGCTGATTTCAACCATCATAAGTCGAGCCTATTTAGCTTCCTTAATCGAGTTTTAGCGCTGTTGTGATGTTCTTAAAAGGTGCCATATAAGGCCAGACGCATGTAGTTAAGATTAAGATTAACATTAAGATTGACTTACATTATGTGGCTTTTTATTTTTTCTTTCAGAATACGCATGCTTCTCGACTTATTCCAACCTTAGTCACAAATGTTTCATCCAAGTCAAGCGTGATACGAAAGTAAAAATTCACGCCTGTGGACTCTTAATGCACATAATGCACAGTTAAATGCTGTTTATTAAAAATAATTACTGCAATGTTAAAGTTTATTAGTGGCTGATAATTAATTTGTACAATTATTACTCATTGGGAAGAGATGATTTTTGTCGCGTTTGTGCATGAGTCGGAGATACGCTGGAGCTTCGGTACAGTGCTACCGTTGGAAGCCATATCGTGCAACATATTCTAATGAGGCTGAATTATGATGTGGTTGTTTTCTAAAGTTGAATTAAATTTGAAATCCATATCATGACCATGTTGTATCATATGCCATGATGTTATGGTGCTTGTTGTTACTGTAAGAGAATATTAGTAGTAGTTCCTCTTTTTAACGACATCTTATGGCATCAAAGGCCGTTGACGTCGCCCTCCTCCTTTATCCTGGCTTTGGACTGGCACTACCCCCAAATAAGGCAGTGGCAGAATTAAGAGGATATTAGCTCTTCAGCATCTGTTAAGAACCTGTCCAAGGAGGCACTCTTGAAGAGTCTAGCAGTTGTTGCAAGGAGGTTCTTATCTAAAAGTTTCCATTTAGTACAGCTGCAAAAATACACAAGGCAGTGATTGATAAATGGTGATTCACTTGATCATCTGAGTTGATCATAGTATTTGATAATTCTGGTTGATCGTTTAGGATGATCGTTCTAGTTGATAACAGCAGTTAATTGTTCTTCTGGTTGATAATTCCAAATGATCATTGTGGTTGATCAATCCAGTGGATAATTGCAGATGATCGTTCTGGTTGATCATGTCCACTGACCACTCCGGATGACCATGCTGTGTGTTGTCTTGCATTGCAGGCAGTGCTTTGTGTTCCTCGATCTCCTGCTGAACGCGTGGCCGCGCCAGGCAATGGATCGACATGTTGCAATCCTTCAGGAGGCAATAAAGAAAGGATTGTCGGATGCTGATGCTGATGCCAGGATATACTCGCGCAGGTTTGCATCCATGGAAATCAATCATCCTACCCCACAGTCACGATGTACCTAACCATTTGTTGCCCTGGCATTAACATACCTTACCTTTGGATACTGCCGTTTATTTACCTGATCCTGTCTTTGGATATTGCCCTGTGCTGCTGTACTTTATGGTACTGTAACATTTTACCTTGTCTTACCCTACCTGACCATTATTATCTGTTACACATTCCCAGTATTTTATCCTACCCTAGCCTGAATGGCCTTATCTGGAACTCACTTTACCCCATGTTAACCTAACCTTTCCATTACTGTTGCATCATAGATTCTCTGGATCTTAGAGGATTGCTTTTAGTATTTTTTGTAATATTATTGTTATTACTAGTAGTTTTATTCTGTCTTTATATGGCGCCAGTTAGTGATGATGAAGCGTCAGTTGATGATTTTTGCATGAAGGACTTAACAGATCTGCAACCTTCACATTGTATGGCAAGCGCTTCACCAGTGGACTGACTCTTGCACCAGACAGAAATTTTCAGTTTGGCAGAATTTTAAAGGAATAAATCAAAAGCAAGTTTATGTGAGTTTGATTTGTTCTGTTCACAGAGCATTCGGTTGCTTTGCGGAACATTTTCGCGAGCAAGCCTTTACGTTGCTCAACTCGTTCGATGCTGCAAAGCAACGCCAGCTACTGGCAGAATTGGACAACCCATCGATCTTCAATGATCTTAAGAAGACATCGCGCTCCAAGAGCACTGAACGAACGGCCTCCAGGTTTGTGGTGGTGGTGGTGGTCATGATGGTGGTGGTAGGTTCATGGTGGTTGCCATGGTCATCGTTGTTGTGGTGGTGATCATCATGGCAAGTGACAGATTCTGGGGTGTAATGGACATGCATTTGCTTAAACTTGGCATACTGAAGTTTCTTCTTCTGATTATTTTTAGTAGGCCCCATTATCTGCACTATCACTTCACCCTACAACTGTAAATCTTAGTTCTGCCCCTGTTGGTTGAATTGATTAAAAGCAAACTTCCTGATATATTCTGAGGCTCTGCTGAGTGTCAAGATTCGCCCGACGAGGAAAGTCTTGAATATACCAGTAATTCCGTCCTCAACTGTGACCTATTGTAGCATCTCTCACACGTATTTTGTAATATTTGTTGGTGGTGGTGCTGGTGGTGGTGGTGGTGCTGGTGGTGGTACATTAAATGATGCCGAAGGTTATGGTGTCAATTTATTGCAGTGCATTTTGTTTACCGTTTTAGTGGCATCCAGAGCAGTTGGAGACCTGCTGCCGAATCAGGTAAGTTGCTTACAGTGTAATCATGAGCAGCATTGCTTAGTGTAACTGGGCATTACTGTAGTTTCACTTTAGCAAACTTGTTAATGGTAATGCTGACCCAAGAACACAAAAAGAGATAGTGCCAACCATGTAGCACCGTCTTACAGTTACGTGCTCTTAATTGTTACTGCTTGTATCTTAGCTTTTGTTTGGGTTTTATTGCTGCCAAATTTGTTTAAGTATTAACATATATATAATATAGATATGTGTATATACATGAGACCTCTTTTAACAATTTTTTGAAAGCCATAGATATACAATACTGTACCAGCACTGCATTTCTAGTATGCTGTTTACGCCTTTGGTGACCAGCAGCGCAGATGTATCAAGCACTGGGCTATAGCAAGGTTTCGTTATTTGAGCTTCTGCTGTACAGTTGAGCCAAGTTTGGGATCAACATTTGTAATGACTTTACTGGTATGTTAGAGTTTGTGCTCGAATAAAGTATTAAGAGTCAGGTTTTTCAGGCTTTGTCTAACCTTGTACTCTGTTTGATGCAGTCCTTTGTATGAAAGCCTTGGGTCATGATGTAATGTAGTTACACTGATGGATGCTAGTTGGGCTGTGGTATCATTTCATTTCAGCTTAAAGCGAGCTTACTTTTGTCTGTTTATGTCACTGGTGGAGGTTTAGATTCTCTGTCTAACTGGAAAACCCGAACGCTACATTTCACATCCCAAAAGTAATGTTTAGCGACATTTCAAATCCCAAAGTAATGTCTTGTGACAGCGGGCACTGATAACTGTTTATAATTTTGCTGTTGAGAACTGCAGTTTGCACCCATAGGTCTTGCTGTGATGGCTTGGTGCAAATTTTACGATTATTAGAATACTTATGGTAAGTAGTAAATACGCTGCCGCCTGTGTTTCTACTGTTAGTAGTGACTCTGGCTTTCAATATATAATCTGGCTTTCTAACAATCACCTGAGTGATGCTGAGAGCAATTACGGTAAGTGATAGAAGCACGTTGTTACCTGTGTGGCTTTGGTGACTGCATGCCATAGGTGGAGGAGGAGGAGGAGTGAGTGTGACGCTAAGCACACCTGATCTCATCCCCATCCAGAGGCATGATCCAACCATGCGACGAAATAATTCCTTTCGAGGGGGACATTCGACCGCACCCTCAGTGGGGGTCTACAAGATTCGAAGTGAGTAATGCCGACTCTGATTTCTAAGAAATTATGCATATAGACAGGTTTTACTGCAAAACAACCATCAATTATGAATAGTTTGTGTGCACTTATATCAGCACGAAAACCATATCTGTTGTACCACATACGCCTCTGGTGACCAGAAGTGCATTACATTTTCACAGAATCAGAAACTGCATTTCCAATGCACCACTTAACCGTTTTAATAGTCAGTAGTGCAGCTTAAATGTAAATCTGCATGTTTTTCTGTAGCGACTGAAAGGCCTTGACCCTGCTAATGAACATTTTCCATGCCGTTTAAGGTCCCCAGGCGCAGACTGTGCTAGCCCGAGATTAAAATCTCTTAAATAAGCCATTTCCCGGGACGTGAACCAGCATCGTCATGCACAGAGGCGCCTTCGTGTACACATGTGTTTATAGTCCATGAGGAAAACTTGTGATGAACAGGTGCATACTACGTGCTTCGTATGAATTGTCTACTGCTATGCTGCTTCTGTGATTTGTATTGTGATGACGCTGTAGAAGTCTGGTTGGATTAGATTACATTCGACTCTAATAGACAGTTATCTTTTGGAACAGTTTTCCATTGCATGTCTATTTTTTTGCATGTCTGGGTCAGGATTAATTTTCTACTTCATTTAAGTGACACCTTTCTCAATATGTGCCTTTACTTGGCTCAAAACAAGCACTAAACTTCAAAGTTTAGTGCCCAGCATTGTTTGAGAGCTCTGTCTAAGGGTTTTTTCCATAAGGTGGTTTTTTACCAATAAGTGGTTTTCTATAAGATGTGCATTTCAACTTTAATGATACATTGATGTATAAAGATTACTTTAGGATTAAGTTATATTTGAGCGTCATTATGGAAGAGTCTTCCTCTGCACATGTTTGCTATACCTTGTGACTCTGCTCAGCATTTATGATTCCGTTTGTACATGTTTATCTTCGGTCACAATTTTGCATCGTGGAATTATATTTACTTTAATTTATGCTCTATAAAATGATTACAATGTGTCACAATACATTCACTTGACTTTGATTTGATGGCTTTGTATCATATTTTCACATAACACATTATATTAGGTTCTTATTAGACTATGTTAATTTTCAGTTATGTACTTACTGTGTATGAGAGAGAGAGATATATATATATATACATATATATATATGACACTGTTAATTTTCAGTTATGTACTTACTGTGTATGATATATATATATATATATATATATATATATATATATATATATATATATATATATATATAAAGACTTAATTTTCAGTTATGTACTTACTGTGTATGATATATATATATATATATATATATATACACTGGTATATATTTATACACATGCATATATGTATGTGTATGTATACTGGTTTATCTAGTAAGAGTTTTAGAGTTCTGACTCATTTACTTACTAACTCTTTCATTCAGAAAGCTCAATGGCATCTGGTGATCAAGGCCACCGAAGCCGGACAACAACCAAGGTCGGGATTTCCCAGTCACAGCGTAAGTAACTAAATTCATCCACATTTATTTCTGATTGAAGCCCAGTTGATTTTATCATTTTCTTCTTGTTCCCGAATCTTGCTCTGCCTTTTTCAGTGATTTTTCTTTTCATTGTCTTATTCCTCAAACTTGACTTTGTTTTCTTTTGGCAATTTAATTTCCCATCATTTCTCGTTGCATGGTTTTTCCTGGTTCTTGCAGCTGGCAGTCGCTCTGGTTCCCCTTCTTCGAGACTGGTTTATGTGGCTAACCTCCAGCCAGACGTTGCAGCGACATCGGTGAAGACATCTGCTACCTTGTCTAGAATTCGGCCAAGACGAAAAACGGCCAACAGTCAGGGTTCAAGTCGTGAAGGAAGTCCAGACAGGAAGCTAGGTGGGAATTCCTGCTATCAAATTCCCCACTGAATTAATTATTCATGTCATGATTTGATACTTAAATTATATAGGTTTGGGTTTCAGGTAAGAAAGTTTTAAATGATTTGGAATTTAAATTGGTCAGGATTTCACAGAGAAAATTTAGTCATGATTTGCATTTAATGATAACTAGGTCATGACTTCAAGGCAGGGGTTCAGTCTTTACGCCAGGCCTCTGGAAGGGTGAGTCCCTCGCCACGGAAGGCGTCCTTGACAATGCAGTGCATGGCAGAATACGGAAAAGACCTGGAAACACATATAACGGATGCACTGGTAAGAATTATTTGTAATGTATTTATTATTATTCCCATTATCGTCACTATCATGACTGCTATAGAAGATGATGATGCTGATGAAGATTATGATGAAAATGATGATAGTGGAGGTGGGGCAGCAGCTGCGGCAACGGTATGATAAGGTGGTGGTGGTGGTGGTAGTGAAGACAGTGATGATGAGGATGGTGGTGGTAATGACAAGGATGGTGATGATGGCTGTGAGTCTTCTGTTTCAGCGTCAACGCCGATTTCGTTCAGATGATGGTTCAGATGCAGCGAGTGAAACGTCAAGCGTCTGCTCTGAGAATTCACTTAGAAGTGGACCTGATGGAGTATTATCTGATGTAAGAAATGATTCGGGTTACTTTACCCCAGTTTGCATCACTACATCGTCTTACATCGAGTTACATCTTTGCTTCACTTGTCTTTACACTACTTCTTGTCAGTTTACTTCGTTTTGTTCACTTTACTTTGCATAATTTTACCTACATTACTTTGCATAAATTTCCTTTGCTTCATTTTGCATCATTTTACTTTACACTAATTGACTTTATATCAATGTATATTGTTTACATTATGTGATTGTTGAAGTCAGTCATTACTAATGAGAAGAAGTTTGATTTCCAGAAGTCTTGCTTTCACCTGCAATAATTTGACACATTGTTAAGCCGTGGAAATGGATGATTTGATTACAAGAGATTGTTGCATATGATTGGCATGTGCTCTTGTAGGATGTTGCTGAAGTGATGGTTTTGTTGTTAAGCGGCTCATGGGCAGACAGAAGAGAAGGTTTGGTTATGCTACAAAGGATCTTGAGATCTGAAAGAAGGCTTACGTAAGAGTTTTGTATTCATACTCTGGGTTATTGATAATAATGATATGCTAATGTATTATTTTACATATTTTGTTATTACTGATGAAATTATCAACTGTGATTATTAACATTTGTGGAGTTTATATATTTCCTCGGCTTTTTACGTAACAGTTCGCAACAACACATACTGCATTTCTCTCTACTATATCACATTCGTACATTACAATGCAGGTGTTACATTACATACATTATTGTAATGTATACTGTAATTTACACTTTACGTATGCCACTTTACTTATGTAAAGTAATATTAGTGGTG
This sequence comes from Norana najaformis, assembly GCA_964023275.1. Classification (NCBI taxonomy): domain Eukaryota; kingdom Metazoa; phylum Annelida; class Clitellata; order Crassiclitellata; family Hormogastridae; genus Norana; species Norana najaformis. The sequence continues at coordinate 9,927,428 of OZ029918.1, read as the reverse complement.
CAGGTGGTGGTCGTCATCATCATAGTCTTCTTCATCTTGGCCATGGTGGTGGTTGTGACTTTGGTGAATGTAACAATGACAGTAGAAATTGACAATGATTGTTATGAAGAATATGAAGCGTGAATAATCATAACAATTGGGTTTTTTGCGTTTTTGATGTCACAGGCATTCGGAGCTGAAGAGAGTGACGGAGGTGTTTACACGAATGTTCCACGATCCACACAGCAAAGTGATGAGCGTCTTTCTTGAGGTGTTTGTTGACTTTGTGACAGCGCACAGCTGTGATCTCACCGACTGGTTCCCCGTTTGCCTTACTCGCCTGCTTGCCAAGGCTGGCAGTGACGTGCTAGGATCTATGCAGAACAAAATCACTCGAGCCTTGGACGCGCTCAGGTACGCATTCGTTTAAGTACGCAGTTGATTGGCAGAACAATTTTAAGTTCCCAGTCTGTTCTTGGCCATTGGCCAAAGAATTGGGAATTCACTGTTGCTGCAAATAAATTCTGTGATGTCACCGAGGTCAGGACTGAAGTCCCATATTTTGCTTTTTACCTATTCTGCATAGTTTGTCTTCCAGTCTCAAGGACCTAGTTGATCTTGACTGGTTCTATCCAGTAGGTTATGCTTTTGGAATGTAGTTTTCGTTAGAAGTGAATGTCGATTAATGCCTTGTGCATTATGATAACGATGCTGTTGAAGTTTCCAGATTAGATCGGATTAGTGATTACCTTATTTTACCTTTACTTGTTTCATATGACATCCAAGGCAACAGTCAGTGGTGCCACGCAGCTGTGTATTTAAGATTTAATAATACTGATGATGATAATAATAATAATTGTAATAAATAAATAATCCAAGAACTTCTGTAGTGCCACTGGAATAATGCTCAAGGCTTCAGCTCGTGGTTTGTTCAAGATGATTTGTTCAAGTTCTAGGTCCAGTAAACTAGAAAAGAAAACTTGCAGTGTTAACTAAATGTGGATTTGAAAGATCCTGTTTGAAATTAATTAATACGGTTGTTAACTTTGTAACTGATAACATATACAGGAGGAATTTTATGAGGTATTTAACCTCCTTTCAAGTGATTATTTGTTTGTATTGCCTGTGCTGCCATCTAGGGATTCATTTCCTCATCATCACCAGTTTACTTGTGTCACAAGGTTCATAGTGGAACAGACGCAGATACCAAACGTAAAGGTAACGTACCACAAATCATAAATGTTTATCAACGGTCAAATGATCATGAATTACTATACGAGAGCAACAAAACAGAAAGTTTATGATGCTCCTTTACGATAGTTCAGTGGTGCAAACTTGCATACAAGTCCGTAGATTAAACTAAGTTAGATCAGATTCAAATGGAATAGACTTCATGATGCATAGTCAGTTTTATTTTTCCCAGGTCATTACTGAGCTTTAGTTTGTTGGCATTCATGTTAAAGTACTTTAATTCTGCTGCTTGTATTGCTACATTACTCCACATATGTATGCATAAATGTATGTACTATATTTTTATTCTACATTTATTAAGTCCCATAATCTAATGACTAAGCATCAGCTAATGGTGCTTAGCAGTTGTGCATAAAGGACTTGCTCAAGGTCCCTTCAGAGTGACCATTTTACAGGAGGCTTGAACCCATATCATTTGCGTTACAAGCTGAGCGCTCTAACCAGTCAGTGACATAATGTGATAAAAATAAAATTTTTACAAATGTCTGTATCTGAACATTTATATAGCACCTTTTAAGGATTTCACAGAGGTGTTGGATCGACATAGTCAAGAAACTTGTAACAGGATTTCTGTTGGTGAATATGATGAAGACGATTTTGTGATTGGCAGGTGAAGTTGGTCCTGCTGACGTACCTCCAGGGTCTCATCTGCCAGATGGAGCCTTCCTGCTTCAGCAACAACAGTGACACTCGTCTGGCTGTGTCACGTGTCATCACCTGGACTTCGGAACCCAAGAGTCCAGAAGTCAGGAAGGTACAAATGGCGCTTTCAAAGACAATGGGCTTTCCAGGCTCACCACTACCTCGTTATGTTGTTATGACAAGAACTAGCCTTTCCTGCACAGAGCACCGGCACTCTAGTTCAGAAAAGTATCTCTGCTGGGGAAATTCCTCTGTACATCACTGTTGGCTGTTGACCACGAAAGCAGTTGCTAAAAACTGTCCCAATTAGTATATGGATAATATGGGATTTGTGAAAAGATAATAATTAACGAAATTAAAATTTCTTTACATCAAAGCACATGAAATCAAAGCGTACAGTTATATGCCAGCTATTCTAAACAACCTTTTTTGTGGCTTTATTATCTGCCAGAGAGCACCGCAGCTGGACCACACATCTGAGGTTGTCATTGTTTAACGTGTTTTGTTTTGCGATATAACATGGTGAGGAACATGGATGGCAAAGTTAAGCCTGCCTCAGAAGGCAAACTAATTGCAATACAACCTCATAAAAGTGCAAATCTTGATAAGTCTCCCAGATGTAGCACACGAGAAACATTTTAATAACAATGCTGTCTATAGGAGCTATATCAAGAACCATCTTATAATAAGGTTGTGTTATAACTGGTTTATTTTCGATTGGTTGATTAATTTTGGAATCTATGTACCAACCGCATTGTATCAGAATTCGTTTTATAATGAAGTGTTATATATCGAGTCTCTGGTGTATCATAAGGAGAGTTAAATGCAGTGGTTGGTTTTGGACTTGCCTGTCATGTATCGATTATCGATTTTTATTAGTGTAGTATCTCTTAATTTGGGGACATATAAACATTCGGTTTGTGTTATATTTTGATTATTGTTTGCAGTTTGTTCTTCTTGAGTAGTCAAATATTAATACTTGCCTTTCCATCACAGCATCTGTTCACTAGTTCAACAAAATGTTCCTTCTTAGGAAAATCCTCTGTTGCTTCCCATTTGCTCTGCTTCTGTATTGCTGTCTGTGCCTCTCTCACTGCCTGCCCGCATAGCATCTTCTGTCCCTCCCCTCTTCTTCTCTCCATGCTGCCTTCCCTCTCCCTCCCTGTCTGGGCTTGCCTCCCTTCCTCACTGCCTCCCTACATCCCTGCCTGCCTGCTTCTCTGGCTGCCTTATCTCCCTTCCCATTTCTTTACCTACCTCCCTTCTTTCCTCCCTCCCCGCCCCAACACTTTCTTATCCCTGCCTTTCCGCCTCCATCTTTCTCTCCCTTTCTCCTAACTCCATTTCTCCCTGCCTTCCTTCCTCGGTGCCTCCATACCTCTCTCACTTCCTAACTTCCCCTGCATGTCTCCTTCCCACTCTTTCCCTCCTTTTTCCTTTTCTTCTTCATTGTCTCTCTTCATTTTCTGAAATTACTTTGTCTTGGTTTACTAAGTAATGTAATAAGTAATGTAATCAGTGGACTGTACCGTCTGATTGGTCTTATTCGTTCCTATGTCGTCTTTTAGCGAATCTTACCACTCAAGCACATATGCACAAACTCATGCACTTAAGGCTCTTTTGTTATTTAGATTAGCTTTCCAAGTGCTGACTGTTTTTGTCTAATGACAGAATAAATTATAACAAAGTGACTTGTGCTAAATTTTAGATTAACTTTTTTCATGTTGTTTTTCTCTTTTGTCTGCAGGCTGCTCAGAATGTCCTCATTGCCCTCATGCAGCTGAATTCATCTGAGCTGTCAGTGATTCTGTCAGTTCTTCCGAAATCATTCCAGGTTGGTGGATCGTTTTATAAGTGTATGATTCATTCCACTGTAATGTAACCATTCACGTGTAATGTAAGCTGCCAAAATTCATTCAGACATGAGAGGATCTAAGTAGGCGCTATATAAATTCCCAGATAATATATGCATATGCTGATGTAAGGTGTGCTTGTTTGATATGAACAATTGCATTACATTAAGTAGCTATATAAATCTGTGATTACATTTACAGTTACCTTACAACGGATAAATTCGGTTGTTTATAGGAGGGCGCTTCAAAGGTCTTGTCTGGAGTTCAGCTTTCCCCGGGCGATTCAACGAAGATTCAGGCGTCAAAGGCAACCTTTCCTGCAACGTCCATCCCAGGTCGTGTCGGAACAAGAAGCAGGTAAAGTTCAAAGTTTATCGTTTTTATCTGAAACTTTGTTGTGTCAGAGGTGATGGTTCTTAAAAGACACTGTATAAATAGCCAGATACCTACATGTATACTATGTTTGTTATCATTAGATAAGGATAGGTAAAATTTATAGCATTAACTTTACCCGATGTAAGGGCCATGAAACTAAAATGGCTGGAAACATTAGTCCTCAGGGGTTTGATCCTGAGGTTGGGAGATATTCTGAGATGAAGCACAAATACGTAATGGCACTTCTGTCAGCTCTCTGCATGGGACACTGTTGGTAGGGCTCTGCGTATGTGCAAGAGCCTGCTTGTGGTGACTTTTTCAGTTATTTTGCTTTGTAAATGAATTTGTTGTTTAATGAACTTAACGCTTCTTAGGCGGCACTTTTTGTCTGAAAGGTATGGTATAATTAACGTATTAATTGTCTAGATACATGCATACATACTTACATAAGCATTCCAACATCCGTAAAGTAATTCCCCTATGAGTTGTGTACTGCCTTAACAATGAACTATAATTTTCACAGAATGCATGAGGATTTACCCCAACAGCTAACGTGTTAACAGTCTGCCACCCACTGCAACTTGGAAAATTGTTACTCTTTATTTGTATGGTTACCTTAGGTCAAGTTTTGACTCAAGTGATGGTTCAGAAGTTTTTAACGCTGAGGATGTTTATAACGGAATCAAGAAAGCCTCGGAGGATATTCAACATCTCAGCCTGTTAGGACGTCAGCTCGACTTGTCCTTAGCGGTGGGTGTACTAAAGGTTTTTGCCATCTGTTTTAAATGTTCCACATTCTTTCATTCCCTACCACTGTCACGTTTTCGTTGAGTTTCAGCCACTTCTTTTAATTTTATCTGGATGATTCTGTAATGGTTTATCACAAGATGCAGGATATAAATCGATTATTCAAGAACTATTACATATATTTTATTAGTTATGCACTTACTACGATAGCCTTACACTTGCAGCCTTACAACTGCATCTACGACATTACAGTTGCAATTTTAAAATTACATCCTTATGATTGTAGCCTTACTTTGAGTGTTTTGTCCATTTTATTTGTAAGGTAAGGTAGATGTCAACAGACTTTGCAGTCTTAGGATCTCTAAGCACTGTATGCTACTAATTGCAGCCTCACGATTGCAGCAACCTCTGGTCATTCTGACAATTTGGATTTATTTTCTGAGCAGCTGTAATAAAAGACACTAAATTATACAGTACATTGCATCTCAAAGGAATGACTTTTTCTAGTGTAATTTTCATGTGATGATCTTTTTTAGAAAAGAAATCTTTTGGAGCATGATGATGGTCTTACAGGAGGCAAGTGGTTTTGTGCTACTTGCCTAGTGATGTGGATTTTAAGGGTGATTTTTACTGAATAGTGAAAAGTTGGAGGCTCTATTCACCATATGCGCTTAGAATAGTTGAACTGAATACATTATCCTGACTTTGGTTATAATTTGGTTGTAATTTGTAAGGGAAAAGGTTCACCTCTTTACAAGTTATCGATTATCAATGACTTATCTCTTTCAGTCTGTTTAAGGCTCTTAACGTTTCCTGTTTCCTGGCTTAAGTGTGCACCTCTGAACTTGTAAGGAGGGCCTTATTAAATTATAGTTGTATTGTATTGTATTAAATTATAGTTGTATTGTATTGTATTAAAGTATAGTTGTATTGTATTGTGCTTTCCTATCAATCTATGAACCATGATATTACTTGCTATTACTCGGAGCCTTTTAGGGTCGTTGGACACGCCTTTGAGGCTGTTGTTAATTGCGTGTGTTATAAATGTCTGTTTAATAGTAATAATAATATTGTATAGTTAGTGACTGGCATTTATAACAATTACAGACAGATAGACAGGCATTGCTGTGAGTATTTATTTTTTCTTGCAGATGTTATGATCACCAGTGAATCAATTGAAGAAATCTTAATTGAACTGTCCAGCACTGACAACACGTAAGATGTGAAATGATCTGTTGTTTTGCACAAGTTTTGCCCACTGTGTCTACTGAAATTATTTTCTGCCTATCAGGTATTTACTTTATTTTATGTGGCTAAACTAGCAGGAGTTTAATGGTAAAGGGTTAAACTAATATTAGCTGCAGAAGTTCAGTGGTTAAAGCATTGAACTGACTGGCTGCAGAAGGTAAGTGGTTAAAGGCTTAAGCTAGTATTCACTGCATGAGTTGAATGGTTGAAGGCTTGAACTACTATTAGCTGAAGAAGTTTGGCAGTTAAGGGGTTAAATTTAGATTCGTTTGGTCTGCGATTTGTCTTTGTAGTCTGGAGCAACGCCTGAAGACATTGAATCATTTCGTGTCGATCATCAAGAAGTGTCAGTCGGAGGAAATCTGGGAGCAGCATTTCAAGATGGTGTTGCTATTGTTGCTTGAGACGTTGAGAAATCCAAGCGTAAGTTTGAACCGATCGGTGTTGTTTTGGTGGAGAGGAAAGGGTTGAACTGTTGCATTATTGTTATTTCTTCCACCGGAGATCTGGTGGAGCTGGTGGGAGTGAAAGGGTTTACTTGTTTTAGGCAAAAGTTTGCTTATGTGGAGGTGGAAATGGTATGGTATGGTATGGTAAGGTTAGGTAAGGTAATTGCTCATTTATTAGGGGCATGGTTTGGAGCTGAAGGCTATATTTCAGCCAAAGTACTCACTTCTGCAGCTGTTCAACCTTTCAACTACTCAACAGTTTGAGGTGTTGTGATAATTGCTGTGCAAAGATTACATAATAATTATACTAACAGTAAAACAAAGAAAATAGTAATAATAACTTAACTTATATTTATAGTTATGTATTTTACTAAATAAGAAAACTATTAATATTAATTTGCTGATTTTGATTAAAATTATGTATTTAAAATGTACTTAATTATTGGCACTAGGTGACAACATTGGTGTTTGAGATGCTCTCTTGCCAAAAATTATTTTTTCTTTCTGCAGTTGACCATTCTACAGAGAAAAGCATTTATATTGAAGTGGGAAGGGTTAAAATTTAATGTTTTCTGGTGGTATTTTCAAGGGCAAGGTGCGTTCAAATTGCCTCTTGGCCTTGAAGGAACTGCTTGAAGCCCAGCCAGATCGATTCCGGCCGTATGCCGAACTGACGATTCTTAATCTTCTTGAGTTCGAGAAAGACACAGATCGAGAGGTAGGATGATCACCTGCAATGACCATCAAGCCATAAGAAAGACTTCCACCTCTCTGCTTACTGCAATCTGTTTATATATATATATGTATTTATATTTATTTAGCACTACTTCAAGGAAACAACTTTTGGTGATGCTACTTAGAAAGTCGATTATGACATATACGTAACACCAGTTTAAAGAAATTCCTCCGTATCACTTTCCTAGTGATAGTGGCTGATTGGTGATGTGTTGTATGGTTTTTGCTGCATCAAGTGTTCAAACCCCAGTGATTACACTGGCCAACACATAATTTGTTGCCTCAAATGTTAGAACTGTTTCTGGGTACATTTGACCTGCTGATTCCAGAAAAGGCACCAGTTTTCTCCCTGCAGGTCTAGTTTTCGAGATATAGAACATTATGCCATATACCAGTCCTTGCCTCTGCTCGCCCATAAAACATAAGGCTATAGCTATAATTATGTAGTGCTCAATTTATTACGTGATACACTAAATAAACATAATAATACAAATACTTAAAAGAAAATGGTAGTACCTGAAACTGTACTTATATGATACCAAACAGAACAAGTTTGTTATAAAAATTTCAAGTCATTCGACACCGAAGAAGCTCCTTTAGTACGATTTCCGAGTGTGGCATCTGCCGGAACAATCGCGCATAATATTCCAGCAATAGTCTGCCATCATGTGTGCATCCCATCTTCCTTGATATCGATTTTCCATTGTTTTGATGTCTTCGTGAAATCTTTCACCTTGCTCTTCGCTGAAGTCACCAAGATTCTCTGGAAAGCGATCTAAGTGACTGTGGAGATAATGGACTTTAATGCTCATGTTGCAGCCAAGCTTGTTGAAATGAAGAAGCATATCCTCTACTAGTTGTGCATAATTGTCTGCCTTCTTGTTGCCAAGAAAATTTTTAGTTACAAGAACAAAGGAAGACCAGGCACAAGATTCGATTTCATTCATTGATGGTATGAAAAGTGGGTCATTCATAAGTTGCCTGATCTGTGGACCATCGAAGATTCCAGCCTTCAATTTTTCCATTGTATTTCCTGGTAACTTGTGTACTATGTATTCGAAGCATGAACCTTCTTTATTCAAAGCCCTGACAAATTGTTTCATCAGGCCTAGCTTTATATGTAGTGGTGGCAGTATGATCCTATCTCGTGCCACCAAAGATTCCTTGATTACATTTTGAGCTCCAACCACCATGTCTTTCCTTGAAGGCCAATCTTTTCTTGTCCAATGTTCATGCTTGGCTCTACTGTCCCAAAGACACAAAAAGCAGGGATACTTTGTGTAGCCACTTTGTTGACCAAGGAGGAAATTTACCATCTTTAAGTCTACACAAATTACCCATTGATGTTCTTTGTATTTTATCTTTTCCAGTACTAAAGAGATGGCATTGTACTCTTCTTTCATCCTCGTGGAGTGACCGATTGGAATAGAACCAAATTTGTTGCCGTTATTTAAAAGCACACATTTCAGACTACGTTTTGAACTGTCGATAAAAAGACGCCACTCATCTGGGCTGTAATCCGACAGACCAATTTTCTTCAATAAGTTGCTGATGTCATTACAGAATACTAGGTTGTTGTCTTCGGTAAAGAATGGCAGCAAATCCTTTTCTCTGTTTCTATAAATTGTAATTTTCGTTCCAGGCTGAAGTGCATTCTTTTCCTTTAGTCTGGACGCAAGCAATTCAGAGGACTCTTTGGAAAGATTTAAGTCCCTGATCAGATCACTCAACTCTTTTTGGTCAAAACGTTCACTGTGTGAAGTTGATTGGAAATCACTGTCACTGCCCCCACTTTCTTCACTTTCGTCATCTTGTCCGATATTGGACATGCAAGTGTCATCGTCTGAGAGCTGAGGTAGTTCGCGAAAAGGTGGAACTGGTACAATATCCGAATGCGGAACAGGTCTCCTGGCTGAAGGTATATCAGGGTAAGACAACTTGTGACGATTATTTCGATTGATGCCTATGATATTAACCATACAAAAGTAACAGTCGTCGAAGTGGTTTATCTGTTCCCTCCAAACCATCGGTACACCAAATTTCAGGCAGCTTCTCTTTCCAATTGTCCAGTGGCGCAATTGTTCAATACAAGTTTTGCATACTGTATGAGGAGCCCATTGCTTATCTTGATCTCCAAGTTTGACACCAAAATAACCTACATATGCTCTTTTTACAAACTCAGAAATCGGTTTCCTGTTTGCTTTTAGTGTGTATTCCCCACAAATGTAGCAGAATATGTCTGGATGGTTAATGCAGCTGCGTCTGGAAGTAGCCATAACCTTAAGGATGTTCGCATCTGAGGAATTAAGTGACTAACTTAAAAAATAGTAAGAACATGTAGTTATTTAATGTTCACATTCACAGATTGTTCTTGCGACCAACTCTTAATATGCCCTAAGACGACTGCGGCTGCTCTAGCTTTCAGGAGGCGGTTTATATAGGCTATAAATGCTGACTTCAGCATAATCTATTTACATAGTTCGAAACCATGAAACGTTGTATAAGCACAAATAACTTCTAAATGAGGCCATGAATTTAGTGATGAGTAAGCTGTAGGCTACGGAATAGTTATTTCGTTGAATCAACAATATCTCAGCACGCGGCAAGATATGCTGATTTTACATTATAAGGATGTAGGCATTATATGAATCAGCAAGAATTATAATTAGCCATAAATAAAGCTTATTATGACATTTTAGTTTTGTCAAAGACATCGTTTAAAGAGTGGACTGGGTTTTCTTTACAAAATCGACGATATCTCAGAAACTAGACCTGATGCACTCAATCCAATGACATTTTCTGAATCAGCGCCCAAAATTACCCCAAGAACAGGTCTAAAACCGAAGGCAACAAGAAAAAAAAATTTTCTGTTGGCCAGTGTTATTTGTCTTTAGTTGCTAATTTACTACAGATTCTGATAATAAAACAATGGTTTCTGATGCAGTACAGGCACCTATTAACCGTGATTAAGTGTTGATATTTTCTATTATTAAAGATCTATAAGTACTTGGCAGAGCATCAGTTGGTAGTTCTGAGGAATTGCAAGTGGAAGGACTCTGTTGTGCTTATGCTATGGCTGTCTCAGGGTAGGCTTGAACGGTCAAACAAAAAGGTTGTCCCATTGTGAGATAGCCATTGTCATATTTCAGCCACTGTCACCTCATGACTTTGTCTCTGATAACAGGTAAAGGTGGATAACTAATGAGCACTTGCTAATTGTTACCTTGTCAAGAAGGAAGGTAAGGTGATTGGCCATCAGTTACCTGGATGTTTCATTGCTGTATGGCTTTAAGCAAATCCTTCAATCCAAGGATTGATGAAAGCAAATTGTATTGTATTGTATTGTTCAACTTATATAGCACCTCTATGGCAAATCCATACATAGCATACACAGCTGTGAAGTGACCACACGTTAGAGGTTGTCCATACAGGACATCTGCAAACAATTACCCACTTTGGACCCCTCCCTTCCTCTCCTCTTGTCCACCTTTGGTATAATCCTCCCCTGTGTGGACATCTGCACTCCAGCTGAAAACTAGATCCAGCGCAATACAGACTGTCTGTCTTCTGACTTAAGTTAGTGTTTACACAGCACAGGCTGCAGTGAAACAACTGTATGCACCAAATTTAGATGATATCAGCATTGGGCAAAATCTCCCTCCCTTTGTCTGCATTTGTGTGACCCCTCTCTACCCCTTCTTTGTGGACGTCCTTTATGGATGACCCCTTACGATGCTGAAAGGGATTAGATTGAGGAATGGGTTAACATGCATTGCATTTTTATTGGATATTTTCCGACCTATGCTTCAGGTCATGAGAGCAGCTGAAGACTGTGGTGGTGCCCTTGCCAGGGCCATCTCTACAGAGCAGGCGATCAGCATCATTAATCCCATCAGCCTCACAGCCGATTTTCCTATCAACCTAGCAGCCATCAAACTGGAGACAAAGGTCGTTCAGGCAGCCTCAGAATCGAACATTCGCGCTCTGATGCCCGACATGATACCTGGATTAATAAAGGTAGGTTCTTTGTGAATGCATGCCATTTTCTAACTGTAAAGCATTTCTGAATGTGCAGCATAGTTAAGGCCAGTATGATGATTTTTAAATAATGCCAATCAGTAATTTTCAAATGGAATGGTATTCTGTTTTGGGATTTTTGTGAAGTTCTTTTCTTGTTTAGGGATTTGAAAATGCTGAGAGCAGTGTTCGAAAGACAAGCATGCTGTGTCTTCTGTCAATATATCAGTCGGTCGGCGAAAGTCTAATGTCACAGTTGACTACGCTTCATCCTAGTAAAGTAAGTCTTGTGTAACTCCAAGTGAGCTGCTGTGTAAGGGCAATATAGTTTTATTTATTTTTCATTTTATTTTTCACTTTTTAATGTGTGCAAGTTCAGGAAATCTGAATTGAGGCATGATACAATTTTGCGCGAACAACTTTTCTAGGGTTATTACACAGAGTCTTCTCAGTAGGCACATTCCCACAATTGTTGGATTACAGACACATTGCCACGCCAAATGGACCACCATGCCGAGTGAATCTTTTGTTATATTTTAAATTCACACCCTAGACTGACTGGTTGACTCACTTGCTCACTCGTTCATCACTCGCTGTCTTACTGAGTTGCTCGCCAACGGACTTGGTAACTGACTTCCTGACTCATTCCTCTGTCTCTTTTTAACTACTCGCTCACTTATTGACTTGCTGTCTGGCGCACCCACTTACATACCGATTTGCTGTCACTAATGGTGTTATGTTCTAATCAAATCCATCCAGTAATTTATTGCACTACTGTCGACTGTGGATGGTAATCCATCGGTTTGGCTGTGATGTGTAGGTGGGCACCCCAGCGGTAACTCTTCTAGTTATCTGAGCTTTCTTTGGTTTTCTTAATCAGTTTAACATCGTATAGGCTGGCTTGGACAGCAGTATATGATGTACTTGAAAGGGGCTGTATTAAGTTTCTGGATAACTAACTAATACAATAAATACACAATTCTGTTGTCATTGTTGCAGATGAAGCTCCTTAATCTCTACATAAAACGAACTGAAGAGCAGAAAGGACGTCCTGGAATGACCTTTGAACCCGTATCACCAACATAACCCTTCAACGCACTACGGGGCAGTTCGACAGCCATTCTATTCCAAGAACGAATTGCTTTTCAATGTCTGTTCGTTATATTTGACAAGGCACAGTCAAACCCTGATAAAAGAGTCACATCCAGAAAACTAACACACGCATACAGTCAGGCCTCAGTAATGTAGCATTTTCTGTGAAATTGATGTTTGAATGTCTGCTTAGCTTGACCATTGCAACATGCATCAAATTGGCTGGTGTTACTATCATTCATGTGCAAAGAAATGAAATCCTAGGCAAATTTGAAAACTTTTGCTCAAATGACAGATGGTCTGTTTTTACCAAGAATATAATTACTATTACACACTGGAACCTCGTTGTTATGCTACTTTGGGAGCCATGGCAAGTGTTATAACAAGACTACATTTACAGTGAAGGTGCTTTCCTAAGCTGAAATAAATTTGGGTCCTTATCTCCAACTGCATTATGCCAGAACTCATGTTTTAATGAAACATGTTATGTGGAAGTGTCAGTGTGTTAAGATTGGTTGTAGTTAGGCTGGGACAGGCTTGGTGGGGCTAAGTTATGCTGCCCCTCTTTAAAGCCTCTTGATGGTGTCCTACTATTTATGATCCCTGACATGCAGAGTATAGTTTTTGGTTGGAATGAGTGTAGGCTGAACTGTGGACAAGAGCATAGAGACTGGAAAAACTGCAGCTCATTGCAAGGGGTGATCTGAACCAACGAGGGGGAAAATGCTGCCCATTCCTCTGCTGACAGATCTTGACTCCAACGTGCTATTTGAAGAATTTATTTTTAGAATATCCAAGTATATATCTTACTTTACCCTGCCTTTTCTTACCAATTAAGTCACTGTGAACCCCATCAGTGGGACAGAATCTCTTGAATCTACCCCAGACAAATATCACTTACCTCACTGCAGCCAGAACAGCATTACGTAGCTACTTCAATCACTCAGCAGATGTAATAATTATTAGTAAAAAGTGTTCAAATGCTATGCCAATTTAAAAGGATTTAAACACGGGCATGAACCAGACATTTTTGCCAACGTGGGTTTGGCTGGTGCGATGGCAGATTGCTAATGAATTTGCCTTTCACCTCTGCAGCCGTTGTTTGAATCCTGGTGTGAAATTGGAGTTTGTTGTCAAGCCATGAAATCTGTAAGGATAGTTGTCCAGCTGTTGTTATGCCTGCGCTTCAGCTGGAAGATTGTTCAACCACGAGACCATGCCTCTGAGAACTAATTTCATTAGAGACGTGATAAAAAGTTATTAAATCACCGTACCTTGTCTTATCCACTGCAACTGCACTGTCTTTTAATACTGAACCTAAAATAACTATCTTAATACTATTATAATTGGTTACTAATTTTATTAACTTTTATTATAACCTCTCCCGTTTTATCTTAGACTCAAGTTTTGTGCAGACATCCATGTGGGTCAAAAGTAAGTAAGTATGTAAGCGTTTGTTAGCTCTCCATGTGTCCATCAACTGAGCAGGAAAGCTTAGACATAACCGTGCTAGTATTGTAGAATTTCTCATGTTCTGGTGATTAGATGAAAGGTGTAATGTGAGCATGTGTAATAATAAAATAATAATAATAAATAAATGTCATAAAATAATAATAATAAAATAAAATTATGTAATAGTAATTATAACAATAATAAAATAATAATAATAAATAAAAGTCATAAAATAATAATAATAATAAAAAAATAAAAATAATGTAATAGTAATAATAACAATAATAAAATAATAATAATTAATACTATTAATATGATGACGGTTTGTACTTCAGAGAGCTGGTTGTCAATGTTTTCCCCATTTCCAGGTTGCTGATCACATTGTTCAGACTTCCACTATGTTGCCTTGCTTTGCTTGGCCCATCAGTTTGGAATGGGTCGCTAAGAAACACAAGTCAAGAACCCTTGGACCGTGACCTGCTTTATGATAGTTCTATAAACACTGGTAAACATCTTGCTTGAGATTATTGAACCAGGAGCGCTGCTGCGGAGTTTCCTCATAACAGCTTTTTGTGAATGTTAGATTACATTTATGCTTGTCTTCACTGATGTTAAAAAATACTTTAACATATTAATAGAGAAGGTTTTTATGATTCTTGCCTTTGATTTTAGGGAATTGTCCTTGAGTTTTAGCTTAACCGTCATTATATTTCGATGACCTGTACGGAACGTGTGCAAAATGGGACAAGATGATATTGTAGCTTGACTGTAGCAGGCGTCTTTTCTTGAGAACGGAGCAACCGTGGAGATGTGCAGAACTTCGCAGCTTTTGAACTTTTGCTTCATGTTTTGTGCTTTTGCGATGCATCGCTGAGTGTCATATTGTGATATTTCGTCTCTGGCCTTGGTCACTTTTGCCTGCACTCGGTCCAAGATGTGGGACCTTTACTGTGTTTAAGCGTACATATAATTTTATGTAGAAATGCCCTTCTGTGTTGTAATATGATGAAATGACAAAATTACATAATTTACTTCTTTGTTCATTGTTTTTGTGATGTTTTCTGAAGTCTGAACTAACATTCGGATTAATATTTACAATGGAATTTTCTTATATTTCTGTCTATCAGAACTTCAACAAATGCCAGGTTGCTTTTTTGCCTGGTTGTATTCTAAAAGTGAATTAAATTTGGGGTCCGTTCCACAGACGTAGCATGTTGGACTTTGTGCTACAATGAAGAATGTTCTAAGGAGGTTCTGGTTCTAATTTTTTAGAGTTTTATTTGGTTCAATTTTAAACTTTGGATAACTGTTGCCTTCATCATCTGAAACTTTTGCTTAATTCCTGGTTTTATGTTTTTGATCGGTTTTTGTTGAGCTGTTTGTGGCAGATGAGGAAATGGCATTCAGTGGAGGCAGTGGCAGGAAAAGGCTAGAATCTACATCAATGCTGTTGTGCATAAAAGTTGTTGTTGCTATGTCTGTTGTCTCTTTGCGAAAACTAGTTTCTGGATCTTTGATGTGTAGCGTCGTTTGCTGATAGTATATTTCCTGTGGTATTGTGCTTATGGCAACTCTGCTTGAAGCATCACCATGCCCTTAATTGCAGTTATTTGTCGTTGATAGTTGTGGGGCAGGAGCAGAATGTCTAGGGAAAATGCACCCCAATAGGGGGATGGTCAGAACCAGTGGGTGGCGAGTTTTTCTCATCCCTTTCCCTCTCGAAATCACAGACTGGTAAACAGTGCAGTCCAGTTGATCTTATGATATCTTTGGCAGCTTGCCTCGAACTTGATCCTTGTTGCGATTGTTCAAAGGTGTTAGGCACGTTTGTTGAATATGTAATTCTGAAAAACAAATTAGCACTGCTGCTAGTAGTGTATGTTATTAGGAGTGTTGCTTTTACTAGCAGTGAAACTAGCTGCTTGTGATTTGGTTGTGGGCTAGTAACTGAACTGCTCATTTACCGTTGTTCTTGCGTGTGACTAAAATTCTGAACAAGTTTTTGGCATTGTCTCTTGAGTCATCAGGATGTGGTGCAGGTTGCACATAGCAGTAGGCAAGTAGCAAGAATAGGCAAGTAGCTAGATGCTGTTTCGTTTGAAGCAGCTGGCTGTGAGGGGTTACCTTTGGACCTGGCTTTTGACTGTTCTCGAGATGTCTGTTGTTTCTTGTATGGTTGTTGTTGTCTTTGCAGTTTAACTGAGACTTTTAGATCAGGATTTATTCTGTTTTTTGTTGTCCTTTTTTACCTCTGATTGCCCAGCTAGTGGTTATCGTACCTGATTAGTTAATTAGCTAATCAACATTATTTTTGTTTGATGCCATAAGTCAATTGATCAAGCGCTTGCCTTGAAACACAGAGTGAGTAGGTTTGAATGTCTGCTAAGACTGTTACTTTGAATGGACTTTGAGCAAGGCTTTAACATGCATTTGCCTGGTAGTGCCATTGGCTAAGGCTTGGCTTTAGATATTGGTGCTGTATAATAATAGGAATTAAATAATTGTTCACATGTTCCATTGTGTTTGCATCATAAAAACTTACCAGGGAGCTAAAGAGATGCAAATGCACTAAGTGTTATGAAAATTGTTCCGAAAGAAGATGATTGTCCAACACCCAGTTACAGGTGGACAGCCTTTGCTCAGAACTATGCATGGTGTAGAAAGGAATTGCCAGTGTCACACGAGTCTCTGAGAATCAAGCCCAATAGTAGCTGGCTAGTACGTTTCTGCTGGACAGACACTGTGCTCACAATTGCCTTTAAGGCACTGATATATTAATGTGTCTTTGCCAGGTGCAGTTTGTAGTTGAAAGCAGTGGGGAAGGGTGTAGTGACTAGGATTCCAGTTCAGAGGATGGTGTCCTGCCAATTGAAGGGTAGGTTTGTCCTTTTATTCTATGAAATCTACTCTGATCTTTTTGTTGTAACTTATCTTACCTTACTTTACTTAGCCTTACCTTACCTTACTTGGTTATTTCTATGTATTTCCAATATCTGGTGAAAAACAGTTTACAATGTATTCTGTCGTAGCTCGGCTGGTTTTCATGTTTAATTTTATCACGAGTAAGAAATGTTTGTGTGTTCAACTGCTTGCATTTTGTCTTGTGGGCTGTATGTAGCTTTGCCATAATGCGATACAGCTTAACATGTGATTCAGTGTAACCGGGCTGGATTAAAACATTCAAGGCATCTACGCATGCTGCAATTCTGGGGCCATGAGGAGCGCAGTCCACATGACTTGCTGTTTCGGGCTGCCCACTTTTCCAAAGAAATTTGTTGGATGTCATTTTCTTGAGGGTTCGAGGATGTCTTTTAATCCGGCCCTGAGCATGGCGTTGTCTTGTGATGTCGTGAAATGCCAACATGACTGCAACATTGCTAGTGATTTGCATGTAGACTAATTAAACTATGTGGAAGAAAGTGCAGAGTTTACAAAAGTAGACGACTGGGCTTGGCAAGTGTACAGCCTTTACTGCACATCTGTTAGAACCATCATTGTCACCAACACAAATATTGTCATCTAGTAGGACCTATAATTAAAAGCACATTTTAAATACATAATTTTAATCGAAATTGGCAAATTAATATGAATAGTTTTCACTATTTAGTAAAATACATAACTATAAATATAACTTAAATTATTACTATTTTTGATTGTTTTATTATTGTTATAATTATTACATAATCTTTGCATAGTAATTATCACAACTTGATGCTTTATGACATGGCTGACTCGTATTACTTTATGTAGTTTACAGGATGCACATGAATTAATATAGCACTTGCTAACTTATTCTGTACTTAATAAATGCTACTAAAGAATATGGATATTAGTAAATATTAATATCTAGGGTCAAGTATAGATATATTTCGATAATACTTGTTGCTTATTAGTTGTCACAATGAATTTTATTGTGTTCTGCAGCATTTAATTTTTGAAGCCCTAATATTAAACCTAAAACTGTCATGTCCAGAACAGTTTGAGTTAAAGGCGTGCTTATAGCACGAAATGTCATTTTTGGGACTGGCAGATTTTGCTTTTTTGTGAAAAATTTAGGTTTTGATGTTAGTGCTTTGTTGACAGATAATATTTAAGCCTTATTTGAAACTGTTGTACAGTGAGTTGACTGTTTATGCGTTCAGGTATGCCTGTACCTTTTAAGAAAAGTGGTTACTTTAAAATTTTTGATTGTTTGCAGATTTAATTTTTTTTGAACTGAAGGAATGCTTTCTGTGGCAAATACGTTGTTGGCATTATTTTCCACTGCGCGCTGTCGACGTTCGGTTTCGGAAAACAGACGTTTGGCCGGAAGTACCATTCCTGGACTTCCTCCTGAGGGGTCGTCCATTAAATACGTCCACAAAGAGTTGGAGGGAGGGTCATCCAAATGCGGACAAGGGGAAGGGGTTATGCGGAAAGCGGACGTCTGTATCAGGAGTTTGTACACATGGTTCTTTCAGTATACATACGCCTTGCCTGAACACCAACTTCAGTTAGACAGTGTACTGTGTTGGATCATTATTAGTGGATTTGGCAGAGAGCAGACTAAAGATCTGGCAGTTGTACCGTGCCTTGGACGTGTGTCTCTAGCTACCGGGCATCGGCAGTCGAATGTGTATTGGAGGGAGACTGCTGCTTTGTCATCTGCGATCATAATATTGGGGCTGGGCTACATAAAGTACGTCCGCAAAATGGCCTTTTTGGACCCTTCCCACACTTGTCGGGATTTGACGTTACCCTTCCCGTACTCCTTTGCGGACTTCCGCGCTTCAGCGGAGTACTTATATCTGTATTATGCTGTGTCTGTGATCTTGCAGGGTCAATTGTGCGACGGTATGGGGTACTTTAGATACTGCGCGTCCAGCAAGGGGACTCTAATTGGGTCCAACGTACATGTAGTAGAGACGACATGCTGTCTGACTGAAGCTGGCGTTAAGGCAAAGGTTGCATTAAGATACCTACGTCCCGCATTTAGATGCGGACGCCCGTATTGGGCGTAACCCCTCCGCTTGTGTGCATTTGAGTGAGCCCTTCCTCCCTTTGCTCGACACGGCAGTATCAAAGTGCCCCACCCCGTAGTACAATTAGCCTGCAGGATGAAGAGGGTAATATAATATTGACGTTATTCACGCTGTTCGTTTTTCTTGTTCATTTAGTGTAGAAGTGTGGACGTCCGCAAAGTGGAGGGGAAGGGTCATGTCAAATGCGGGAAAGGGGGAAGGAGGGTCACTTGCGATATGGTGTCCGTTACATTACACATTACGTGACGCCGCGGCAGAGTGCGAAATGCATTTGTCTGTAATTTCTGCATCCGGTGTTCGAATCCCCGGTGAGTCTTCGTGTGAAATTCACAATTCTGTCAAGCTGTTTGTACATTCAAGGGAAGGTTTTTCCATCGCTGGATTGATGTCTTGTTTGCGTTTCAATCCCATACAGGACATTGCCTTCGAAGAAGACTAAGTTACGTTGACGTAAGAGTGTAGATAGGTAAGCAGTTTCCGTTTAACGACGCTGTGTCGTACTCTTGGCCTTCCCGTTCTCCGTCTTCCTTCAGGAATCCAGTTCGTTGCCTGATTGGCTTTTATCTTTGTCCATACGAATTACATGTGCCGTACATATATATTATATTATATTCCCTCAACATATTATACACTGAATAATAATAATAATAAGACGGCTTATATAGGCGGAACCATAGGATATACAGAATATCGGAAAGAGAAGACTGAACTGGATAGAACGTGTAATTCGTATGGACAAAGATAAAAGCCAATCAGGCAATGAACTGGATTCCTGAAGGGAAACAGAGAAAGGGAAGGCCAAGAAGAGCTGGCCGGGGACCATCATGGACGACCTTGGATGTTTGGAGATGTCGTGGGACGAGGCAGGAAGACTGGCGGTCGACAGAGATAAAAGGGGAAGTTTCGCTGCCCGATGCGCAGACCTGCACAGGAAGGACTAAGTACTAAGTAAGTATAACAATACCTGACGCCAAGTCCCAACGGCAACGTCTTATGTAGGTCGTTCTGACTCTGACTTCGCACCGAAATTGAACAAACAACGCGGCTCTTGCGGATTTCATATAAGCTGGTCAGTCTAACGCGGCTTTTATGACGCTTAATTTCGGAGAGTTACATTTTACATTTTAAATATGACAATATTCCCATATGGACTTCGTAAGTCCCTATATGGTAGGTCACATGAAGCTCACGTAAGAACACTCATATCATCCTTATATGTCCTAAATTATGAAGCTGCTGCTTGGGGACCTCGCTACGAGAGCGTCACACGTAAGAGTGCAAAATAAGGATGCCATAAACAACAATTTCGGCTCGTCCTATGAGTGCTGTGTCCCCGATTTGCTACAGTGCCACCGTTGCTGAGTCACGACTCAGGACAGCTAGGCTGTTAGCGGAGCCTTGCTGGAGTAATAGCGTTGGCGTATTTATGCTTCCACGAAACTGCGCCTATGAGGGCTGTATACATCTTACAAACAGCTGAGCGATTACCCTTCTTCCCACCCCCGTAACTTTCACGCTAATCTAAACTACTATAGCGCCAGTAGCCGAACCGAGCGCTCTTCGATAGGCGGCCAATGACCCTCAAGAGCCCGGACGCATCACCGTCTGCTTCCTGTTGATGGACGCTCGACTGTTGCGCCTGAAAATTTTTGCTGCTCCAAATGACATCTCGACGAGACGTTTATTATACTCGCGCCGGAGAAATGAAAAACCGTACCTGGTGCAGTAAGCAGTGGCTTCGCTAATTTGCGCACATGGTAGAGATAATGAAATGGACTGCAGGTGTAGTGCTCAGCGACATTGATTATATTAACTAGTTTTATATTCTAGATTATTAGTTGATTTACTCAGTATAATGCTGTCACCTATTTGTAATCCATGATGTAAACAGGTGACCTTCGTAGCGGAACCTTTTGTTCTGTTTAAGTCAGCCCATTAGAACCAATTTATGTGACAGACTGTGATTGTATTTGTTAATTATTTTGGTGATCAATAAAAAATCTCTCTCGCGAGGGTTATACATGTAGACAAGGCTCTAATCGGCCTTCCCACTAATTGCGATGTGTTAAAACATGGGTTAAAGCAACCGTGAAGCTGCTTTCTGGTATACGAATGCAGCTTCACGGTTCCTTTAACGTTGTACGACACCCATGCAAACTGGATTTAATGCTCTTAACTCGCTCATCTATGATGTAATTAATACTTGTTATAGGATTAGGCGTATGCTGACCGACTAACTGATTGATTCACATACTTACTAACTGACTGGCATGATTGCTTGCTTACTTACTTGCTTACTTACAGTAAAATTCACGAGTTTCTTCACTGTCCAAAAGCCTAAGCCAGTAGAACCAGCTGCTGCGCTGGCCCTCATTCAAGACAAAAGCATCAGACAAAAGGTTGGGTGAGGTTCGGTTTCAGCCCAGATCCTTACGCATGAACGTCGGAACCTATATTCGTGGGACGGCTTCAGCTGCCCCAGTTTGAAATATGGGATGGTAATAATAGGCTTTTTGCAAGTCCCACTTTTAGTCCAAATTGTTAAAAAGTAGGTCTGTATGACACACAAGGCGCAATGCGCGTTGTATTCGGAACCAATATGAGTTTTTTATTTATCATCAGCAATCGCCGGAAGTTCATTCTCGACGCTTTTGGTGTCTCGATTCACTTTCTCCTGCGCTGAAGAGTGAGCCACTCCACTTTAAAAACCGTTCCGTCGCCCATGTCCATACTTCGTCCCCTCTGATCACTCCAGAAGTGGCCCATACATGCGTAATCACAAAATCGTAATCGTAATTCCGATATTTCTAAAGCGCCCAACGAAAGCCGCGCCGTGGGGACCAGCTTATTCACAGGCGCTCAGTCAAAACAAAATCGATAGGCAAAAGTGTTCAGTTCCAGGCCAAGATTCAAGAGTCAGGCAGAGAGAAAGCATGGCAGCTACGGGTGGTGGTGTTTGGGGTTGGAGAGGAGAGAGAGATAAGAGGAAGAAGGGGTGTCAGGGTACGATCTGTGAAAGAGGAATATTTTGAGTTTTGAGTGAAAGGCCGATGCAGAAATTGCAAGCGGTGGAGCATCGATGAGTTTGTATGATGGGTCAGAAAACTGTCGCAGTTCTCGGGGCTCGGGGGAGTTTATTCCAGAGTGGTGGGGCAGCTGTGTTTTAGGCGTAATAATAATAATAATAATATTAATAATAATAATAGTAATAATAATAATAATAATAATAATAATAATAATAATAATAATAATAATAATAATAATAATGGACTACACGGCCTGGTTTGCAGAGTAGGAGGCGGCAAACAACAGCGGCACAATATGCTGAACGACGTCATTTGGAGAGCGATGAACAGAGCCAAAATTCCTGCACAGAAAGAATTGTAATTGTAATTGTAATTTAAAATTTGTATAGCGCCACTTCAAGGTAAACTCATCAGTGGCGCTCTCTGCACAAACCGCATTGATGTTAGAAATGTCATAAGATCATAAAGTTTATCATTTAGCAGTCAACTGTTAGAAAAACTAGAGAAGTCACCGGTGACAAGCCCGCGCACACACGCATAAGCCTGCCAGCGGATTCTCTTGGCCTTTCGATGGAAGGCGGAAGACGCCCTGACGGTGTGACGCTTATCCCTTGGTTGCGTGGTCGGTGCCTAGCATGGGACGTCACAGTACCGGACACGTATGCAACGTCTCACCTACCTCACACATCGGTCAGAGCAGGTGAAGCTGCTGACCGCGCAGCCTCGTCCAAAAGGATGAAGTACGTCACCAATACTCGCTCTCATGCCTTTGTGGCGGTGGCCTTGGATACCAGCGGAACCTGGAGCAAGGAAGGACTGGAGTTCATCACAGCATTGGGAAGCCGGACAACAGATGCAACGCATGATCCTCTGGTGACCTCGTTCTTGTTTCAAAAGATGTCGGTGGCTGTTCAACGAGGAAATGCCATCTGCCTCTCCGGAACATTGCCATCATGCTCTGAACCCTCTGGCGATGGCGTTTATTAACTGAATTTATTTTAATGAAACTGCCACACTATATAATAATAATAATAATAATAATAATAATAATAATAATAATAATAATAATAATAATAATAATAGCAACTTCTAATGCGCCGGTGTCTAATGCACAAGGCATCAACAGATGGCGCACCAAAGCCAAGCCAGAATCAGGTCAATATCCAGAAGGTCAGTCCACAGGACAGAGAGGCAGCCTACGATGGATAAGCAATTTGAAAAAGGTAAGTTTCAAGTTGAGAACGAAATGACAAAACGACTGGGCAGAACGAACAGACACAGTGAGGGAATTCCAAAATTTAAGTCCAGCAACCAAAAAAGCCCGTTTACCCAGAACAGTTCTAGTCCAATGTATGACCAGAGAAAGATAATCAGATGACCTCGCAGAATAATGATAAGTCTTGAAAATAAGGACTGATTTTAAATATTGTGGTTGTAATGTAATCGGTAAGCAGTTCCTCATGACGTCAAATAAGGCAGAACCCCTTAACTGTTAGACCCAATGTGATCATCCCATTATCGGTTTTTGGCTACAGCCGCGAGGGTCCCAATCGTTTGATCGAGTGTACGTTCTGTCGCTCCACTCGACAACTCTCCTTCCGGTGACCATAGATACGACAGAATCCACCGTTTGCCGCCGGGCGAGATAAGCGTCAGATGGCTTCCCTATGTCCACACGCCCTCGACCGATAGACAAGAGCGTTTAAATCATGAACTGTAGCGCATAGGTGGCGGAAGCGTCACTCGTGGCTTCGCGGTTTTTTGAAAGAAAAGGTTTTGCGCTTCCTGTGACAAATCGCTGTTTGGTTATGTCATTCGCCAAATTCATTAAGTTGATTAAAGGCTCTTTATTAAAGAAAGAGCGAAATAAAGAAAGAAGAAAAAGAAAAAAAGATATACATGCATATATTTATACCTACATACGGTGGTGGTGGTGGTGATGGTGGTGGTGGTGGTGATGATGATGATGACGACGACGACGACGATGATGATGATGGATCCTGACCTTGAACCGAACCCTTCCGGCCTACTGATTTTGTTTTGACTGAGCGCCTGTGAATAAGCTGGTTCCCGCGTCTTAGCTTTCGTTGGGCGCTGTAGAAACCTTGAGCTTACTTACGACTACGGTGACGATCGATCGACTGAGGTTTAACGACGTCTTATGGCATGGGTCTATTGACGCGTGCATGCGCGCATTGCGAAGCTGCGGACTGGAGATCACGTGGTTTCACAACCTTGCCTCTAGCAATAACGGACTGCATTTACGAAGCGTGTACACTGGACATGTGCCTAATATAAACGCCTCCTTTACCCGTTTCTTTCTCGTAGACAGGAGATTAAGTTGCGAGAATAGAACGAGAATTCGTCGGTTTTACTGGTTCTTCTTAGGCCAAATCAAACTCAGCCTTTTCTATCTGCAATTTGCGATCACGAATTTATTTAGCGCGGATTAACACCTCTTGAAAACTCACATACTGCAGCGCGGGTAAGTATATAGGCGTTACATAAATCATATTACATTAAATCATAGGCTTACAACGTCTTTGTGGAAGTATCGGTGACGTTATTCGTTTTAAATGAAAATTAATTCGCCCCTAATTAAACTGTAACAAACAAAATCGATTGAGTCTCGGTAAAATGTGATGATAGGCCTAAGTAGGTCTAGTATCGGCTGTATATCATTGTACTCGTACCAGCGCGTACCATTTCACCCGTAGCTACATGTGGCATTGGTATCAAATTTAATATACTTTACTGAACAGCAAAATGTAGAATAAATAATAGCCTACCAAACTTATACTGATGGATAGTTGTCAAAAAGTTAATTTACCTAGCGCTACAACAGCGTTCCGTTAGTATCAAGCGTCAACAGATTTCTGGATTTGAGAGCAGGCTGTTACATCGATGTTAGAATTTCAAGTCATCAGGGGGTCGTATTATTCCATAGCATCAACACAACTCACCGTAGCTCACTTCCGACTGTCTGTCTGCCTGACCCTTAGATCTCGACTTGATACCTAACTTGATCTTATCTGACTATCGATTCTGTTTTTGACTGAGCGCCTGTGTATTAGCTATTCCTAGCAAACTTTGCTTACTTGGGCGCTGAAGAAATTTCGAGATTACGATTACGATAGCTTACAGGCCGCAGAACTGAGCGTCTAACAAATTCATATGCACATCGTACTTGCAAATTGCTCTGCCTTGGTGTTCAGTTCTGCTGTAGCCTACTTCGGATTTGCACCTTGTAGCGATTCCCCTGTAGGCCCACACCCTGTCTTAGGGAAGCGAGTGATTCACTGACTGTGCAAAGATACGTATATAGATATAGATATATGTTGCATGCGTAGTCTAAAGAGTTTAGATTGCAAGTAGATGTACCGAGTGACCAGCATTTTAGATTTATATTTACATCTAACCACGGCCAGCATTGTAATATTGTATATATATATATATATATATATATATATATATATATATATATATATATATATATATATATATATATATATATATATATATATATATATATATATATATATATATATATATATATATATATATATATATATATATATATATATATATATATATATATATATATATATATATATATATATATATATATAATCGCCGCTTAATTTTCGCCCAGCTAGGCGGATGATTCCAACCAGTCTGAAGAAGTCGTATCACGATCGAGTCGACACAACAGTTCAGAGTTTGTATTCTCTCAGCCGCTCAGACGCTTGCTCATCGAGCCAATTCCTTCGCTATTGACTTTCTTTGACGAGTCTTTGTTCCGTCGGAGGAAACAACAACTTCTGTAGACCGCACAGTTCGTCCAAGACTCGGAGTTTGCCTCGAGCGACGCACAATCAGCGTCCTCGGCAGAACTGATCCTTCGGGCTCGAGAAGTAGCGTCCTCAGAATTCCTTCCGCCCCTAGGGTGGGTCAGTCCAGCCCTACCCTGGCTCAGTACAGCCCCATCACACAGTACGCACCAGTTTAACGTTTCCCTTCCCAGATTCTCGATGCCGTCGCCCCTTTCCCCTTTCCCCATATATATATATATATATATATATATATATGTTCCGTCGGAGGAAACAACAACTTCTGTAGACCGCACAGTTCGTCCAAGACTCGGAGTTTGCCTCGAGCGACGCACAATCAGCGGGGAAAGGGGCGACGGCATCGAGAATCTGGGAAGGGAAACGTTAAACTGGTGCGTACTGTGTGATGGGGCTGTACTGAGCCAGGGTAGGGCTGGACTGACCCACCCTAGGGGCGGAAGGAATTCTGAGGACGCTACTTCTCGAGCCCGAAGGATCAGTTCTGCCGAGGACGCTGATTGTGCGTCGCTCGAGGCAAACTCCGAGTCTTGGACGAACTGTGCGGTCTACAGAAGTTGTTGTTTCCTCCGACGGAACAAAGACTCGTCAAAGAAAGTCAATAGCGAAGGAATTGGCTCGATGAGCAAGCGTCTGAGCGGCTGAGAGAATACAAACTCTGAACTGTTGTGTCGACTCGATCGTGATACGACTTCTTCAGACTGGTTGGAATCATCCGCCTAGCTGGGCGAAAATTAAGCGGCGATTAGACCAACGAGTGCGTAAGAGAGACATCTGGTGGCACGTGAATGTCTCCCATGTTGGACTGAGCGACCAGTCGAGTCAAGCACCTGCCGGCCATCGGGGAGGTTTATTTTCTCTATTATTATTATCTTCTGAATTACTATTATCAGTAACAGTCTTTCTATTGGTAGAACAATGCTGGCTTAGGTAGGTTAGCTAAAAGTGAACTTTGACACAGTTCTAGTATATATATATATATATATATATATATATATATTACATTAAAACTGCATTCTAATCTAGCGGACTCTTGCTTAATGTATATCGTCTAGGCGAGTCCAACAGTAGTTCCCTGGTAGGCGCCGCGACACCATCTCTACTGTGCACAAGACGAGCGAGTGAGTAAGTACGGAGAGTGTGCAGGATACTGACACGGTGAGAGGGGAGTCGCTACAGTAGCCTACTTCGGATTCGCACCTACCGTAGCCTACTTCGGATTTGCAGCTACTGTATCCTACTTCGGATTTGCACCTACTGTAGCCTACTTCGGGTTTGCACCTACTGTAGCCTACTTCGGATTTGCACCTACTGTAGCATACTTCGGATTTGCACCTACTGTAGCATACTTCGGATTTGCACCTACTGTAGCATACTTCGGATTTGCACCTACGGTAGCATACTTCGGATTTGCACCTACTGTTGCCTACTTCGGATTTGCACCTACTGTAGCCTACTTCGGATTTGCACCTACTGTAGCATACTTCGGATTTGCACCTACTGTAGCCTACTTCGGATTTGCACCTACTGTAGCCTACTTCGGATTTGCACCTACTGTAGCATACTTCAGATTTGCACCTACTGTAGCCTACTTCGGATTTGCACCTACTGTAGCCTACTTCGGATTTGCACCTACTGTAGCATACTTCGGATTTGCACCTACTGTAGCCTACTTCGGATTTGCACCTACTGTAGCCTACTTCGGATTTGCACCTACTGTAGCCTACTTCGAATTTGCACCTACTGTAGCCTACTTCGGATTTGCACCTACTGTAGCCTACTTCGGATTTGCACCTACTGTAGCCTACTTCGGATTTGCACCTACTGTAGCCTACTTCGGATTTGCACCTACTGTAGCATACTTCGGATTTGCACCTACTGTAGCATACTTCGGATTTGCACCTACTGTAGCATACTTCGGATTTGCACCTACGGTAGCATACTTCGGATTTGCACCTACTGTAGCCTACTTCGGATTTGCACCTACTGTAGCCTACTTCGGATTTGCACCTACTGTAGCCTACTTCGGATTTGCACCTACTGTAGCCTACTTCGGATTTGCACCTACTGTAGCATACTTCGGATTTGCACCTACTGTAGCATACTTCGGATTTGCACCTACTGTAGCATACTTCGGATTTGCACCTGCTGTACCCTACTTCGGATTTGCACCTACTGTAGCCTACTTCGGATTTGCACCTACTGTAGCATACTTCGGATTTGCAACTACTGTAGCCTACTTCGGATTTGCACCTACTGTAGCCTACTTCGGATTTGCACCTACTGTAGCCTACTTCGGATTTGCACCTACTGTAGCCTACTTCGGATTTGCACCTACTGTAGCCTACTTCGGATTTGCACCTACTGTAGCCTACTTCGGATTTGCACCTACTGTAGCATACTTCAGATTTGCACCTACTGTAGCCTACTTCGGATTTGCACCTACTGTAGCCTACTTCGGATTTGCACCTACTGTAGCATACTTCGGATTTGCACCTACTGTAGCCTACTTCGGATTTGCACCTACTGTAGCCTACTTCGGATTTGCACCTACTGTAGCCTACTTCGAATTTGCACCTACTGTAGCCTACTTCGGATTTGCACCTACTGTAGCCTACTTCGGATTTGCACCTACTGTAGCCTACTTCGGATTTGCACCTACTGTAGCCTACTTCGGATTTGCATAGTCACTTCGATGAGGTGTTGGCGCCGCGTCTTTGCGTTAGAGGACGGGGGGAGGGGGGGTCGATTACCGGCAAGAATTCAAGAATAGGACATATGTGCTTTTCGTTTAATACAGAAAATTTGCGATGGCTGGGTGTTTGGAGTCATCTCAGTTGCTGCAGATGGTTTTCCTGGCCGTGATGCTGGGTTGTGTGATGATGATTCCTGGCGCCAGTTCGGCTCCTTACAGAGCCTCCAGAAAAGAGAAGATATTGTGTGAACTTGGCTGCGGATTCAGGTTAGTATAGGTCTAATTGTCATATGTTGCGCCTTTACTGGTTCTACATAAATGCTGAGGTACAGATATACCTCAAAAGTGCCAAACAACAGGCTGGGGTATCTCTCTCTGTTTTGCATGAACATCGTCGTCAGCATAATTCTGCCTTCGTTACTTCCTATCTTCATTTCTTTCTTCGTTACTTCTTTTCTTCCTTCTTTTTTCATTTCTGCCTTTCATCTTGCCTTCCTTTCTTCCTTTTATCTTTTCCCCTTCGTTTCTTTCTTTCTTTATTCCTTCGTTCCATTCTTCTTTGTTCCTTCCTTTCTTCCTTATTTACTTTCTACCTACATTCCTTCTTTCCTTATTTACTTCCACCGTTTCTTTTTCTTCCTTCATTCCCTTCTTTCTTTTCTTAGTTCCTTTCTTCCATTCTTTGTTCTTTCCTTTCTTCTTTCTTTTATTCCTTTCTTCCTTCCTTTCTTCTTTCCTTCCTTCTTTTCCTTATTTACTCTCCACGTTTTCTTTTCCTAACTTCATTTCCTTCTTTCCTTATTTACTTCCTTCCTTAGTTCCTTTCTTCCTTCCTTTCTTCCTCCCTGCCTTACTTCCAGCTTTTGTTTTTCTTTCTTCCTCCCTCCATCCTATGTTTAATCAGTTGATCTATTGTGAATTTAATAGAGATTTGGGCGAGTTTTGCCCTGACTGGTGTCCGGAACGGTCCTTCGTCGAATTCGGACTCAGAACGCCAGACAAAAGGTCGAACAGACCATTTAACGATGACCTCGGTAACCTCAGGTCAGTCGCTCTCCCTGCTGAAACTTGCAGATATAAACTTCGACAAGGAGCCTCTGGATCTCACCCGATAAATTCATTGAGAAATGATCAGGGTCGAGGCCATACGACCCTATAGAAAAATGTGTAGGCCTACATTTAGGGGATCAAACGCACATCCTAAATGATTCAGATCATTCAAACCTAAAAAGCTATGAAATTTCCAAATTAAGTTTTAGGGTTTTTAAATTTTATATTTTTGGTTGAAAACAGACGGTAATTAAGTAGGTCTAACATCACGGTGATTGGGATATTCAGATACTTTAAAAAATGAAAACCTACTCCTAAAAAACCAATTTGTTTCTTTTCAAATGGCACGCTTTGCATCCTCTGTGTGGGCCTAATATGAGTTGGAGCTATAAGGTTGTCACGGTTTGGTTGTTTTGATAACTTGCTAATCTGGTGCTATAATCTAACAATATTTTTAGTTGTGTTAAATTTTTATACTATAATCAATTTTTTGATTGGGTTTATTTTAGTTTCGACGATTATTTGTTCCTGAAGACGGTGGGAAGACAATAATAGAGTAGTGTGCGCCACGTTCAACTGACTTCGGGCTGAGGCGCATGCGCAGTTTTTCGGCCATCTTACCAGTGACTATACTGCGAATCGTACAATCAGTTACGAGCATTGATTGAAAATCAATCGAATCTGATCGCACATGATGCTCTTGTCATCATTACTAGCAAACTAAAGAAAAATGTTTTTGAAATGAACTTCTTAAATACAAATGTAAAGTAAATTCAGTAGTGTAGGC
The DNA here is from genome assembly GCA_964023275.1 of Norana najaformis. Classification (NCBI taxonomy): domain Eukaryota; kingdom Metazoa; phylum Annelida; class Clitellata; order Crassiclitellata; family Hormogastridae; genus Norana; species Norana najaformis. The sequence continues at coordinate 9,897,161 of OZ029918.1, read as the reverse complement.
CTAACTCGGTCCCATCAAAAAATAAATTGAAAATGCAATGTAAATAATTGATTCATCGACAGTAAGCTATCCATATATCAAGGCTTAAGGATTCTAGGATGGGTAACATCATGACATGTAAAACCTGAAAGGCAAGCTATGATTCGTATCTTATAGAACTTCGTTTATAATTATATTACATGCCATTCATTTTCAAAATGATTTAATCCAGTAATCCGCTACCAAAGTTTACAGACAGACTGGGGCCGCAAATAAAGGCACAGCAATTGCTGCTCTTAAATACATTAAGTAACAACAGTAATAAGTAAAAGTAGGCCTAAATATTAATGGTGATAACTAATATGTAAGCCTAATATGTATCGGGATTTTTTCTAATTTTATAAAGCAGTATATAATTATAGTGATTCCTTTCTGAGATTGTTTTTTCTGTCGAGCTTCTTCTTAAATGCGTGTGTGGGATTGAACGTCGTGCTCTACTGGGATGCCTCTTCAGTAAGACCCTGGAGAAGGTCATCAGATTGGGGTCGTAGGCCCTTGAGGAGTGCGTAGGCTGAGGGAAAGGAGGATCCGGAGGCCCTTCTTCCGACTCGAATCTCGAAGTAGATGCAGCAGCGGCAGCACTGGTTGCAGTCCGTCTGGCAGGTAGCACGGCACATGGAGGTGCCGCAGCGGGCACACTGGCACTCCCCGATGGTCATCTGCGGCTGGGCCAAGACCCCTAGGGTCGAGGAGGAGGCGAAGGATGACGAGGGGGAAGAGGACGATGAGGTGAAAGAAGGCGAGAAAGTCCAATCGGTCAACGACAAAAGACCTACGCATAGAAATAACAGACATTGCTGTCAGCAATACATACATACATATATATATATATATATAACTGGTCATCTGATCTACATATATATATATAATTGGTCGTCTGATCATCATCGTCGTCGTCTTTATCATCATGATTATGATACATAGGCTATTTATCGTCGCCACCGTCTTCCTTCTCTCCTTTATCATCGTAGACGGTGTCACCATCATCACAATCATCATACATTTTCACCATGATCGTCATCAGCCGCAGACTTAGATCATAATCATTATCGTCATCATCATCATTGTCGTCGTCATCAAACCCACCGTAGTCATGTCTGTAGTAATGTTAGGTAACACTGTAAACGCCTACACATATATGTACCTGAAAACTAATAGGCCTATAGCGCCATCTGGAAACTTTCAAAAACACTGCTTTTATGACTGTATATGTAACTGTAAACGTACACAGTCTTATATAGCGCCTGTATGCCCTCGACCCTGCTCTTTTACAATGAATTGTTCGGGTGCGATCCTTCATCACAGGTCAAGGTAGCCTACATGTAACCTGGCGGTTTAAAGTCGCAGGCTGTTTTAGCGTAACAGCTACCCTGTTTCCTGCCATCTCCATGACCTCCCCGTAACCTGACCTTGGTCTTTACACGATCTCCCTTGACAACCATTCTCAGTAATCGTAATCGTAAAGTCGAGATTTCTACAGCGCCCAACGAAAGCCAAGTCGCGGGAAACAGCTTATTCATAGGCGCTCAGTCAAAACAACATCGATAGGCAAGAAGGGTTTGGTTCCAGGTCAAGATCCAAGAGTAAGGCAGGCAGTCAGACAGCTACGGCGGGTGGTGTTTGGAAATAGATCTGCAAGATAGATAAGGGGAAGAAGAATCAGGTTAGGATCTGCGGAAGAGGAGTGTCAGTTTTGAGTGAAAACCCTGCGCAGAGATTGCAAGGGATGAAGCGGTGGTGAGTTCGTATGATGGATCTGATAATCGTCGTAATTCTGATGAGAGTTTATGAGTAAGCAGAGCTTCAGAACTTTTAGAGTTTGCGATTTGCGATAGTACAGCTGTAGTAGTAGTAGGTTCACTGTTTAACATCTTATGGCACCAAAGGCCGTTGACTTCGCCCTCCTCCTTTATCCAGGCTTGGGACTGGCACCATCAGAACACGGCAGCGTCGGAGTGATTTACGATAGCCGGACCATTATCTTTTATATATGAACTTAAGTTTGAACTTACCTAACAACACGAAGCAGACGACAAATTTCCAGAATTTCGAACTAGCCATTGCCCAAGCGATAACCTACAAACAGCAACTTAACTGTAAATCTAAACTTTAGGTCTATCACTTCAATTTCAATTCCAAACAGGACTACTTTCAACTAAAGTCGCAACTAACAGTCAGACGCAGCCTAAGCGAACATTTATATAGCGCCTTCAGTTGGATCTAAGATGATCTTGTTTTTCTAGCTTCTACAAGCAGCCACTTCTTTCTCTGAATCTGGCAAATCTGGTGAACTTTGAAAGCCGACAGAATTTCCCCAGTTGTAGGAACAAAGATTGCGGAACTGAATATATATAGGCTACGTGCCATTGTAATACGGCATAAACATATATATGCACATAGGAAGGCATGCATAATGCATCATTACATGAAATGTCGTGTCTAAATATACATCGGACATTGAGTATCACCTAGTGTAGAAATGTATATTAAGTCTTATGGCAATTCTGGCTAATTTAAGCAAATATGTATGTATTTGTATCTTTACAAGGTTTTATAAGATATATTTGTATGTGCATGTGTGTTACTTTGTATACATATAAATATATATGCATATACAAATACGCATATGCAGTCCTAGAAACATACACATAAACTGTATATATACATATATATACACACATATACAAGTCTTTCTTAATCCTGTGGGTGAAATTTACACTTTCGGCATAATGGCCACGCCTTCCCAAGCATCAAAGCAACTCGCGATGAATTATTTACCAAACGGCTGTCCATAGTTCGCCGACGTTCCCTTGACGCTCGATTCATAGCGTCTGAGCATTGCGTAGGCGCAGTAGTTCAAACGCAGACAAACCCTGCATTTCAGAGGATTCGAAACCATACTGTCACGATATTCGTATATCATCTAACTGGCAAATGCAAATTTCAAGGGAAAAATTCGAAAACCAAAGTCCGGAAGATATGAGGTTAGCCGACCCTTTTTGTGTGGGAGTTAAAGGGTCAATAATTAAGACATAGAACTCCGCCACTGCCGTGTACTGGTGGTGCCAGTCCCAAGCCTGGATGAAGGAGGAGGGCGACGCTAATCATCTTCGTTATGACACAGCGTTGTTAAACAACTACACATAAAAATATAGTAAGTTTTGTTTTACTTCTATTTAGGCCACTATTATAAGTATTTTTTGTCTTGTCTTGTCCATCCTCATTGCTGCGGATCGGAGACCATGGCCAACGACGTCAGTCTTCTCCACTCAGTTCTGTCTCTTGCCTTCCTTGTGCAGTCCGCCATCGACATCCCCATCCACTCCGTCACGTCATCCCTCCAGCGCCTTCTCGGTCTTCCCCGAGGTCTTTTCCCTCCATATATCCCTGGCATATGAAGGCCGGTAGATTGTCTGCTCTAATCATATGTCCAAAGTAGCTCAGCTTTCTGCTCATCACCACCTCCAGCAGGCGTCGCTCCGGCTTCAGCTCTTCCAGAATCGACTCATTTGTCCTGTGCTCACTCCAACTGACCCTCAGCATCCTCCTGTACGTCGTCATTTCGAACGCTGTTATTCTTCTTCTGTCTTCTTTCCGCAGTGTCCAGGTCTCACACCCATACAGCGCCACCGACCACACCAGTGCGCTTACGAGCCTTAGTTTCAGCCAGGTTCCCAGAGCCCTGTCCCTCCAGATCACTGCAAGCGAGCTCATGATCGTGCGCGCCATCCCCAATCTGGCTCTTATTTCTCTGCCCCCATCTCCAGATTGCTCTATCACAGCACCCAGGTATCTGAAAGACTCCACCTGTTCCAGGACTGCACCATTACACATGATCGTAATTCTTTCATGTTCTCTGTCCACTACCATCACCTTTGTTTTCTTGGTATTGATTTCCAGTCCATAGTTATTTGACGCCTCGTTGACTCTGTCCAGCAGCTGTTGGAGCTTTTCTCTTGACGTCGCAATCAGCACAATGTCATCCGCATATCGCAAGTTATTGTAAGTATGTATTCACATATATTTGTACATGCTTATACAGGCTTGTGTGCATATTGTGTATGCATGATTTCACATCAGCGATGTACGTTGTAACCTGCAAAGGTCATTATCTTAAATGATAACGGACGCACGGACGAAAAACTCATAGGATAAGAATAGTTTGTAAATGTACATGTTTTTCTACAGGGGCCATATAATGGTCTCGACTTTGCTCATTTTTCTGTGAATTTATCGGGTGAGATCCTTCACCGCATATGAATACGGCTTATGTTTTCAATCTCTCTAATAAGTGAATTCACAACGCCAACTATTTTTATTTCTTTGATTTTAAACGATTATATCGTTTATAAAGACAACAAAACATATAACGAAATATAAAGGCAGAGAGATCAGTGGCGCCTCTACAGGGGGTGGGGTGGGGGCGAGAGGCCAAATGAACACTTTTCCCAGAGCCCCGTAAATTTTAGTTTGCCATTAACTGAAGATTGCTATGGTCACCTTGGATGGTCCTGGCCTCCCGTTGGCGCCCCATGTCGAAAAACCTCACAGCGCCAGTGACAGAGATGTTGACAGCTCGACAGGGCCACAGACACAGAAACAGGTAGAACGACGGAGACAGTCAGACATAAAACAGAAAGAGTTACCATGTGACAACCACAGATAACGAAACAGAAACTGAGAGACTGACAGAGAGACAGACAGAGAATGAGAGGCACACATACAGACGGAGTGATGTTGATGCAGATGGGCTAATGGAGTCAAGATCTATGTAGACACAAATTGCTAAGTATAGTGCTATAGTGCAGATAATGCACTTATAACAGCGGGTAGTGCCATTTCACTGTCCTAAACAGCACTAAATAAATACTCAAGCACACAGATACACACGGAAACAGATGGCACTGGAAAGAAGCAACATTACAATAAACAACCAGCATGACATCCATTATCCACAAATCCAAATCCACTCCATCATGTCTCTCATGTCAGGGGAGAGAGGGGCAATGGCCCCCACTTGGAAACTTGAGGCCAGGGTGAAGATTCCAGGTTCTCTAACCATTTCCATTTCCAATTTCTCTGAATTCAGACATCAAACCCCGAAGTACAAGAATCTAAATTTGATACCTCACTTTTTCCATACTTTTGATGAACACCATTTCAATTCCTTTTCCTTGCACAATTATTGATATAAAATTGAGTAAAAGCTTCTAGCTTATACTCATATCTGTTTATATCTGCTTGTACCTGTTAATATCTGCTGATATCTGCTTGTATCAGTTTATATGTTTATATTTGCTTACATCTGTTAATATCAGCTTGTATCTGCCTATATCTGCTTATACCAGTTTATATGTTTATATCTGCTTATATCTGTTAATATCTGCTTATACCTGTTAATATCTGCCTATATCTGCTTATACCTGTTTATATCAACCTATATCTGCTTATAACAGTTTATATGCTTATATCTGCTTATACCTGCTTATACCTGTTTATATCTGCCTATATCAGTTTTTATTCGTATCAGTTAACCAGAATAGTGCATACAATTAGTTCAAAAAAGGTATGTATTATTAGTTAAAAGCAGAGACAAGGGTTATAAAGTTGCTAATAAATAATAAGGAGTTAATTAAAAAACTAGCAAATAATCCAAAGCAATTACATCTTATTAAACCTTACTTAACTTTTAAATATTACTGTAGTAGAAAAAACATGAACAGTATACACTAGATAATAAAAGTGATCAGAATAATTAGTAATATTTACAGAATAATTAGTAAGCAATCATATTTAGAAAAGGATAATTAGTAAACAACCATAGTCTGTGTAAACTAATTATTAAAGGGTAAAATCAACAAATTAACAATATATTAATAAAAATAAAAGTGATCAGAATATTAATTATTAAACAATCACAAACGCAATTCATGCAAAATCACAGGTTGAAGATGCATCGACATAAAAAAGTCATGGATAATTTGTCATATTATTTGGCCACAGAAAATGCCAGAGGTCACAGCAAAGCTTAAAGTTCATTTCTTTATGTAGCTCTCTTCCCCAACAAGCGTCAGTAAGAGCTTGCAGTAGTCACCACTTGTATCATCCTACAAAAAATGAAGAATCATCAACCTTGACTTGCACAGCTTGTCAACATGAATTCGCATAACTTGTGAAGTTCATCTTATGCAACCTATCACTTGAAACTTATTACCATCGACTGGCACAAGTCCTTTGACTCAACTCACAATTTGTCAATTTTGACTCCTGTAATCGTCAGGTTCAACTCATGTAACCATTCAAGGTAACTCACACAACTTGTCTCATTCAAACTAAATAACAACACAACTTTTGTACATACACACTTGATGATAAGGAAACATTATAACTAAAAGCTTTGATGATTGCAGTCGTAATCTCTAGATTTCAATTAAGTCATAGGAACCAGCTTATTCAAAGGCATTTAGTCGAAACAAAATCGGTATGCAGGGAAGGTCAGATAAAGGTCAGATCCAATCTGGATTCCTCTTCTTCCCCTTATCTATCCCACAGATCTAATTCCAAACACCACCCAATGTAGCCATCTGACTGCCTGCTCAACTCTTGGATCTTGACCTGGAACTAAACCCTTCTTGCCTATCGATTTTGACTGAGCGCCTATGAATGAGCTGGTTCCTGTGACTTATGGTAGCTTTTATTGGGTGCTGTAGAAATCCAGAGTCTACAATTACAATTACAAATATGAAAGAAATCTGATAAGTCACCTTAATGTATTTTCCTAGAGGCTGTTGGTAGTTTTGTTCAAATATTTGTTTGATCTGAACCATGTCAATCTCGCATCGACTGACAATCGTCCGAATCAGGCTGTCGTCATTCGTTCCGAGTCCGTGCATTGAATCATAAAGAGTCTTTGCGTACTGCGTTGCCTCACTTTTTATGCAGCCAACTGAACATAATTCAAATCATACTATTGTATTTATTTATTATTTTGGATTTATTATGTGCACAAGGTCAGTAAATCTCAATCTAAAGGGAGGCTCGAACCTGTACTCTCTGTGTTACAAGCCAAGCACTCTATCCAATCAGCTACCATGCCCCACAAACATTCTTTCCGGCAGGGATTCGAATCACGGCCGCAGGGTGAGAGTGCCAAATCCTAAACATTAGACTACTAGAGAACACATTTATTATTTAAATTTATATATCACACCACTGCTGTCCGATGGCAAATGTTGTGGACATTTTGACACGACAACACATTCTACCATCAGCCCAAGAAGTACCTGTCATTTGACTTGTCATCATTCTTCAAGTCCAGCACAGCAGCGACCAAGACCTCCCAACCTGTAAAGCTGTGAATCACGGATGATAACCAGATGGTCTGGTGCTACCTGGATTGCTGCTAGAAACATCAGAATCATTCACCTGTGAATGAACTTTGCACTCTTTTCTTATAATAACATAATTTATGTTAGGAAAGAGCAACTGCAAGAGATTCTTTGAAGGCACTGTGCAGGTGTCCAGGTATGTGTATTGGTTCAAGACTGTAATAGTAATCCCGAGAATTCTACAGCGCCTAACGAAAGCCACGTCACGGGGACCAGCTTATTTGCAGGTGCTAAGCAGCTGTAAGTTATTGTTTTAGCTGCCAATTGCCTGTCATTTGCCTGTCTTACCAATTGTTAGGAAACCTTTCTTGAGGTCACCAGACATTTCTGACTCGATCGATTTGACAATGTCTTTTCCAGTTAGCTTTTCATATTCCACAAATGTAGCCCTCAGCTGTGGAAAGCTCCTTCAATAGTAATGTAAACCACTATGTATTGTAAATGGTAAATCATTGTAAACTGAATTGTACTGTAACTCGTTTAAATTTCTCTCTAGAGAGAGAGAGAGAGAACTACGAGAGAAAGACAGGAAGATACAGAGATTAAGGGAGACACGTATTGATAAAGAGATACACTGAGAGGAAGCCAACCTGCAGCAAAGGATTGATCTCTTGGAATGTAAATCACCATGTAATGTAAACTGTAAATTATAGTAAACTGGGCAGACAGACAGGCAGACACAGACAGACAGACAGGCAGACAGACAGGCAGGCAGACAGACACAGACAGAGAGGCAGACATACAGACAGACACAGACATACAGACAGGCAGACAGACACAGATAGACAGACAGGCAGGCAGAGACAGCCAACCTGGAGCAAAGGATGACATTGAATCGAGATTCATCGGTTCCAAACTTCTTTTCTCCGGCTTCTGACAGAGCCTTGGCATCATTGCGTGCCTTGCGTCGGTCGATGGTATTGCCTTCTGGACGATTTGCTTGCAACATTGACACCAAGAGGCGCTTCAAATGCCCAGAAGTTTCTGAAATGATCGCATCCTCCAACTTCTTTCCATGCCCTGGAAAATAATTTAAAGGAAAAGTTAGGACACCTACAACTAAAGGTTGTCGACGTAACTTATGTAACCAGTGCATTACAGGTAACCCATGTATTACTGCTAATGTAATCAATGCATTCTATTGCAATCGATGTATTTCAGTGTTAAGTGGCCACATATAGATAAGGACAAGACAGTCAGATAGGCCATAATAGTACTGGTAGCCACACACACCACACCACACACTATAGCTGTCTGACTTAGCCAGCCTGACTCTTGGATCAGATATGAGTATAAACTGATATAAGCAGATATAGGCAGATATAAACAGATATAAACATATAAATTGCCTATCGATTTTGTTTTGACTGAGCGCCTGTGAATGAGCTTTTGCTGGGCGCTGTAGAAATCTCAAGCTTATGATCAGATGGCATGTAGGCAGCAGTCATACAGGCAGAGGTCACACATCAAAAGACCAAACAGGCAGAGAGGTCAAAAGTCAAATAATTGAACATGGACTGGACAGTTGAGCACTGAAAATCAAGGCAGTTTCTCTGGTATGATTTACGTGTTTACAAAGCATACATGCTTAAAATTAATGTCTAGAAACAGCAGACACTAGTGTAACCAGAACACCTTTAGACATCAATTATCTGCTATTAAAGCAGTCACTGTGGCCTATATTGTGACCTTCTGAAGCAACAGTCTGGCAGTAGGTGATAATGAATTTGCTTTGAAACTACACAGTATGTGTCTGCAAATGTCCTACCCTACCCTCACTAGTGTCTGCTCTTAGCTTCGATTGCATGCATACAAGCATAGGCATTACATTACATTTTAACCACACTACTACAGCACTCCACCCTACGCTACACCATGCTACAATTTATTCTGGAGAAGCGGGAATGTTTCCACATCTTACTTGTTTGGAACTGTTGGTTGATTTCAGCCAGTTCTGCATTCGATCGTGTGCAGAGGATTTCGATCAGACATTCCTCGTCCGTTCCAAGGCCCTGGAAGTTCATCACAACCAGTGGAACATTTCAAATGTTTGAGCAACATGTAATTTAGCTCACTGTTTCCAAAAATTGTATAGAAGAAACTACACAAATGTCCAGAAAAAATTCATACACTTATAAATATGCGCAAAAGTAGCATCCAAAGGCAATATTTTTGATAGATGTTAAGCCAGACAAACAGCTTGTGGGAGTGAAGTGCTTGCGACTTTATTTTCTTTGCCTCGGCTTATGGAGGTGGATGATCATTCCCATCCCTGCCATCCAATCTTTCCATCCACAGGGTAATGTTAATATGTCTCGTTATATATGCAAATTCACAAGAGGGCAAGAGAGGGAGAGAAATCTTAAAATATCCTGCCACAGATTTGCACTCCCGACCTTTGGTTTGATGACCCAGAATGCCAACCATTAAACTATTGCATAACAGAGACTTGAGACGTGAAAATACCTTCATGGCCTTTCGCAGCTCATCTGCGTCTCGTTCAGCTGGTGACTTGCAAAGGCTTGTGATCGTGTGACAGAAGTTGCCAGAAATTTCTGATTTCAGTTCGGCAACGAGGTCCTTAAGAATTAACAAGTTCATTACTAATTATTACTTATATCTAGTACTTAATGATATTATTATAACCACATTTCCAGCTGAAGTTGCACCTCTACATCTGACGGCTATGTTTCAGTGTTCTTAAAAGGTGCCATGTTATTATTCGAATATATGCATACAATACATACATACATAAATACATACATACATGTACATACATACATAGATACATACATACATGTACATACATACATAATATATACCCAGTACATACATAAATACATGTATATACATACATAAATCCTGGTACATACATACAGTACATACATATATATATACACATACATACATACATACATAAATAAAAGAATTAAAGTTAAAGATTTCATTTAATAAACACTGACAGCAGTGCAAAGTAATATTTCCTTATAACACATTATATTTCTAATACAAATTAGTAAATAGTTAATAAACTTGAACGATAAGTTATTTGAGGTGTGGTGAGCCCAAACAATGTAACGCTGTTGCCTGCCTTTCCAAACATCGTTTTGTAGGTTCGAACAATTTCAAGACGCTGTGCTGTGGAACGATGACCAAAAACTGCAATTATCGCTGCTTCATCAGTTCCTACAGAAAGAAAAACATCATCATCACCATCATTATCATCATCACCATCACTATCATCATCCTCCTCCTCATCATTATCTGTCATCATCATCATCTGTCATCATCATCATCTGTCATCATCATCAATCGTCATCATCATCAATCGTCATCATGCTCATCTAACAGTAAGACTATTCTTCGAATCCAGATCATCTGTAGTGGCAAGATCACCCTTAGAGGCAGGATCATCTTCAGACAGGGATTGTAGTTAAAATCGAGATGATCCTCGGAATCAAGATTATCTTTAGAGGTGATATCCTCCTTAGAAGCAAGATCATTGCAGAATTTAATCCTTACCAAGGCCTTTCATTGCCTTCTTCAGAGCCTCGCAGTCTACGTTGGCGTTGAAGTTCTCAAACGGCTTCAAAGTACCATCTCTCTGCCAAAGTATTTCAACTATTATATATAAATAAATTTTTATTGGTGCAACACCTACATGCCATAACACTGCCCTATGTCACCCAGCCCAAACCAGCTAGACATGACTTTAATCCTGGCCTCTGACCTAAATCCACCTTATCTGACCTGGTAAAAATCCAGCTTACCTTATTTCACATGACCCGAGTCAACCAGAACTGATCTTAATCCATCTCACCAGAATCCACCTAATCCAAGCTCGGCTGAAAACTTCTACAGAGCCACTGTAATGCTCCCAAACCCAACCCTGACCTGAATCCACTTGATTTAATCGGACCCTGCCCTGATCTTAATGCACTTGCTTCAACCTGACCTTGAAGATCTGAACTGACACGACCTCACCTGAATATGCTCCTCCTCAACTTCCTCTAGTTCTGGTTCTCCCTGCGCCTCGACCTCTTCAGTAGACGGCACTGGGGCTGCACGCTCCCCGATCAGTGCCAGCAGCATCTCCTTGAAGTCACCTGATGTATCACCCTACATATCACATCACACAACAGGTTCATAAACAAAGGAAACCACTCAGAACAACTGAAATAGTTAGTTAGTAGTCTAGTAAAAAGAAGTAGCCTTTATTTGCATCTGACAAGCACATAATTATGCAATCCAACATACAGAACAATTACATACATACAGGATGGAATAGCAAGGCAAACATGTTAGGGTAAAGCAAGGCAAAGTAAGGTAACATAAAGAGAACCAAAGAAAGGAGGTTCAGGTAAGGTAAGATAACAGAAATACTCATTATTATGTGCAGCTGCAATCAATAGTTCTTGGAGGCTTTGTCCTGGGGATGAGGGACATTTGACTGAAGCGCAAACATGACAACAGCAATCCAACAGACTCGCCTTACTAGCTACAAGGATCATAACAAATTGTCTATCATCAGACATGGCTATCTGGGATTCAAACCCCAGACACAGAGGAAAAAGGTCAGGACCACAGTAATCAGCTATGTACCTGACCTTCCTAGGAAAAGCCTGTGACATAATGACTGCATTGTGAATTATGAAGATGTCATCATTCAAACACCCCTTTTCTCTACCAACCCATGTGCCTCTGCAAGTGACGAATTTAGTAAACAAGTAGGTAAGCAATCCTTTACACAATGCAGTAGCAAACACAATTTGTTTCTACAAGGGGGTTAAATTACTCTTATTACATGACACAAGTTCCACTTAGTTCCACAAGGTCACCTTTATCCAGTCTGCCAGTGTTCCTTTGAACTGTGACTGGAACGAATTCTTGATCTGGACCATGTCACACTCAGACCGTGACACAACAAGTCGTATGACCGCATCGTCGTCTGTTCCAAGTCCCTTCATTGCCTTCTTTAGCTTCTCTGCGAAATAGCCTGGCTTGTCACGGATGACCTTCACTACAAACAGGAACAACAGCTGCTGTTACAAATGCATAAGTCAACCACCAGCCAATGGCATATAATACCAGATTTAGTAATGTAAATGTACATCTTCTTTTGCAACCACATGGCCCCAACTCTGCTTATTTTTCAATTAATTTATTGGGTGAGATCCTTCCCCATCACTGCCCGTTTGAATGGGCACTACGACATTTAAGGTCTCCGTGTTAGCCTGAGATTCAAATCACTGAAATACAGCCACTGTTGGTACGCAAACCAGGATCCTCACGCACAGAGGCACTTTGATGTACGCTTTAACCAACGTAGCTAACCAGGCCAGCATAGACAGCATTCTCCCTGTATTCCCTTGCCCTCTAATCTCACTCTTTGCCCTGTCATTATTCCCAATCAATCAATAGTTATTTTATGTATTTATTTAAAGCACTTATTACAAGTGCAAAGCCAGGATATTTTAATCTGAGGTGCAGATGAATGTTGACTGGGGCCAAGATGGAGTTATGCAAAGACCAGAGCAAAAGAGTCCAGAGCAAAACGTTACAAAAGAGACCAGTGCAAAACGAATTTGTTCCAATCACAGTTTAAAGGAACACTGGCAGACTGGATCAAGGTAACCATGTGGAACTCGGTGGCACATAATGTAATGTAATGACAGTCAAAATTCAGTCAATCACATAATCAATCAATGGTTAATGATTCAATCATTCCAACCAACAAATTAATGAAAGTCATGTTACCAACTCCTGCCAGACAAGAAGATACAAGCTGTAACAGTGGGTAATTACCAACAGTGATCAGGCCATCCTTGATGTCTCCAGAAAACTCGCTTTTGATGGCATCTTCGATTGTCTTCTTTGATATTTTTCCATACTCTTCGAAAACTGCTCTCAAGTGTGCAAAACTTCGCTGACACAAAATCATGTTGAACCTAGAATGAAATTTTACTACAACGTTACTTCAGGCATATCCACATGACTGATCAACTCCATGATCACCCACGAGGCAAACTAAAATGCCTATATAATAATAATTAATTAATAATAATAATAATATAATAATAATAATAATAATAATAATAATAATAATAATAATAATAATATAATAATAATAATAATAATAATAATAAAATAATGCACAACAAGAATACCAAATACCAACTGTTCAGCCAGAAACAGCTCTCAAAACTTTTCAGTCCAGCTTAAAATGCACCTTTGAGATCTGCCAGATAGCCATGTTAATTGTTTAATCCAATTTAATGAAATATAAACCGAAAAAGAAGTCTGAAGTAGCAAAATACAGACTTACACTGATTCTTCGGTGCCCCACTTCCCTTCGCCAGCCTTGAACAGGGCCTGGGCATCGTTCTGGGCTGCCGTCCGGTCAAAGGTCGGGCTCTCGTCACGGTTGCCCTGAATCTGGGCAACGAGGAGTTTCTTGAAGTTGCCTGAAGTGTCGTCGACTACGTCCTTCTCCAACTCTTTGTTGTACTCTGACGGAAAATAAACATCAATAAACAAATATTAGTAAATAAATAACAATAAACAATAAACAGTCAACAAATTTTAATAAACAAATAACAGTTAATAAACATAAGTAAATATTCATTCATAACAGTAAAAATACCACTAAATCACTGATACTACTTGGTAAATATTATCCATAAATATCCACAAACATCAACAACCAACCAGCTGACAAATAAGCTTATTTAACCTGAATCAACCGAAGTTCGTAATTGTAATCGTAAACTCCAAATTTCTAAAGTGCTATTTAAAGGCTAAGTGCAGGGTACCAGCTTATTCATGATTACTGCATCAAGTCAGTGGGGTCAACAGATGCCATGTCAAGAACCAAGTCTGGTTGTCAGAAGACCAGAAAGAGAAGGGGAAAGCAGCTCCTCGGGTGGGTTGTGTTTAAGCTGAGAGAAATGGGAAGGCAGCAGATTTGATGGATCAGGGTGGGATTTCTTGAAAAGGCGAGACTTTTCTAGCACCTTTGTGATAAGCCGCATTGATGGCCTTAATCTGTGCATTTGTGCGAGTGCATAGGATCTCTATCAGCGCATCTTCGTCAGTTCCAAGTCCCTAAAATGAAACAAATTGCGATATAGTTACAATTATTATAAAAAGATATTGAAATTTAGTCACCAAATTCAGTTTCATTGGGATAAGAGCGCAATGGATAAGTAACCAGCAACTGAAGTTTCTCCAACCTGTTGGGATTCAACTTGGCTTCTCCGATGATTTATGATTTTTGACTGCAATTCTGACTTGAATCGACCACCGACTGATGCCTTGGGCATCATGCTAATGGCATTATAGAACATTGCTACAGTAGATCAGACTATACTTAACTACATCAGAATGTATTGCATAGCACTGCTCTAGATTAGATTAGATTAGAAGTTAAGATCCAGAGTACTGACCATCCTGGTAAGAAACAACCTGTCACTTCTGTTTAAATACCAAAACACTGTAATGTTATACACTGTGATGTAATACAATGCAGTGGAGCGACCCGATGGCTGATTGGTTGAGCACAGATTAACATCTGATATAGCCAGATACTACTGACCTTAATGGCTCGTTTAACTTCAGAGGCGTCATAAACGTCTGGTGGAAGACACAGTGCCTTACAAAATGAACGGAAATTGCCACTGAGCTCTCCGTCTAGCTCCTTGGCCAGGTCCTAAAAATAGATATTCCAGATGGTTATAACAAAGAATACAAATCAGCAAAGACTGATCAACTGTCATAAAGACTGACTGACTCTTTGAGTGACTGGTTAATTCATTGATTGATTAGTCAAATGGGTGTCACAAAAATCAGTTAATTCATTAATTGACTGGTTGGTTGATCAATATTGGCAATTAGTCATAAAGGTGACTGATTATTTGATTGATGAGTTGGTTCATCAGCTGATTAGTTGGTTGATTGATCAATTAATTAATCAGATTTATGGAGTGAAAGAAAGATAAAAATTTCAAAAAACATTTCTGTCCATGTTTGGACTTGAACAACAATCACAGCAATCGCCTGACAATGCCACCTTCTGCACGTGTGCAAGAGTTCCAAGAGGAGCAGAGGAAACTGTCTTACTTACTTTTCCAAACATCGTCTTAAAAGACTTGACAATTTCTTGTCTTTGGTTTGAATTTCTGTACCCAAGAACATCAATAATCGCTTTCTCATCCGTACCTGAGGAGGAAAAATTTAAATTGAATCAGGACAACTTTCTTTGCAACTGCAGTCTGTCTGTCTGTCTGTCTCTCTATCTCATCTCTCAGCCTGCATGGTGTTTTAATACCAGCGAATCAAGCGAAAACTGAGATTCATATGCGAGCCATGTAACCAACCAGGAATGATTCTGTCCTCTGTCATTGGTGTAAACAAGTTTCCTGGTTTTTGGAATGATGTTGTCTGTTTTGCTTCAGCCAGTTGTCAAGCAAAACTTCTTAAGACTACTACTAGTAAAGTACATAAAAACTTAAAGCCAACATATCCCCAGTGGAACACTGGGTAGGCGCTCATTTTTGCGTGTCTTCGGCCTTTAAGCTGGCAGTTCAGATGATAGTACTGTCTCAACAGACACTATCATGGCTTCTAAGAAGTCAGGATGGATTGGCTGGACTGGCTATTGCGCATTCCTGATAATTTGCAGTGGTTCTAACACAGATGAACTCTTGAACTCTTGAACTATCTCTTGAACTCCTTAAAACCCAAGTTATATTATTTTATGTGACATCAGTAGAGATGGTTCCCAAATGCGGCATTAAAAGAAATCATATATATTACCTAAATATACTCTGCCTCTTGAATGCACACAATGAAGACAAACTCTCTAAAAGGGCATCATTTAATTTTGCAAATTAAATTACATCAAATTACAACTATTTAATTTAATCAGCCCATCAGAAATTGTGCTTTTTCAGTGATGGGTGGTATCTATTTGTCCATACACATACCTAAATCAGTTTTCCACTTACCAATGCCCTTCATGGCTTTCCTTAACTTCTCACAATCGTATTCAGCATTAAACGCTGGCCAAGGCTTCAAGGTTCCCTCAGCCTAAGAAACAAGAAAGAACTGACTTATGCAACACAATACAGACAATACAATAACTCTGAAACAGGACAACGGAATACACGTGCAACAGGACTAAAGGAATATTGCAAGACAACGAGAGGAATATCAGACATTTAGGGTCATCATACATTAACCTGTGAAATAGGTAAGACTAGAGTAGACCTGACTACATCAGAATGTATTGCACAGCATTGTACTGCACTACTCTACACCACAGCACACTACATTAAAAAATACAATACAAAACAATATAACACAATATAGCACACACTAGAATGTGCCACTCCACACCGCACAAAACTATACTAACACACTAAACAACACTATCCTACCATGCCACACAATACACTACATTACACACTATTTTACATTACATGCTACGCAATACTAAACAACACTACATTGGACCAGACTACTATAATGGGATAAACATGTACCTGATATTCTTCAGTCTCAAAAAATGGATCCCTCTTCTTCAGTTTCTCTTCTTTTGGAGTCTCTTTGGGCTTTGGCGCTACTTTGACAGGCGGCTTGACCATTGAGGCCCTGGCAACATCCTTCAGGGCTACTGGAGGCTTTGAGGGTGGTTTGACAGGCGCAGGACTTGGAGGGGTTTTCACTGGGGGTGGCTGGGGTTTTGGCTTTGGTGCTGCTGCTGCATAACCAGCTTTGGCGATTGCGAGGGTCAGCAAGTATGAGTCATCTTCTTCATCAAAGTCAGCATGTAAAATCTGAGGACACAATTAATTAAGACCAAATTAATTTAAGACATACTGATTGCAATCTTTTCTTTCATGTGTCATTGTTATTGTTAATGAAGTAACCTTGTTCATTCACATCATTGATTTGGTTGAGCTACGGGATGGAGGATGGAAGGATGGGAGGATAGATGGATGGATAGATGGAAAAATGTATTGATGGATATGGAAGGATGAATGGATGAAAGAATCATGTGATCAACTGAATGACAGGATGAAAGACTGATTGACTCTTCTGAAATGAGTGACAGACTGCTTCATTCAAACAGTAGAGCCATGATAACCATGTATGCTACTTTTACAAGTATTTACGTAGCATTGCAACCTGTGCAGTGTTTAAAAGACATTGTTCCACTCTCCCATACTGCAACTTGAGCAAAGCGCATTTTCTCATTTACTGGACCGTCTCTTTGGAACAGTCTCCTGCAGGAAATCTGAACTGTTCCACCTAATGCGAAAGAAACATTTTCAGCTAAACTTAAGACACATCTTTTTAGAACTGTTAGATAGCCATGTTCCAGTGTTCAGTGTCTCTGTGAGGTACTCAAAGGTGCTGTATAAATGTCCACACATATACATACATGCATATACATATATACATAGATATATACATTAAATGTCTGTAACATGTGTAATGTGCCTGGAAATTTAAAAAATTCCTGTAACAAAACTTATTTCAGCATAGATTTGAAAAAATATGAAACCCCACCTTGCCTAACCGGGGCTGTCCGATCTGTGTTCGAAATGAAAGATTCGACTGACATCTGTCTACAAGATGCGCATAAATGTGTTCAATTTGGCCTTTCCAGTCGCCTGTAAATCACACAAAAAGTACAACTAATCAAAATATTGTAATGAAATGTAACAAAACATACTGTTAAGCACTGTAAAGCAGCAAAAAGAACTATCGTAAGGTTATAATTTTCTTCATGGAAGAGTTTTTGGTTTAAGCTCAAAGGTTATGTCATTTGAGGCAATGTGAGGTAACATAATGTATGCCTCCCAGGACTATTGCCACTACAAGTGTAGTGACACATTTCGAAATTCTAAGACACTGCAATGGAAGCTACGGTGGAAGAGGTACACAGGAAGCATTTTGGTAGCTTAAACATGCATTCATAGCAGCTAGCAAAGTAGTTTTACAGTAAATTGCAATGCGTATATAACAACGTATCCTGTGGCATGAAAGGTGAAAAAAGGTAGACAGAAGAAAACAATTTCAGTCTCTAGTGAGGGAAACTGTGGCAGACTGGTCCAGTGCTAAGTATGCCACTCAATATGCACATATTAATTGTGCAATAACCTGACTTAAATTCAACTGATGCTACCTTAGTTGAATTTATTAAGAAGATGGACTCAGTGAGATTGTTTTACCGTTTCCTTTGCTCTCCGCACGTAACTCAGGCTCCTTGGTTACATATTCCACGACTGGTTGCCGTGCCGACAGCTTCCCAGCTTCTTCCTGGATCAATCTCCGAAGGTCATCCATGCTAACCTTTGGCTGATCTATGCCCTAGAATCAAGAACATTTTACAAGGCTACAAAGTAGCAGTAAGACTACTAAGTACAGGTATTATAAAACTGGGCTAAGATAGTGAGATTGTTATAAGATTATGATAAGATTATAAACACAGTAAGACTGATATGATTCAGTAGAATTTTATGTCGAGATTGTGAAAAGATCTTACATTCAATTTCTGTCCTATACCAGCACTTCAGCTAATTTCATCGCAGTTTATTAGTAAATGTGAAAAAAATTTGCCAAAGTGATAACCAGAGTTTGGAACTTCTCTAACTGATGTCCAGCAGTTGTCATTCAAGATACTAAGACTCCACTTGACTTCATATCTTTTTCATTGATATTAACTTCATATCTTTTTC
Source organism: Norana najaformis (assembly GCA_964023275.1). NCBI lineage: Eukaryota > Metazoa > Annelida > Clitellata > Crassiclitellata > Hormogastridae > Norana > Norana najaformis. The sequence continues at coordinate 9,877,990 of OZ029918.1, read as the reverse complement.
ACTATTATTCATTATTATTCATTATTACATTATCAACTTGGTATATTTTTTCATGATGAAACCTTTTATCATGTTCATAATTGTAATCGTAAGCTTGAGAATTTGTAAAGCACTACTATAAAACTAAGTGCAGGGCACCAGCTTATTCACGAGTACTGCGTAAAGCCAGATGGATAGTCCATAAATGTGATGAGTTTTGTTTAAAATATTCTGATTTTTCAGTTCAAGGTCTGAGCTTTGTTCAATGACAAAATATTCTCTAAAACTGACCCAGTGCTAAGCAATGACAGTAAATACCTGAAGCATTCGGTTGGTCATATATCCTAGTTGTGTATCTGTGTTGGCATAAGGGGCAGAATATCCCCCACCGAAGCCACCGGCCCATGTGGGAAGGCTGTTCGGGGCAACGCCCCAGAAGTTGACCTGGGTCCCAGAGTAGTTGGTTGGGTTGAAGGGTCCATCAGGGATTTTTACATTGTTGGCAGAATGTCCTGGAATAAACAAATTTTATATATATATATATATATATATATATATATATATATATATATATACACACACACACATATATACACATATATATACATATATATACATAATTATATATATAGTGCCAACTAAGGTTCTTTGAGCATAACAATACAATAATAATGAAGATCCTGTTAAAATGATATCAGCAACAATGTCATGATGAAGACGATGACACCTGTAGAAAGGATGATGATGGTGACTGTAATGATGATGATCATGATGGTGGTGGCAGTTGCAGTGGTGGTGGCGAACAGCACTGTCATTGTTGCTTAGTGATCATGATGTTGATGATGACAAATGATGACAATGACAGATGCTGCTGCTGCTGATGATGATGACGACGACGTCGATGATGATGACGATGATGATGATGACGACGACGACGATGATGACAATCTGATTGCTGATCATAACCTGTTGTTTTGTTGCCATCATATAATTTGTGACCCTCATATAGATAATTATTATTATCCGCCTTAGGTGCTTCAGTCCATGCTTGCATTGGCGATGAATTTGGAACGAGGCTGGTCATCGAAGTATGCTCTCGTCTCTAAAAAACCAAGCAATGTAACGTCAGTAAGTAAGTAAGACTTTTTACACACAATGTAACGTAAACTGTCCAGTCTCACACATTCCATAATGTAACATCTGGGTGGTGCTCATATCCTCCTTCTCTTAGTCCCTTGTGGTGCCAGCAGCGGACAAACCCAGTGCACACACAACTTGCTATTTACTTTCCCAGCTGAAGCAGGAATTCAAAATTTTAGCTCTAATTGTTGGATGCAATCATAGGCAAACAACTAGCCCAGAGTCAATACACGAACTCTACTCAGCAATGTCTATCCGAACAAGCACACTAGTGAAAAGACTATCAGTATTATTATAATATTATTTTTATAATATTAATAATATTATTATTATTATTATTACTATTGACCTTCTCCTCCTCTTCCTCCTCCTCCTCCTCCTCCTCCTTATCATCATCATCATCATATAAGCATTTTAATTTTACAGCCCTTACACCCTGGGCTGTTACGGACTCTCTCAGTCATGTGGAAGCGCTTGAAGGAACATTGCAGTTCTACATCTTTTCCTAAAACAGCCATTGGTTTCAGATGCCAGGCACCAGGCTAGTCTAAACAAGTGTCATAAGGTAATTTAAGAAAAGTAGACATCACAAGGTAAAGTAAGCTAAGCTAAGGTAAAATCAGATAAGGTAAGGACTTGCTCAAGGTCTCTATACAGAGACCTCTATACGAGGGGGATTCAACTTACACACTCTGATTTATAAGGTGAACACTCGACCAATCAGATGAATAAAATACATGACTCATGCCTTAGACTTGCTGATCATTGCAGGGCGCTGTGAATATTTGGGTCGAAAGTCGTTTTCACTCCTGAAGGAGTCGTTGTTATCCCTCTCCATCTGACTGTCAAAATCCTCCTCGGATGGAGGACCCATGTCCTCAACCTGGAAGGTCTTCGACACAACGTTGCTCTCTTTCAGTCCATCCCTAAAATCATCATTAACATCATCACCATCATCATTATCATCATCATTGCCGTCATCACCATCACCACCATTACCATCATCATCATCATCATCACCATCGTTATCACCACCACCATCATCATCGTTGCCATCACTGTCATCACAATGTATGACTGCAACAATGCTGAGGCCTAGAAAGTAAAGTATCTAAGTCTATGACCCTCTCCTGGTTGGCTAAGGGATTCATCTTGCACATAATCATTAACTAGACATTTATTTAGCACCTTTTATGAGCCTCTCAAACTAATCCACTTTGAAATTTTCTTACCTGGTAACAGCAATGGTCTTCAGCGTTCGTTTTCCAGCACGCAGTGTAAATGGACCTTTATATCGGAATGTCGACTCTCTTCCACCAGACTTTGGCTGGAAAGGATTTGGTTTGGAACCATCAGTGGAAAAGTATATCCGACAATCTGGAGTCTCTGAAAAATGGAAAAAGAGATCCAGTGACTTTCAGAAGATAAAATCTCCCCACTGTTACCTTAATTCAATGTTTGATATCACATCATTATTAAATCTGAAAGTCCTCCAACTGACATCATCACTGTTGTTGCTGTGGCATCATCATCCTCATTTTTAAAATTCATCATAATTTTCTTTGTAACATCACAGCCTCCTCATTAACCAATATTTCTTGATTTTCTCTCTCATTATCATCATCATGAACCACTGTTCCTCCTATACTCTTCCTCCTCCTCGTCCTCATCATCATCCTCTTCCTCCTCACCTTATCCTAATCCTTCCATCATCGTTGTTATCATCATTGCCATTGTCATCATCATAACTTTCTTTGTCATCATCAGCCTTCAGATCAACACCACATAAGTCATAAGGATAAATATTCTTAACCTGTCTCAATTGCAATGTATGTTGATGTGTCAATGAAGTTTCCCGGTTTTCCTGCGAGGGATTTTCGGAGAGGGGTGATGACAGGGGGAAAGACTGCACCTGCCGACGGCATCCTGCTGTCTGACTAAACTCAGAAAGAAACAATTTACATGGTTTACTTTTGCTTTTGTTAATTTTCAATATCAACTGAATTTTCTAAGTGGAACAATAAATAAAACCATATAACAATAAATATAATAGTAAAACGTTATCTGAAGTTCTGACATTGACATGCACAATGCACAATATGATAAAAATACCGAAGAAGTGAGGAAGAAGGAAAAGAAGGAGGTGTCAAAGCAAGAGTAGGAAGAGGAGATGGAGCAGCAGCAGCAGCAGCACCAGTCGAACGACCACAACAATAGCAGCAAGGGCCCAAACAGTATTTCCCTTTCGCGTCTTTCCACTCTAGTTCTGAGCAAACAATTCCCAGTGTCTCTGTTTTCAGACTGTCGCTCAATCTGAGCGATTTCGTGTGGTTTGCAAATAGGGCCTACACACTCAACAGGCGCTACAAAATGACCTAACACTTCGAATAATGCAAACAATTCTACCCACTTCCAGAAATATGAGAAGCATTAGTAAAAACGTTTCAGACGATTTTATTAGACTTGAAACAAGTCCTGCTTACCGTTTAACGAAAATCCAATAAAACAAGAATGCTCAATACACGACTAGAAATATTTTGGCTAAAGAAACTGCTTTCTGTTGATAAATTCTGTTGATAAGCTGGTTCCCGTGACTTAGCTTTCGTTGGGCGCTGTAGATATCTCGAGATTACGACTTGGTCGTCAGGCGGCCATTTGTAAACATGGCTTCATTGAGAACGGTATTAATTGCATCGGTTTGAGTAAGCTCTAATACAAATGGCGCTAATGCTTGCGGTGTTGAATTATTGTTTGATTAGTGTTAACGCAAGAATTTGAGTAATATTTTTGTAAACTGTCCTACAATCGTGTTTCTATTACCATACCCTGTGCGATTGCATCGTTCCGCGCTCTCCGCCCGCGCACCTTTTCGGTGCAGACGATCAGTTAAACCTATGGAACGCCGAGTATCTCCAACTATTATCGTTGTCTACTGCTTTTGATACTGTGGACCATTCTCTTCTTTTGCATTGGCTCCAGCATTGGTTTGGGGTTTCTGGTTCCGCCCTGCATTGGTTTGCTACTTACCTTAGTCCACGTATATTTAAATGGTATCTATTCAGTATTCAGTATATCTATTCAGTATATTTAAATGGTATCTATTCGTCGTGCATTGTTTCAAGTGGTGTCCCTTAAGGTTTCCTGCTTGGTCGTCTTTCGTTTACATTAGGCCTATACACCGCACCATTAGGTACAGTACCTCGTAATTATTCACTAGGATATCATTTCGATGCAGATGAAACTCAGATTTACATTTCGTTGACAGTGCGTCTGACATTAATTGTCATTCATCTCTGTAGATGTTGTCCAAACCCTTTGAGCAGGTGCAGACTTGGATTGCGGCTACTAAACTCCTTAACACGTCGAAAACTGGATTTCTGCTGTTGGATAGGCCCTACTGCACGACAAACTTAAGAAGTTCAACTGGCTTAAATATTTAAAATTTGGTGACTCTTTTGTGAATTGACTTTGAGCTCACCATGCGGCCCTTTTGCTGAAATCCTGGATTCGCCCTTGATAAACTAAAATTTAGGATGCCAAATCACCAAGGGGCGAAGCACCCGTAAGTGAAAGGTCGCCAAGCATGAGCAGTGTCAAGGCCATGAGCAAGGTCAAGGCCATGAGCAAGGTCGAGGCCATACGGTCGCTACAGAAAAACCTGTACATTTACACTTATTTACAAGCACCCATAGTTTTCCGACGATATGGGGTCTGGTGAGGTCGTGACTCCCAAGCGTTAATCGGTCGTATTTTTAAAATTTCCATTTCATGTACATGTGCATATAGCCCAAAACTTATATAGCGCATTTTAAGAACCTCATGACGAGAGCTTGAATTTAAACATGGGAGATGATCATTCTCAAGACACTCGGCAAATCCATATCTGCAGCCAACAGTAGGCACCTGTTGCGACACTGCTCTCAGTACGCAATGCAGTGTAGAATGTTTATAGAGACGCAGAACCGTGTATTTATTGCAGCACCAGGTGCAAGGTTCAAAAGAGCTCAACCAAACACACTAATCAATCTTTGAAATCTTTATGATAGTTCACCATCAACCTCTTGCGATTTGGCCTCACACCTGTTCATTATTTGCTCTGGAATGTAAACATTAAGATAAATAATGAGACTGGACTTCGCAAGGGTTTTCCCCCCAGGCCAATGACGCTTCTCCATTTATCTTACGACTTTTTGCCGGTTTATTTAATTACCATACATGATTGCTTCTAGCTTTGTTTACCCATAGTCCATATAAATCCACATTCTCTTATCGTCGTTTTGATACATTCTCTTCGTTCGTGTTTTTTCTTTTCCCACAAATCGTTTATTTTCCTCCTCGCCTTTTTGAAATGCCACTCCTAAATCTGTCTTTCCCCTTAAATCGATTTTCCTCTTTTCCTTCCCCTGAAATTTCTGTGGCCCATCGTACATCATTTCCAGCTTTAGACGCGCTTGTCGTGGGGTTGGTGGAGGTAGGGCCTATCAATTTCAACCCTGCTCTCTGACCTGTTTTGTTTGACAGGGTTGGATTGGATAGAAGGTTGTACCTCGCCCATGGATAGTGCAGAACCATCATGCTTCGTCGGTGAAGCATCATACAAACTCATATGTGCTCCACCGCTTGCAATTTCTGCATCGGCCTTTCACTCAAAACTGAAAACATTCCTCTTTCACAGATCCTATACTGACACCCCTCTTCCTCTTATCTCTCTTTTGCTCCAATCCCAAACACCACCACCCGTATCTGGGCGCTGGAGAAATCTCGGAATTACGATTACCACTGGTTTACATTTCGCTGCCCAGTTTTGTTTGCTCCGTCAGCTCATTTGGTCATCTTGATGATGGTGATGACGATGGCGACGACGACGATGATGCTGAAGACTAAATGATGAAGACGATGATGATAATTATGACGATGATGTGATGATGATCATGATGCTTAAAACAATGACGATGATAATGATTCTTACAATAATGATGATAACGATGATAATAATAGCATGATGCATGTGATGATTAAAATAATGACTATCATTATATTATAAAACCTGATGAACTCTGACACATAATTTTTTCGACTCGTAATGCTTACTGACCATTAGTCAATTGCAATTACTGTGCATTTTAGATGACAGTAATTCCATGATTTCTGTTAATGGTTGTTCGCCTGTTCTTTGTGCAACAGTAGGCATATGCTCATGATTCACACATACATACTCATATATATATATATATATATATACACTCACACACACACACACACTTTGATCTAGAAAGTTGTGAGGAACCAATAACTCCGGAAAAATAAAATACGCGGCTTGACAAGCTAAGAGTGGACAAGATGACCAAAACCAGGAGGGGCGCGGACAGCCAGCACCGGCCCCAGGCCTCCGGAGCAAACAACTGTATGTGATTTCTTCACAGTACATAAAGTAACCTCATATAACAGGAGTCCATGCTAAACACATATGATAGCCATCGTAATTATAATCGTAATCTCTTAGCCATTCCCAGTCGTACCCTTATGTCTTCCTCGCATTTTCCACCCACAGTGAATATGGCCCAAACCAAGACATCCAGTTACAATACGACAATTTTCAACAAAATGTCGCTAACCTGGATATGTTAAATATTTCTCAGAGGCAAAGGGATGGCTGACTTTGCAAAATACCTAGCCTGGCCACATGTATCAGCTTGTTTTAGAGAACAAAAGACTGCTGAACTGCTGGGTACAATCAAGAAATCACGAGCCCCGGGGGTCAGCGACTCTGACCCCTCGTCGGTCCTGAACACCAGATCAGACGAAAGTTGAATTATTGGGGGATTGTGTTAATGGAAATAAGCCGTTTTCTAATTGCAAGTTTAACATCTATTACTAAGTGCAAAGCTCAAACCTAACTTAATGGGCACTGTTTATTCCGGGTATAATAAAGTTGGGGTACCGTACCCCAGTCCAGAGTGGGGTACAGGTACCTCCATACCCTAAAAATTACGAATATGCACACATACATATTACTTACTTACTTATTATGCCTTTAAATTTATGTAAGTGTGTATAAATGTGTGTGATGCATGACTTACATACAAACTGGCCTAGTTAGCTACATCGGTAAGTGTGTACGCCAAGGAGCCTCTGTGCGTGAGGATCCCAGGTTCGCGTCCCAGTCGTGGCTTATTTCAGAGATTTAAATATCGGGCTAGTACGGTCCGTGGACGGGGACCTTAAATGGCGTGGCGCCCATTCAAACGGGCAGCGGTGATGAAGGATCTCACCCGATAAATTCATTGAAACACGAGCAAGGTCGAGGCCATACGGTCGCTGTATAAAATTTATATACATATACATACATAAATACATGCATACATACATACCCACAGTCCCACACACACACACACACACACATATATATATATATATATATATATATATATATATATATATATATATATATATATATATATATATATATATATATATATATATATATATATATATATATATATATATATATATATATATATATGCCTACATACATATATAACGTGTGTATAAATGTGCATGAATATATTTTTATATATGGATGACGTCATACAATGGACTCCTCTTATACTTAATCCCCTCACATAGAGAATCACATGGACGAACGGTCGTTTATTAAGCCTACTAAGTGACAGTTATATCAGAAGGACGGCTGCCAAATGACCCTCTAATGAGGCTCCTGGCCTGGGGCAAATTGCCGAGGGGGTCGGAGGGAGGGACGGTGACGGAAAGAAGACAAAACACGGTCGTTACACGATCGTTGGCAGTTCCGATACAAAGGCCAGAGATTGACTTCGATCACCTGAGGCAGGTAATTAGCCATTAATCATAACACAGGTGTATACAATGAGTAATTACCACGCAACTGCGGGTGACAACACCAAAGGGGAAGGGAGGACAGACAGACAGACAGAAAGGCATATATACATGCATCCACACATACATGTAGAGATTTACCGACACTCACTGACAGACAGAGAGACTTATGGACAAACGAGTGTGACCTATAAAAAAAGCAATTTGTCTTCTAAGAGTAACTGGCACACGACATCAAAAATGCTTTGCACCTCTGTTTGTCTGTCTGTCTGTCTTGGTTTGTGCATTTTACAACAGCGCCACGGAAGTCCCGTTTTTAGATAAATGACCCTCCTTTCTCCCAATGCCCTTTGACCTAGTGACATTTCACCCACCGGTCACTGCATCATCTGCTTCCATGTAACATTACGGGTCGTCCATTAAGAGGGTCCGCAAAATGATCTCTTTTGGATGCCTCCCTCCCTCCCATTGTCCGCATTTGGCATTACTTCTTGTGGATGTAGCACTGTACAAAGGCCTAGCTTAGGCTGCGCTGTTGATGTTACAGACCGGGTTGTGATACAGGGTGGGGGTACTCTGCCTCGTCCAGCAAAGGGACTCTATTAATTATAGACCCAAAACATTAGACCTAAAGACTGTCTGCTGTCTCGCTGAAATGTGTGTTTACGACAAAGGCCCTGCTGAAATAACTGTTCTTCCATACTGTCCTCATATCAGATAGTATATTCCTAGCCATTGCCATTATGTCTTACGACCAAATTTAGATGCAGACGTCAGCACTGAGCATAACCTTCCATCCCCTTGTCCGCCCTGAGTAAACAATCCCTCCCCTTTTCGGAAGTCGTTCTCAATACACCACCCACGTTTAGTAACTAGCCTGTCTCGTCGGACTGATCCGAGGTTTGCCCATTTGCAGGGAAGTTAGTCATATTAACTTGTGATTTATAAATCTTCTTGTTGTTATAATAATAAAAAGTAATAATAATATTAAAGTGTAGGCGCGTCATCAATCAATGTTTTGTGCTTTAATATAATAGCGCTACAGAAGTTAAACCACCAGAATAGACAGAAAATTCCTTTTCATAATGAAGTAGGACGCAGTGGTGTAGTGGTATGGTCTGTGCCTCGTAACCGGAGGGTCGCGGGTTCGAATCTGCCTCGAGGCATTGCGTAGCGACCTTGGACAAGTTGTTCACCCTCAACTGTCTGAGGAAGGCAGCGGGGAACCAACTCACTCATCTCATCCCCGGGTTGCATAAAGCCAATGGACCTGCCTTCGGGCAGAGAAATCATCATCAACGAATGGATAGATGGCTACTCATTGTATAAACAACTACTATGGCCTACAACACGCGGCTGCCTCGGTAAACATCGTCTGCTCATTTCCAAGTCAAACCGTTTTGACCCATGTCCCCGCAGCGCCTTTAAGCGATTCTTAATAGGCGCTACATAAATGCTTAAGTAATTCTCAGCGTTAACTTCGTTAATTTTATTTTACCAATCGCAAAATAAATATCATTCTGTTCGCTAGGTTAACACTGAACACACAACAAAACAAACACTTTAAGCAAAAACAGCCGACGTGATCAGACTCACGTACAAAAGCAACTCTGGGTGCAAGCCACAGCCACTCGAGTATACACTCCGAGCAGATTCCGAACGACTACGAAATACGGCGAAAGCGCTTAACCTGCTCGGAGTATACCCCCAGGACAGATGGCACGGCGGCCCAGGGTTAGGGTGTTGGGTCGACACCCTTAGTTTCGGTGCCTAGTTGGCATCGCGTGAAATCAACATGAATCCGCAAAACATCGGTAGCCGTCATCTTAAACACAAATACCTAACGAAATCCAACTCAGTTGGATAGCATACACAAAGGTACATAAAACATCCCGACTCGATAAATATACATACAGGTATATAAAAATCATATATATAACATATATATATATAAATATAAATAACAGACTATCTCAATCATAATTTATTTATTCGTGAAATTAACGTCTGGTAATAGCAGACATTCAAGTGACCGAAGATTTGCAGCTTCTGTTAGCAAAGAACTTCTACGGCGACTTCCAACCAGTGAATTAACTGGTACCGCAGTTAGGGGGACACCCGAGCCCAAATCCACAAAAGACGGACACCCCCAGAGCGTTAGAGTACAAGAAGGCCCAAAGGGGTCGTCCATTAAGGCCGTCCGCAAAAAGCGAGGAAGGGCCACCCAAATGCGGTCAAGGGATGGGAGGGTTATGCCCCATAGGGACGCTCCATCTAAATCTGATGCTGTTATCTCAGTACAGACTGTGCCTTAAACACCAACTTCAGTCAGCAGACAATCTGTATTGCATTGCATCCAATTAAAGCCCTTTTGTGGGACGCGGCATTATCAAATAACCCCACCCCGTAGCACAGTCAGCCCTAAAAGATCAACAGGGTAGCCTAGCCTAGGCCTGAGCGTGGGGTCCAAAATAGGTCATTGTTTGCGGGCGTCCTTTATGAATGATCCCAAAGTAATTCAGCCATAAAATGTGAAGTTACGCAACGAGTACTGTTTACACGACCAGCGTAGAGTCACAGTTGACTTGCCTTAATGCCAGGGAAAAAATTTGACCCCAATAGCATTTGCCCGTGCCACTCATTAGACGTCAACTTGACTCAGGTAGCAAAAAATCTGATCAGAAAAAACCGACCTAATAAATCTCATTTAATACTCATAAAAAGTGAAGTCATAAACTTTGATTCACAACACATCTGAGAGTTTCATAAAACGTGCTACACACAATTGTCCTGATAAAAACATGTCTATATTTGTGCTTTTTCATTTACAAAGCAGGACTGTACTTCTCCAACAATCAAAAGACTCGTCTTTCCCCAGCTACCTGTTTTTAAAGTGAATTTATTAATTACCACATAACAGATTTGTTTAATATATCACTAATAACCATAACATAAATATTTTCGGATGGCTGTGAAATATCTGGGATGAGGCCTAATCCTTCAGGGATCAACTATTTCCTAGTCTTAAGTCTTAACCTCATTTTTTCATTCCAAAGGGATTATTCCTACCTCAAGTAAAAAATAATTCAATAGCAGCCATTTAAGACTGCCCATTAGAAGGGGTAAACCTTTCAACTCTCAACCACATTTTAAACTCCAGAATGGCAGGTGAATTCTGCATCACTGCGTTTCAGCAATGGCTGCACTTCAGCCAAAGATACTGCTCAACAGATACTCAACAGATACTGCTGATTCAAAAATACTTAAACGGCTGTTGGTCTCATGCTTCCGTACCAAATAAAAATTAAAAACAGAATCAACACAGAAGTTTGTCACCCACTTGACTACTGCACCTGATAAAAATAATGTAATATCAGCAAAGATTTATGTAGCAGCACTTCTCACGGTGCTTCAGATGGTCAAACCTGAAGAACAATTGTTTTAACCAAATCCAGCAGTTTGCATATACACATGTATGTACACTAATCGTATACACAAACCAAGATGAATACGCGTTATTATCAAACAATCTGAAAACCTGATTTCTAAACAGACTTTCAAAACTTCTCAAAACGCAGATGCAATACGCAGTGTTAAACATTACGCATTTATATATACATACATACATAACAGTTATAAATACAACAGATAGACAAAGACCCCTTGGCATTTGCAAGAGGTTCATAAAAGGTGCTATATAAAAGTCCACAAACATACACATGATACAAATTCTTTCCTAAATTCTTACATAACAAAATACTGATGAATGCATATGAGAAGAAAATTGCATAGTCATTCAAGGTAAATCAAAAGTATACCTCCTCAAAAACTCATTCTTTAACACTCTTTTGCTGTTACAGCATAGAACGCAACGCAAATCAACTCCTGCAATTAGCATCTGGTAGCAACGGACACTGCTGTAATCTCAGTATAAATCTCAAAAACTCATTCTCTAACACCATCTCAGTTTGCAGCGTATAACGAATTCGACTCTTACGCAAACAAACTCTTATAACTAATGTAACAAGTGACACAATCGTAATGTGGCTAAATCATTCATTGACAGACAATGGTGTTCAAACAATATCAGTTCTAGGTCCTGCAAGGTAATGTAAGGTACATTAAGGTGTGGTAAGGAATCTTCTTACGATAAATTAGTCTTTGTGTGGAAGGACCTTTTGACTGAAAACAAACAGCAATCCAACAATAAGAAAAGCTTTATCGGTTACAAATCCTGACAAGAAATGGCCAATTTAAGATGCACTAGGATTCAAGCCCCGGACACAGAGCCAACGGCAAGCACATTAGCAGCATGCCACCAAGAGTTTGCAGTCAGAGAACAATGTGACCTAACAGCGGCAACTTGGCGTTTTGTATAAAATGCCAGCAGGTGCAGCGAGTCAAACAATGCGAGCCCAGTAAGTAAGTAGACTGGCTACTGTCCATAGACTACTGACCCACCTGGCACTCACTAAAGCCTCCAATATTTTGGGTTGCTAAATAAGGACCAAAGCAAAATGGGAGGTTAAAAATGTCCCATTGTTGGATTGCTGTGGTCACATCTGCACTTTTGAGAAAAGATATTTTGGCCTGGGACCATGCTACTCAGAAGTTTATACGAAAGCACGAAACAAGCATAATAAATCGAACCCTAGAACATTAATTAAGAAAAAGCGTCTGACTATCAGACATTACCAGTAGTGCTTCACTATCAGAGCACGAGCTTTTTAACCATGTTCTCATCTCCTTTTACTAGATTTTTACAAGTACAGTGTTCACAAAATACACATAACAACTATATTTTGTAAAACATGTCACATTAATCACAGTCTAATGTGCCATAATAAAATCATAAGCAGTGGGTGCTAATCCTCACAAATATAACTGTATGTCTCTTTGCACTAAGCCTTGTACAAATAAGTTAGCAATATCTACAGCAACAATTTGATCAATGTAGTGGCACAACCCATCTACAGCCCAGTGGGCAAGTTAAAAATCTGCACCCTCTTTCTTCTGGTTAACGTGCTAATATCATCTGTAAAACCTCATCTGCAATCACCCTTATTTGTTTATACAAATAGGGGCACTTGTCCCCCAACTCCTTTCCTTCACTACTGATGCATGGCATTGGAAATCACATTCTTTTCTAGCACAAGCTTCAACATTTGTCACAGTTTTAATTGTAATATCACTCATTCCCTCATTTGTTACCCTGGACAAAAATTTGGCACACTGAAAAGCAGACTCTGGTAAACATGCAGCTAAAAACTTTGCATAAATTATTAATTGCGTAACAATCACATTTCAAGCAAAAACTGTCTAAACTGTGCAAATAGCTCAACACATTTCTGAAAATGAAATCACACAGATCGACAGCTGGTTGTGACAATACATGACCTTCAAACATCAGTGAAATTCCAGAGGACCAGGCAAAAAGTTCAGGGGTTGTACCAGTAATAACCCTATCTGTGTGAAGGATCTCTCCCAATCAATTCATTTGAAAAATGAGCAGGGTCAAGGTCATACAGTTGCTATAGAAACTGGGTACATTTACTGGGCTATGGCACAGAATGGCTGGAAAATAGATGTCAAGGTGATAACTTCTCAGCAGTACATGTATAATTACACCGGAACCTTGTTGCCTATGGCAGACATATCAAGAACTACAATATAACAATATGTCACCATGCTTGAGAAAACGCTCAAACAGGAAAAATCGAACCTTGGTTTGACACTGCACTAGACAAGGCTGGAAATTGCTAAATAATATTATTATTAGATGAAAACCGCATGCTTCTATCACAAATAGTAAAATAGTTACAATTTAGGTCTCTTCACGGCAACTTCTGAGAACTTGTAACTTAAAGCTTACCATAACTATGAGTCGACCCAAGTTGCTTTGCCTAGGGGTCATTTAGTTTTATGAGTTTAGTATATTGGAGCGTATTCACATGCCTCTGTGGCTGTTATTAATTAAATCTCTGCAAAAAACTGGTTACAACAAATAGTTATATGACTTGGTCATTTGCATAATAATCGATGCACGTGACTTCATATTATGCCACCTGCAGGACAAGTTAAATTAAATTTCTGTTGCAATGCATCATAATAAAATTTAAAATAAAATTACTCCGTGAAACTCTACATAAGAACTCGCAGTCCGATAGCTAACACAAGGAATAAATTAGTAAAAAACTCGTTTTGACCCATTTTATGTTTACTTGCCTTTTCAGCACTCTTCTGCAAATTAACTTTTCCAACTTTATGAGGGTTTTCAGACATTGGGACATAATATAATAGCATCGTGACATTCTAAACCTAATATAAATTTTGAATTCATGTTCCGAATCATTTACATCCGAACTCACATTACAGAATAATGTATGCTATCATAACGAGGCAAAGGTATAATTTCAAATGGAACTTTCATGACTTTCATCATGGTGAAGGATCTCACACGATAAATTCATTGTAAAATGAGCAGGGTTGAAACACTGCTCTACAAAGTGGAGACAAAACTTCCAAAAGCACTTGGCATGACTTTGGCACCGAAAATTCTTCATCAGCACACAGTCAAGCAGGTTAAGGTCATCCAGGAAAAATAAAGACTGCACTAAGTCAGGCAACAATCACTAAGCAAGTGATAAGAATTCAAAACCCCACGTGACTCACAAACCTTAACCTCAGGATTTAATCAAACCAAACACTTGACTCTACATTATATAACATTAGGTTGCATTATAAGAGGTCACTTTCAAAAGACAAGTAAGCAATTTGAGATACATGCCTCAACAGTGCTACAGCAGAATTTGCACTGTAATGATGCCTGAACATTACAATGTTGGTTCCGGTGTATTATTCTAAACCTCACACTGGTGCCAACACACCGATACGCAGATCATAATCCTAACCCTTACAGCACCTAGTGTATTTCTATCGTTCCCAAATCACTTCATGGCAAAGTAACGAGGCAAATAGTCCATGACTAGGTCACGATCTTTGCCGGCTCAGGCAGCTGGCGCTCACCACCGCCACAGATGCGATGGTAGAACTGTGCCCAAGAGGACACGGTTTTTCCAGTCCAGATCCAAAATCCTGACGTAATCCCAATGACAAGTGTCATGAGGTACTTCATCATGAAAACGGCAAAGTCAGGCTTGCTATGGGCCAAGGAAGCGGCGGGGCAGCGAATCTTAAAGTTCTGGCACTGTTCAAAGTGCCAGGTCCGCATCCAGCTGGCTCGGAACATATTTTCGTAGACCAGACAGGCAATGATGACGACTGTAGGGACAGTGTAGAGAACGCCGAATATCCCGATCCGAACCATCAGCTTCTCAAGCTTGCTCGTCTGCGTTCCATCGTGGCGCATCACGGTACGGATGCGGAAGAGTGCGACAAAGCCGCTGATAAGAAAGCACACGCCCAGTGCGAGGCATAATGCCAGTGGCGCAAGCACAAACCAGCGCAGGGCATCCATGTTTGTCAGACCCGTAAAGCAGACGCCACTGACTGGGTCGCCATCAATCTCACCCCAAGCGACAATTGCAATCGTCATGATGGCAGGAATGGCCCATGCCATCAGGTGGAAGAAGTGTGACTTGGACTCAATTGCCTCATAGCCCCACTTGAGTGCCGCCGAAAGGAACCATGTCAGTGCCAAAACCACCCACCAGATTGCGCTGGCAATACTGAAATAGTAAAGAACAATAAAAAGTATCGTACAAAGCTCCGTCTTGGCTCCCTGAGTAACAATTTTTTGTAATGGTACTGAATAGGTTTCAACGTCAGCACCAGTAGCAACCAAACCAACTGAAGTGCATGCAGCCCAGTCGCCAATTGCAAAGCCAACGAGGTAAGCTATCGCAACAAAACAGTAGCAGCCAGACAGAAAGATTATTGGACGTTCTGGATATCTGAATCGTTTCATATCCACTAAGAATGTGAGAACCGTCATCAGTGTAGAAATCAAACATATCACAGACGCAACTCCGATCATGTACCGTGCAAATTTCCTTCGCTGGGGCCCAAAGAGGTAATTTTCTGTCGCATTGCACGACATTCCACAGTTGGGCACTACCTTCTCACCAAAGTACAACTGGTAACCACTCATTGGGGAGACTAGTAACTGCAGGGGGCATTCAAAATCGTGATCCCTCCAGTCTGGCACAGAAGTCGATCTTTCGAGAGGTGTGTTTTCCTCCACTGTATTTGAGGTATCAGTCTCGTTCTGTCCAACACAAAGTCCATCAACTGGAAATCTTGAGCATTCCAGATTCTCTGGCCACTGGAACCCAAAACGCATCATCAGCTCTACGCATCCTCGCTGTGACTCGAGGCAGAGAGAACGACAGGGTGGTAGTGCATCTTCTAGAACGGTACATACCGGTACGTAGATAGTACAGAGAAAGAACTTCAAATATGCGCTGCATTTAACCTTCACGAGTGGAAAGAACTGGTGGACTTCTAATCCAGCGTCCTCCTGGTTTTGGTGACCGAGAATATTCGGCATAATCGTCGTGTTGTACTGAATGTCTTGACACATTGGGACCGTGATCGCTTGGCATTTGCCATGCTCGCTTGCAAACCCTTGATCGAACGAAACCCCAAGAAAACAAAGCACGGTCCATTCGACAATTACACTCAATCGCAGACTATAAGCATACATTTCCGAGGTAGTGTTTTCGCCTGCTAACTTCGAAATATAATTAAAACCGAAACATCATAGCAACACCGACAACCTGTCATTCTGTTCTCTCACATTCCCAACATGGCCGCAATTACATACAGCGGCAAATCGCAATGGGTTGATTACGAATTGAAACCAACACTTCCCATCGTAAGACAATAATAAAAATTACATTAACTCTAGCCATAATATCTACTGCAACCTCCTTGGCGCCTTTAATAATATATATATTTATCACAAAAATACCATTAATTCAAACTATAAGGGGTGCAATTGTCATGACTCCGAAACAAAACTAAGCGGTAGGACCGTTTTATCACGTGCCATGAATGCGTTTAATGATTGGTGGTTGAAAGTGATTGACATCAAAGATTGTTACTCATATAGATGCACCACTGCCAAAGACGTAAAATTATCGTCAGAAGTGGTTTGGTAAGTAAGTAACTAAATAGTACAGTACTTTTGGCAGTTGTGAATTAGAAATCTCTAAAGCGTTACTAAAAAGCCAAGCGCATGGCATCAGTTTATTCACGAGCGCTGCACCGTTTCAGAGAGAGTGAGTGAGTGAGTGAGTGAGTGAGTGAGTGAGTGAGTGAGTGAGTGAGTGAGTGAGTGAGTGAGTGAGTGAGTGAGTGATTGATTGTGAGTGAGCACCAAAAGACTGGGCCTCAAATCCAACGCGCAGAAGACCAAAACAATGACCGTTGGGAAAAGGCAGGAGAACCTGGAGGTCAAACTGGAGAGTAGGACCCTGGAACAAGTGACAAGAGTTCGTATATCTGGGGAGCGTTATAACGGAAGACGGACGGTGTACAAGAGACATCAGACGCAGGATTGGCTTGGCGTGCACGATGTTCGGCAGACTAAGCAAGATATGGAGACGCAAAGAGATATCAATAAGAACAAAGAAAAAGCTATACGAATCATTTGTCATCCCAGTGTTGCTGTACGGAGCAGAATGCTGGTGCCTGCGCAGGGAGGACGAGAGGAGACTGCTGGTGGCAGAAATGGCCTGGCTGAGGAGAATGCTGGGCAAAAGCAGGAGGGACAGGATCCGAAACGAGGTAATACGCAGGGAGCTCGGGCTGAAGGATACAGTAGTAGACAGGATCAGGGGAAAAAAGCTCTCTTGGTTCGGGCATGTATCAAGAATGGACGACAGGAGACTTCCGGCTGTGGCGATGTATAGTTATGTAGAAGGTACAAGAAGCCGTGGAAGACAACCAAAAACTTGGATGGACAATATAAGGGAGGATCTGAAGGCGTGGAACATGGATATGAGGGAAGCGGTGGACAAAACCAGAGACAGAAGTGCCTGGAGACGACAAGTTGAGGCCTCATCGTTGGCCTGTTGGCCTGACGGAGCAGAATAGAAGAAAGAAGAAGAAGAAGAAGAAGAAGAAGAAGAAGAAGAAGAAGAAGAAGAAGAAGAAGAAGAAGAAGAAGAAGAAGAAGAAGAAGAAGAAGAAGAAGAGGAAGAGGAAGAGGAAGAAGAGGAAGAGGAAGAGGAAGAGGAAGAGGAAGAGGAAGAGGAAGAGGAAGAGGAAGAGGAAGAGGAAGAGGAAGAGGAAGAGGAAGAGGAAGAGGAAGAGGAAGAGGAAGAGGAAGAGGAAGAGGAAGAGGAAGAGGAAGAGGAAGAGGAAGAGGAAGAGGAAGAGGAAGAGGAAGAGGAAGAGGAAGAGGAAGAGGAAGAGGAAGAGGAAGAGGAAGAGGAAGAGGAAGAGGAAGAGGAAGAGGAGGAGGAGGAGGAGGAGGAGGAGTAGGAGGAGGAGTAGGAGGAGGAGGAGGAGGAGGAAGAGGAGGAGGAAGAGGAGGAGGAAGAGGAGGAAGAGGAGGAGGAGGAGGAAGAGGAGGAGGAAGAGGAGGAGGAGGAGGAGGAGGAGGAGGAGGAAGAGGAAGAGGAAGAGGAGGAGGAGGAGGAGGAGGAGGAAGAGGAGGAAGAGGAGGAGGAGGAGGAGGAGGAGGAGGAGGAAGAGGAGGAAGAGGAGGAAGAGGAGGAAGAGGAAGAGGAAGAGGAAGAGGAAGAAGAAGAAGAAGAAGAAGAGCGAGCGAACTACAGGATGGAAGGAGGAGCGGAGAATTTGCGGAATTCAGGCGGAGTTCGTCCCAAAGTCGAGGTGCAGTGAAGTAGATGAATCGGTAAAACAACTAAAGATGAGTAGCTATTGGGGCAACTGGCAAGAGAATGATCAGATAGAAAGGGGAGAAGAGTTTAACAAGATAAGTGCAGTTGGGAGTATTACAAAGAATTATAGCGAAAGAATTTCGAAATAAATGCGTTCGGAGATTTTCTGCCAGAGGAGTGATCAGGTAGGAGTGATATATGGTAGTGTTGGGTTATCAGGCGATAGCTCGGGCAGATGTATTTAGAATAAGTTGAAGATGCTTGTTTTGAGTAGATTCAAGATTAAAGAATAGGGAATTACAGCATACATGCTTGGAGTGAGCGAATCGGGCGTGGGCTATCGGGAGTTCGTTCCAAAGAGCTGGCCCCTCGCCAATTCAGGAGCGATTTCAGAATTTGAGAGAGGAGAATGGAGGCCAAGACAGAGAACAGTGGCGGGAATTATGAGGGACAGAAGGGGACTGTCCTCCCAAAGTTTTGACTGGGAATTATCCCCCAAAGTTAAAACTTCTAATGGGGGGACAGTACTAATACAGCCTAATGTCGTCCCAACTCAAGCTTAAGACCTATTTGTATCGTCTGCTTTTGTTGTCTCGCCGCTATGACCCACCCACGCCTACGATTCCTCGCTCAGTCGATGGACACATGCCGTGCTAACAAATGCATTAGGCCTACTTACTTACTTACTTCCACGTCCATGCAAACGAAGTTAGTCAGTATATAATTATTAACTCGTTAATTATTGCAATAAAAATGTACATTATTACTATGTTAAAGAAGTCAGTATATTCAAAAATTCTTTTGAAATGTTAGGCCTAATTTCAGTGGAAAAGTTATGTACGATCGATATATGTTGTCGGATTCTGAAAGGCGATAGGCCTGTAGGTCTATTGTTCGGATTTCGTTGGTTGTTGGCGCAGCCTATTGCTTTATTGTTCTTTCTCAAACACAGCTGCATTCATTTTGCTCTCTCTCTCTCTCTCTCTCTCTCTCTCTCTCTCTCTCTCTCTCTCTCTCTCTCTCTCTCTCTCTCTCTCTCTCTCTCTGCTCTTGATGCAGTTGTTATTCTTGTCTCCGCTTCTTTTCTTTGACATCTACCTCTTCCAGTTCAACTGTTTTTGTTCACATGTTCTTTTCTTAAACGGTCCTTCTCTTCATTCGCATTTTCCTCCCGCTGCAGTTATCTTTCCCTCGTTCTTTTCCTTTTTCGTTTCCTGCTCAGTAGCAGTTCTCAAGATCTCCTGCTTCCGTTTCGGCTCTTCTTCCTTCCATTCTTCCTTCTTTCTCCTCTCCCTCTCCCTTCCATAAGACGAGGACAAGTTACGCAAGACAATCTACAACTTGGCTTACGGGGTTTTATGCCGGGCCAGTGACCGACAAAAACCAGGGTCTTACGGGATTTTAAGCCACGCCAGAAGTACCCTGGAGTCCTACGCCTAGAACAGCCACAGAATCTACAGCTTGGTTTACGGGGTTTTACGCCGCGCCAGGGACCCTTAGTCTGGTATCAGTTTAATAGCTAGGCGGCGCCAACTTGTTCCATGTTCTCTGTGTTAACCCACAATTAAAATATGCACATGATTAAAAAAAATTAAGTGCACATATCTATGTTACATTACACTGTAATCACCTGACAACGACAGACTCTATCCGACTGCGTTCTGCAATCGATCAAAAACTCAGCCTTTCGCTAACAGTGTTCTTCAACCAATCAAATTCGGCCCTCGACTAAAGAAACCGGAATGAAATCAAAACTCAGCCGTTCAACGACTGTGTTCTTAAACAAAGAGAAAAATTAAAAGAAAAATTAAAACTCGGTCATCAAAGAAAGAAACAGCCTTCGCCAACTACGTTTCACAACCGGTCGAACTTCGGAACTTCTTTCGACTGTATTTTACAATTGATCTAAACTTAGACCTCTGAACAGGACCCGGCCCTACGCGGATCAGCCGTCTGTTTTCGAAATTGAATACGATTTACACCAGGCTAACACTCGTCCCTCAACAACAAAAACGGCTGTCAGGTCAAACTCAACCCTTCGTCGACTATGTCTTATCAATGGTCAAAACTAGCCCCTAAACGACAGAAGCCGCAGTCAGATCAACTCGGCCCTTCGCCGACTATGTTCTACAACTAATCTACAACTAAACTAATCTCTATGAATATGGTCTACAACTAATCAAACTCGACCCTTTGCCGTGAGGTAAATAACCTGACACGCAGCTCTTTGCTTCGAGTCTTCTCTGGACGATTCACCTGACACAGATTCGAAAGTTAGTTAATAATCTTAATTTCTTATGCATCTCCAGAGTCAAAAAAAAAATTTGGTCATCAAAACACGTGTCGTTTCGTCCACGAAACCAAGCATTCTGGGAAACTTGGCAGAATTCATTGATGCGTACTTAATTAAAGCCCCTTTTGAGTTAAATGTTTCGATTAGCATGTAGTCCTTCGATAAAAAGTTATACTTTCCTAAGTAAGCAATTAAGCTGTAATTCATTTGCACACTCATTTTCGCAATCTGGATTGTCTGCTGCATTAAGCAAATTAATTTTTAAAAAATTATTTTTATTTTCAACGGCGTTCCCCATAAGTCCTACCCTAATGCCTCTTACAAACGGACTCTAGCTTTGCTGCAAGCCGAGTCTCTGACTGAATGCTAACCTTTAAACCAATTATTTTAAGAAATAAGAAAAATTCAAATCCGTTTAAGCCTATGCCATTTATTTATAGCAGTTCTGAACAGTTCTCGCCTGAGAAAACAACTTGGGTCCAAATCTTTTATATCATTTAAGTAGCTTAAGCTGAAAACTAAACACTAAGCAATCCAATTTATTTCCTTTTCGAATAAACATCACATTTCTGGCCAATTTCACCATCTTCTCCGACGGGACCGTTAAAATCTGCAAGTTAATTTTACTTTTCATGTTTAAAAACATACGTTTTTGCGCAGAAGTTATTGTAAAATGCTCACTACCTACCGAAGGCTACCTCTTCTGTTTATCCTCTACACTACCCCACTCAGTTCAATCATTAAAGCATCCTCCGTTGACCATCACCTCTACGCTGATGACATCCAACTATTCGTCTCTTTCTCTCCAAATTGTTTCAATGAGTCTACAGATCATCTTCTTTGTGTGGTTAAACAAATCTTCTCTTGGATGACATCTAATCTCTTATGCCTGAACCCATCTAAAACTGAATTCATACTTATAGGCCTACGTGACCAGCTCAAGAAAATTCCTGACCCCTCTATCTCCCTCAGCCTGGACTCTGCCTCCACCCATACCTTTAATACTAACTCCTCTGTCCGTAATTTAGGTGTTATTTTCGACCAGAACCTTACTTTTTCTGATCATATCACCCATCTTTCCCGCTCTTGCTTTATGCATATCCGCGACCTTCGCAGAATCCGTCCTATGCTTGACTTCAAAATCGCATCTATCACTGCCACATCCATAGTCCATGCACAACTTGACTACTGCAATTCACTTTTCCTCAATGTTGACAAAACACAGATAAACCGCCTACAAGCTATCCAGAATGCTCTCGCTCGTGCTGTCACCAAAACCCCCAAACACCATCACATCACCCATGTTCTCAAATCACTGCACTGGCTTAAAATACCAGAACGAATAGAGTACAAAGTCTTATCCCTCACCTACAACACACTTCAATCCTCCCAACCCTCCTCTCTTCGTCAATTATTTACTATCCAACCACTCCGTTCAACCCGCTCCTCATCTGTCCTAACACTTCTTCGCCCTCCCGTCACCTCATCCTTAAAATTTGGAAATCGCTCCATAGCCATAGCTGCCCCACCCCTTTGGGATAAACTCCCGCCAGAATTGCGACAGTTGTCTGGTCAATCATACGAACTCACCAACACTTCACCTCTTTCAGTTTCTGCGCAGGTCTTTCACTCAAGACTGAAAACACTTCTTTTCCAAAAATCTTATCCTGATTCTTCCTCTTCCCCTTATCTCTCCTCGCTTCAATTTCAAACACCATCCACCGTAGCCGTCCGACTGTCTGACTGCCTGACTCCTGGATCTTGACCTGGAACCGAACCCTTTTGCCTAGCGATTTTGTTTTGACTGAGCGCCTGTGAATAAGCTGGTTCCCGCAACTTAGCTTTCGTTGGGCGCTGGAGAAATCTCGAGATTAAGATTTCGATTACGAACACAGACCTTAGAAAGAATAATTTTAGCATTCAAAAAGTAAATTTTGTTTGTAAGTAAGTAAGTAAGTAAGCTAACATTTATAGCGCGCTTAAACAAAACTAGTCTTGCACGAAAGCGCGTAACATAAACTAAGTTAATCGTAATAAAGTCTAAATAAATGAGTTTTAAGTGCAGCTTTAAATGCGACCATCGTAGGTGAAGTTCGGATGGCGATCGGTAGCTAATTCCATTCTGTTGGTCCGGCGAGAGCGAACGCGCGGTTTCCAAACTTCCTGGTTGATCGGGTGCCAGCAAAAGAGCCGGATGTTGATGAACGCAGTCCTCGTCTACATTGAAGAGAGGAGCACGGGGTGACGAGGGATGTCAAGTAGGATGGGGAGGAGTGGGTTGGTATGGGGTACATAAAAAGACAGATCTTGAAAATAATGGGGGCTGGTATAGGAAGCCAGTGGAGTTCGCGTAGAGTCGGCGTGATATGATCACGTGGGGAGAGATTCTTAATAAGCTTTGCAGCAGAATGAAGAATGGAAGTGGATGAAGAGTGGAGGCAGGGAGTCCATATAGAACCGAGTTACAGTAGTCTACACGCGAAATGACAAGAGCTTGTATCAGAATATGGAATATTTCTTGACCTGGCGAATGCGTCTGAGATGGAAGAAACAAGATTTGGTTATAGAGGAGATGTGATTTTTAATGGAAAGGGAGGAGTCTAGCAGGACACCAAGATCGCGGACAACTTGAGATGGAGTGATACAGCAATCGTTTGAAAGGTTGAGTGTAAGGTCTTGAGGATCAGGGGCGCCGGAAGGGCGACGAATGAACCAAATGAGTTCCGTCTTTGAGGCATTAAGTTTCAGGCGCATGGAAGCACACCAATCTTGGATTTCAGAGAAACAGGAAGAAAGTTATTTATATTTACACCAAGTTCCGGGACAACTTACTTACGCTGTCTTCGAACATCTTCCGAAGCCTTGCAAAAACATGTTGCCAAGTGAAAACACTTCGAAACGAAGCAAAGAAATCTACACAGCCTACAGTCGCTGAACCTAAAATTTTGGAAAGTTGTCTACAGATGAGCAGTAAAACGCTCAAAGAACGGCGTGTCTAGGGAAGCGAATCGCGTATCTAAGAAGAAGCAAGATGACGTCATATCAGTCCAGAGACAGCACACGTCATTTTAATTGTAATGAGGACATTTTAAAAGTTTTCTACCTCTGGTGCACAGCCAACGGAAATGCACATGCTTCTTAAATATCTGCAAGTTGGGCAGGCTATGAATATACGAATATAAAATATATTACTATTCAAGTAAGAAGGGCCCATGCATTTAATACAAAACATCCTAATGTTGGTTCGAGCACACTCACAATAATATTTATCCTCAGATCTAGCAAGATCTGTAAGATCTGTGAATAAGCTGGTTCCCGCGACTTAGCTTTCGTTGGGCGCAGTAGAAATCTCGAGATTAAGACAAGTGTGACGCTCAGATAGCGCTGACAACTTTTGATTCTGCCAATCCGGGACGCTTACAGTCACTCCATATGCCAGTACCAATTTACCCTGTCAACATCACTGTATGCAACGAATGTTGCATCAGACTAATGTAGGATCTACTGCAAATAGTCGTTAACAATTACATTCAAATGATTTGACTCAAATCATAAAGACACAAGTGGCCTATATATAAAATTTGAATCAACTTCAAGAGCAAAACGTTTATTAAATTCCAGTAACCTACCAGGCTTCAGGGACTAGCACGAGCGAAGTTCACATATCTGCAAATTGCATGCATCATGCATGTATGTCATTTATTAGGTCTACTATCGTAATCGTAATCGTAATCGTAATTCCAAGATTCTACAGCGCCCAACGAAAGCCGCGCCGCGGGGACCAGCTTATTCACAGGCGCTCAGTCAAAACAAAATCGATAGGCAAAAGGGTTCGGTTCCGGGTCAAGATCCAAGAGTCAGGCAGAGAGACAGAGTGGCAGCTACGGTGGGTGATGTTTGGGGTTGGAGAGCAGAGCAGATAAAAGGAAGAAGGGGTGTCCGGACAGATACTAACCTAACTACCCTCTATTCTATGGTCACTCTAAAATTTATTTACGGCCGGCTGTTCGAGTTTAGTGTGCGAAAAGAAGAACGACATTTGGTGAAGTGGATAGTTACACCAAGTTCCGGGATAATTTGGGTTCAATCCGGGACACGGGACGCACAAGCCCGATTTCGGGACTATCCAGGCGAATCCGAGAAGGTTCGCAGCCCTACTAATGGGGGTGGGGCAGTCGGCGGATGTCACGAATAGGCAAGTTCGAGATAAATGAGTGACGGACTACGCAACTAATGAAGATCGTCCCGCAGCAGAGCGGTGAAGTGGTCAGATGGTATCCTGTAGTAAATGAGACGGGCAGGAGAGTTTAACACAGATTGAATTTGTTCAAGCTGGCAAGACTGTAAGCCCGCCAGTAGGCTGTTGCAGTAGTCGACCAGCTTAATAGCCGCCGAGGCTGGAATTAGTTTGCGTATGGATTTTATTTGACGCAGTTGATAAAAGTTTTGACAGTCAATTTAAGGATAATTCTGATATTCGAGTTGGACAGGTAAATATTGCAATAAACCGGTGGAACTTACGCTTTAATGAGAATCAGAACGATTTAAATGACATGCATTCGTTAAAGTTTCTTTTTGGTTTATTTTAGACTTTGACGAGCTGACTGATCTGGGTCGACATAATCAGAGAGTTCGAGAAAATATTAAAACAAACTTTGACTGTCAGCCACCGCAGAAAGAAATGGGTCATGTTTGAACCGATTATATTCATTGGGGCTGTCGTTGTCAAGGGCCATTATAAAATCCACCCATAATATAGCAGAATAGTAAGATAAGCAGAAAGGACGTCTTCCCCACACGATGCGTTAAGATCCCTGCTTGCTTTAATTATCTAAATGAAATTAAATTGAAGATGTCTAAAATAAACCAAAAAGAAACTTTAACGAATGCATGTCGTTTAAATCGTTCTGATTCTCATTAAAGCGTAAGTTCCACCGGTTTATTGCAATATTTACCTGTCCAACTCGAATATCAGAATTATCCTTAAATTGACTATCAAAACTTTATGAACGCGCATATTATCAACAATGTGCATGCTGTCAACAATCACATCTGGAGGATAGTCTCACTTCGACATTCCGACTTTCGAAGCCTAAAGTTAAACAGCCATTAAAAAAACTGACAGTCAATCAATTTTCGTCGACTATTCGACTATAACAGCCTAAATTTATACAGATCCTTTTCTCAAAGATGTTACATGCACCATTACAAACACTTGAAAACTGTTGTCTTTGGGCCACAAGTACCTCGAGTAGGTAGATAGTTTTGAAGGGCACTATAATAATCTGGATGAATGAATGAATGACATGCATTAATCAAAACTTAAAAAATATATAATTCGGCCAAATAACAAGGTATTCTGGTGAAAATTTTACTTTTCACCATAGTTTAGTAAGGATTATTTGGAATAAAATTACTACAAACATCTTAAACGGTGTGCTGTATAGCTCTGGTTGATTAAGCACAGAATGGCCCGCTTCATCTTTGGCGATCTTGCTTTCACACTCGTTGATAGCCAGAATCTTCAGCTCGAGAAAGGCTTCCTTTCCGACGCAAAGGCCGGAAACAGGGAACTTGGAACATTCAAGAAAGTCTGGCCAGTGCAATCCGATTCGATCGAAAAGTGGCTGACAGCCGCGCTGAGACTCGAGACATAAGGATCTGCAGGGAGGAAGTGGAGAAAGAAGTGCTGAGTTGCACGGCGGCACAAAGGCAGTGCACAGGAAGAACCTCAAGTACGGGCTACAGTTGACCCTGACAAACGGTGCGAACTGAGTCATCTCTCGTTCAGCCTGCTCTTGAATTGCATGACCCAGAAGATTCGGGGACATCGTTTCTGTGTACTCCAGACCTCGGCACAGTGGAACGGTAACCGCCTGGCATCCAACGTGCTGAGGTGGTGTTGTGACGTGGTCGTTAGCTCCAGTGGCGCGGAAACGTGGTGGAATCAAGTTGTCCGGGGTTGTCTCTTCGTATACTGGTGATGGTGGTGATGTTTCCTGAGAAGGATCTTCCCCGATGCAGAGATCCGACTCGGGGAACCTCGAGCAATCGAGAGATTCGGGCCATTCAAATCCAAATTGATTCATGAGCCGAAGGCATCCATTTTGGGCTCTAAGGCAGAGAGAACGACACGGAGGAAGTGCCACATCAAGAAAATCGCTGCACGGGGGAGCGTACACTGTGCAGAGGAAGTACCCCAGCGAATCACTGCAGTTCACCTTCACCAACGGGTAATACTGGTGGATCTCTAAGCCGGCATCATCCTGACCGCGATGACCTAGACTGTTCGGAAACTTCGTTCGGTTGTACAGATGAAGGTTTCTGCACATTGGAATCACCAATTCTTCGCATCCAGATGTTGGCATTAGACTCGAGGTCTCGTTTTCCAACCCAGCCGCAGAAGGCAAGTTGAACGGGATGCACGCATGCATCGCCAAAAGCACAAAGAACATAATCAAACGAAAACGCCGTTTGCCAGCACGACTTTCCGCTGCCAGCCGAACATCTTTAACTTCAGTTGGCTGCATCCTATCAAAGTACACAACTTACTCTGTCGTGTAATTCTATTAAAAAACAGTCTTACCCGAATCCCACTAGCTAAGTATTCCTCGTCTACTTCAACGAGCTCCTGTAATAAGATGGTTGATCGTTTGCCCTCTAGCCAAGTAAACATTTCTATCCGGCTGAGACAGTAGACACCGCTGGCTACGCGTTAGCCACGCCTATTAAGGCCGATTTGTTTCTGCGCTCTGGCACTTTTAAAGTGGCGCATCGAGAAAGGCCTTAGCTGTTCTCCCTATGGTGTGAAAAAACAGCAAATGAAAATGTAAAAAGAAAAAAAGAAAGGAAAAGAAAAAGAAAGGGGTAAAGAAGCACAGGGAAGCGGTGGTGAAGGACCTAACCCGATTAATTAATTGAATAATGGCAGGGTTGAGGCCATACGGTCGTTTTATAAAATCGTGTACATTTACAATTATGTAGAGAAACTGATGATTATATGGCTGACCTGCGGCGGCGATGTTGGCGCCGCCTTCAAACGCTTAGGGTCAAAGGGGATCCAGAGGCTGTATGCATGAAAAGGTCTTAAGCTAGTCGGAGACTAGGCCGCTATTCCGGACTAGCTAGTCACTGACTAGCGGCCTTCGACAAGTGGCATGCATGAGACGGTCGTAGAGAACAGACTAGCTAGTCCTGTTTTAAGATTAGCCAGGTAATTTTGCTTACCTAGGGTTTCCCCTTTTGACGTGGTTTTGTGATCGCGCATGCGCATTAGATATTTATAGGCGGTCACCCGCTATGGGACGGGGTCGTCTCCAAATAAAAATCGTATTATCATCACTGTTAATGTAATACCAGGCAATGGATTATTAAATTTTAAAACATTAAATATTAACAATATTAAAACAAGTAGTTAATTGTTTCAGTAGCTATGCTACGCCTTCAAATTAAACCTCTACAAATTCTCAGTGAAACTTGGTAAACTCGAGTAAACTATGTCCGTCAATTCCTACCAATTTCTGGGTTTTATTATTGGTGTTCGGTACAGTCTACAATTACACATGGCATGGGTTTTAATTGACACTCGCCTGTACTACACTTTTACGTTACTCGGCTCGTTTTCGGACGTTCGTTCTCGGTTAATGAGAACAAATTAAATGACATTAAATTTAGTTTTCAACTTA
This sequence comes from Norana najaformis, assembly GCA_964023275.1. Taxonomy (NCBI): domain Eukaryota; kingdom Metazoa; phylum Annelida; class Clitellata; order Crassiclitellata; family Hormogastridae; genus Norana; species Norana najaformis. The sequence continues at coordinate 9,849,227 of OZ029918.1, read as the reverse complement.
TCGTATCTACGATACGGAAGGCACGGCTCTCAAACGTGATCAGCGAATGCGACATATTTAGCTATTTCGTCACAAATTATTAGCAACTCATGACGGCGAAAACGAAAAGCATAATAAATTTCATCGTCCGGGAACGATTCGAGTGGACTTCGAGGGGCCCTAAGCACGCTTTCACGTTGAAAACTTCGTCGAATCCTACGAATCGTAACAACCGCCATTTTGTTTTCTTTCACTAAGTCCGACTAGCCGACTTACGCCTGCTTGAGAAATGGACTAGCTTTAGGCCATGCTTAGTGCGCTAAGACCGCTTCATGCATACCGAACTAAATCGCTAGTCGGGCTTAAGCCGAACTTAGTCAGGGACTAGCACTCACGACCGCTTCATGCATACGGCCCCAGCGGTCGTAAGTGCTAGTCCCTGACTAAGTTCGTCTAGTCCGGACTAGCGGCCTAGTCACCGACTAGCTTAAGACCTTTTCATGCATACGGCCCCTGAATATTAGCACTATTCTGTGTTGAAGTTCGGTTGCGTCTGTTTGTGTGCCCTCTTCCAATTTAACCCTGTCTCTCCAATGTGGTATTAGGCTAACAACCCCTTGGACAATAACTACTCCAGCTAAACACCCCCATGGGCAATAACCCATAGAAAAATAACTCCATTATAAAGCTCCGTGGCCAGTAGCCTTCAGTATTATTCTGTATAGGCCTATGTAAAGTGTATTTAAACTGTGATGATTATAGATCAAAGGAAGTACCGATGAAGTCACAAAGCATGAAGTCAATTGTAGGCCTATACTATTACGGAGAATTAACAAGTTTTAAGTATTTTCTTAATTTGCTTACTTGTGAATTTTGGGCGTCATTCGCCTGTGGTTTTTACGGGGCGGTTATTTTACGCGGGCTTTGTTCAGAGGTATTTACTCTGGAACCCTCGTTGGACAAATGCAAAGTAAATACTTTGTTTTGATATTATTCGCAAGATGACGACCGCGTGTGTTCTTTTATAAATGCAGAAATGGACTTAGTCATCCTAATAACGAAGATACTAACGAATCGAGTACAAAGTCCTATCACTTACGTACAACACACTTCAATCTTCCGTCCTACTTAACTTCTTTTTGTATTCCGGTTTCCTCGTTGCCTGCCCATGCCTCCCTTCGCTCAGCTACCCGTGGTCTCTTGGTAGTCCCTCGCGTCCGCACTACGACTGCTCAGTCCAGGAGCTTTGCCTTTGTTGGCCCTTCCAGCTGGAACTCCCTTCCTCTTGACCTGCGGCTTCAGTTACTTAGTCTCTCCCCTACCCAGTCTCGCAAACGCCTGAAATCCTTTTTGTTTGTTCAAGTCGGGAGCGCCACTGTTTCCTGAGTGGCGCTTTATAAATGTTCGTTTACAATTACCATTACAATTCTCAATCCACCTATTTTTGTAAGCTATTTACAATACAACCGCTTCGCTCAACCCGCTCCTCTTCTGCCCTAACATTTCTCCGCCCTCCCGTCACCTCATCCTTAAAATTTGGTAATCGCTCCATAGCTGCCCCACCACTCTGGAATAAACTCCCCCACAACTGCGACAGTTTTCTGACCCTCATACAAACTCATCGATGTTCCACCGCTTGCAATTTCTGCATTGGCCTTTTCACTCGAAACTGAAAAAATTCCTCTTTCACAGATCCTATCGTGATATCCCTTCTTCCTCAAGAAAGATTATCTCTCTCCTCTCCAATCCCAAACACCACCACCCATAGATCCCACGCTGTCTCTCCGTCTGATTTTTGGATCTTGACCTGGAACCGAACTTTTGCCTATCGATATTGTTTTTGACTGAGCGCCTGTGAATAAGCTGGTCCCCGCGACGTGGCTTTCGTTGGGCGCTGTAGAAATCTCGGCATTACGATTACGATAACAGCGCAAATACGTCGGCAAATATGGAACCATTGTGCTAGATGATTCGCCGTCGCTTCAAAGCCATAGGTTTAAAAGATCATGGGCGGAGCCAGGAGTATGATATGAATCAGCCTATTAGTTCGTTGAATCGACACTTATGCGTGTAGAAGCTAAAGAAAGCTTAGTTGTCCTCAGTTACAAATGGCTAGTCTTGCAACAGAGCCCGACTTGTGTAAATGTAAAAAGTACACGGTTTTCTGTAGCGACCGTATGGCCTCGACCCTGCTGATTTTTAGTGAATTAATCGGGTGAGATCCTTCACCATCGCTGTCTGTTTGATTGAGCGCTAGTGGCCTTTCGCCAGACACTTCTGTACGATCAGCGCTACCAAAAAGGCTACCATTATCACCAGACAGTGTGCCATTGTAATCGTAAACTCGCCAAAGAAGGCCAAGTCGCGAGCTTATTTACAGGCGCTCAGTCAAAAACAATGGGCCATGTGCCATCCGTCCGTCCAAGTTTAACAGCAAGGCACTAAATTTGTTGCTGTTTTACACGTCGATTTCTTTTTGTCCATTATTAAAATCAGTTTTACAGTAAATTTAAAAAAGACAAAATATCCTGCTTTGATGATTTCTTGTTTCTTATATAACAATTTCTAAAGTTCGACAACAATCTCAGAACGCCGGCAACAACTCAGCCGTGAAACGTTTGAACAAAAATCGTTCAGGCGAAAAGTTGATTTAACCGAAAACTTGATTAACTGTTACGAAACAGACAATTATTTTATAAAATAAAATAATCTCTGACAACCTTGATTAACATGTAACAATGCAGAAGTTGTCTGCAGAACACAGTCAAGGGCGGATCCAGAGAAGCGCTCATTTGATTTTTTGGGGATTGAGCATGCCACTGAGTTTGTCATCCCAACTTGCCAACTGGAAACCTAAGAAGGTCCCCAAAACGTTGGAAAAAAACGGTCAATGAAATCCTGGAAACCACAAAAATTAAAAATAGTTATCAGGTATACGTGGCGCTACTACAACAAAGAAAATTTTGAGAATATAGAGAAATTCTTCCAGAAAACCCTGGGAGACTAAAATGTTATTCAAATTTTACCTCTTTATTCTATACCTCTATAACCTCCATCATGGTAAAATCGGCAAAGTTGTACTTAGAAAAAAAAAGACTTGTCCCCTCTTAATCTAGCCTGAAAGACAGCCATGGGAACGAAGTGTTAGCAACTTCATATTTATTAGCTTTGCCATATGAGGGGGGGTGACCAACCCTCTTCCTCACCACCTGATATTTAACTTTGCTGGATTTTGGGCTTGATTACTTGTGCATCTCCCCATAAACATCTGGATCCGCCACTGAGTATAATCGACCTTTTGGTAAGGAAGAAACGATAAAGACAATGCAACGTAATGTAAGTTACCAAAAGTTCTCGGTAATATACAAAAGCTGCATCAGAAAGACCAACATATTCACTGGATCTTAGTAAAACCGTATCCGAAAGAGCCGAGTTGTTTGGCCAGTTTCATTGCCAGCTAAAAATCCAGCAAGAGATGTAACATGTGTTACACATCACTGTTCAAATTTTGGGTGCACTGAGTGCAGGAAATATCAACAGACAGATGACGTATGTATTTGGGGAACAAGAAATCAAGAAATGACAACCTTTATCTTTTGGGTTAAATAGTGTTTGGGTTTAACAACAAATAGTAGATTAAAATATATTAAGTTACTTATTTCAGTTCTTATTTCTTTCAGCCAATGTTAACCAGTGTAGCTGAACAATACAAATCATATTCTGTGCCTGAATTTAAACTGTGGACAGTGGCATAGACGACTTTCTTAGCCAGCAGTCCAGTACCTGAGTGAAAATCGAGGGGGTCTGGGAAACCGAGCGCCAAAAGCGCAAAACCTCTAACAAACAGGGGGTTTGGGGAGCATCATAAGCTCCCCTGCTGGATGCGGGGAGCAGCTCTGAAACCAAGACGCATTGAAGCACTTGTTATGAAGCTGTGCCTAGCTGGATTACATGTTTGTGCCCTCTGTTCAACATACATAACTGACATACACGTTATCCATCAACAGAGTGAAGTTAGGGGTCGCTGATCAAGGGAAGGAGTATACCTAAAACATCTCATCGAATCTATGCAAATCCAAAAAGCGACAGTCTTGATTTCAAAGGTCCAGACCCCAGATTCCCTGGCCAGCTATTCAACAGCTTAGACACAATGTTACCCACTCAACCCTAATGGATAATATTCATTAAAAAATTTGCAGCAATTAAATTACAATTCCAATTTCAGTTTCTCAACAACAGCTTCACAGATTAAACGTGTCTAATGAAATAATATGCAGTGCTTAAACTCATCACAAATCACATCACAAACAGAACATCCCAGATAATAAAACTTTAAACTGGTGGCTTTTCCAAAGTAATAACTGAATTTCCTGATTTGACATACTTTCGCAAGCTTCCAGCAGTCACAGTTTTTTGTTTTCAGCAACAAAACATTTTCCGAATATTATACATAAATCAGCCATCTATTTTAAAATTATTTACAACAAATAGCCAGTGTCATATCACAATTTTAGTAACATTCATCTCCAACTTCCACTGACGAAATTCATCGCAGTCAGTTGCGTCTGGGTTAAGATGCTATCCTGCTTAGTCAATTTTTCTCCATACGATTCCCTTTTTCTACATCATGCTTCGAATCAACGACACTCCTATCAACATCTTCCCCATCAACTTGCCTAGTGCCTGAGGCAGTACATGACTCCACAGACGGCATGGAACCAATGCAGATTTCGTGCGAGCTCATTGGGTCACTGGCTCCAAATGGGGCCTCACCTCCATCACAATGGGTGGAAGAGTCGTCACCCGTTTCCCTGCCATTTCCACCTCCTTCTTCTGACTCCTTTGTCGTCTGCATTTCAGCCATCATCCGCTGGCGCACCTCACGGATCTTGAGCTGCAGTTTGCTCTTGCTCGTGAAGACGGACTTGTGGCGCTGCTGGAAAAGTGAAGTCGCCTGATCTGGAAAAGAAATCCAGATGCATTCAGGATGGTTAAAACAGACTGCCTGAATGACAATTCTATCAAAGAAAAGCCTTCACGGGACATATGACAGACTGAAGGACAGAATGGTAGAAATATTGATTGGTAGAGGAAGGAAGACTTTTTATCAACTATAAACTGTAAATTTCAAATTCTTATGCTTTTACTGTATGCAAGACTGATTGAAAGACTGACCGAAAACTGATGATTGATGAGGAAGACTGATTGCCTGAGTGAGAGGACTGATCGACCGCCTGATTATTTGATTTATTAATATACTGATGGACTCCCAAGCTAAGTGTAATGAATCAACAAAGTCTGAATTTTAATGACTTGTTGAATGGTTTACAATGACTAACTGATTGAGTTGATGACAGATTGATTGAAATATTGACAGTTTGACATATTCACTGATTGACACAATAGTTTGCAACTTAATAGACTGATGGCTTTATTGATTGATTAACGGACTGACCAGTAAAATTGACTCATTTGTGAATGAATTAGGATTCTAATCTCTAACCGGAGGGGAAAAGGTTCTGTTGTTCGTCAAACAGCTGCATCACCAGATGGCGCTGCTGATCAAGAACCCTGCGGTGAGACGACATTCCCGGAGAACTCGGAGTCCTTGGAGTCCGCGGAGAGTTGAACCCATCCTCAACGTCAACTGGAAAAACAGAATTTGCACATCATGGAAAGGAGTAAAGGCTAACTGAAAATATTTTTAAACACAGAATATAACAGTAACCTAGATTGCCCTATAAAATCTCCATAACACTGATTCCAGATTTTGGGATACAAATTGCCCTCTGCATTTTACAGTGGTAAGTATAATATGTATGCATGCATGTATGTACATGTGTGTATGTATGTATCTTGATATTTGTACGTTTGTAAGTATGTGAACATTTGTACAGCTCCAATGAAGGACCTCTCATAAGTCATCCTACAGAAGTTCTCAGCTTCAATTTCTACACATTAATGCTAAAAGTATTGCCAACAGCAGTGACAGCAAAACTAACAAACAGTATTTTAATAATAGTACTTCCACTAACAGAATTAACAAAAGATATTTAAGGGTTCTTTCCAATTTTCTTTTCTCTTACAAACTTTATTGCTTATATAGTTTATAGATTAAACTACACTGTGTCCGGAAAAATTCCAAGGCTTTACGGTAAATATGAAAATAATTAGTAAACATTAATCGATTTTTAAAATTCCAAAAACAGTTTAATCCTGAAATATTATTGAACTATAATTTATGTTCAAAATGTCCGCCATTGGCTTCAACGCAAGCTTCGAGACGTACACGCCACTGACTAACTGTCTTCCTCGCTGAACGCCATTTTTCTAGCAACTTTCTTTACAAAATATAAAATTCAAATACGTCACTGTGACGTAATTTTAAACGGGGGCCGTTAATAAATTGCAAAGAATTTTGTTGGTAATTATGTACGGATCAAAAAGGTTTTTAAATTTTTAAATTGATTATTATCTACTATAGTTTTTTCATTCATATTTTAGAGCCTTGGAATTTTTCCGGACACAGTGTATATTAAAAAGTCAGAAAATGAAAAACACCTCAGCAAGTTTTGAACAACGAAAAACTGGTGTTAGGCAATGACTTACCAAATGCCGATCTTTGAACAAAGCGAAGATCTACAAAATTCTCCATGCTGAAGTTGTTGCCAAAGAAGTATCGATCATCTTGCTTTGCACTTTTTGGTGTTTTTGGAGTGCTGCACTCCGAGCCAACAACAAACTTCGGGCGCACAACCTTTGGGGATGGGGCATCATCTTTCTCCATCTCAGATGAGGGAGTCTTGAGGTCCGCTGTTAGACAGCAGAAAAAGACAGGAATTCAGTCAATTAAAGATGATGATGATGATGATGATGATGATGACGATGATGATCAAAAGACTCGATTTTGGTGTTGTTCTATGAGTGTAGAATCCGCCAGTGGAGACTAAATGAAGTTGTTCTTAATCAACTCATCACTTAGCCTAGCAAGAAGAGCATATGAAAGTGCTACAAAAAAATCCAGTTCCACACATCCTTACATCGACGATGATGATAACGCTATACGATGGTGATGTTGACGATGACAACTTTTGATGATAAGCATGCTTACAGTTGTTGGTGATGACTTCTAGCTATCTACGCATTGTTTGCTTACAGATCAACTTTCATTCTTCTCATGATTATAATTTTTCTTCTCCAATGGATTATGATTTTGGATTGCGATTTTGACTTGAAGCAACCATTCATTGATGCCTTGGGCATTATGATAACAGCTCTATAGAAGTCATTAGATTACAAGTCATTAGGTTAGATTAGATTAGAATTTCTTAATGACTTTGATGTCATTTAGGCTAGTAGTCAGTGCTTTTGTGAGGTGCTTAAAAGGCATGTCTGGGTAATTAACTACCAGTAACTGAAACACAACTTTAAGACAACGATGAGTTCAACGATTTTCGTAGACTAAAATACCTATTGACTGTTTGCGTTTGTTGCGGAAGCTGCTAACAATTTCTCGTGGGCTCATGGGAAGCGGGGTGCCGGCCTCAGACAGTGTGGATGGGATGAACTGTGGCAGCTCATCAAATCTTCTATGAAAATCAACTGCCTTCAAAACCCTGACAGAAACAGATGTAACGGTGTGTAATATCACATAATGTAATGCAAGCAACGTAAAGTATCAAGGCAATTTGAACTAAATGAGCAGTACAGTTTTACAGGAAGGTGGCATGTATTTGAAAAAAATACAGTCAAATCAAAACAGACTGCAAACTGTTTTTTTATTGTTAAAGTAAAACCAACAAAGTGAAACTGAAACCACAAATTTAAACTAGTACTGAAATGAAAAACTAAACTCAAATAAGAAAACAGAAACGTGAAACCTGAAAATGAAATGAGAAAAATGAAACTGAAACAAAAACTGAACAACCACTAGTTATTTCAAAAAAAATTATTTCTTACATCTCGGTATTTTCGCTGATAGTTCGTTTAGGATGGGACTTCTTTGGACTCTGGCAGTTGGCAAGGGATGCTTCCCCAGTGTTCCGGACATGATTTGGAATTGGAAGTGGAGGTGGAAGATTCCTCATCTTGGTGGAAGGCACTTCCTAAAAAAGAGAACAATTTACAAATCATAAAAAACTACCATGAAGGCACACTGTGATGAATTTTAAGAGACTTTTAAAAGGCATTATATAAACGTTTTTGCAATATATTACAGCTATACTATATTATTAGAGGCACTATCCAATCAACAAGGCATTAATTAATAATTTGAAATATCCAAAAAATCCTGTGCAACATGAGTTGCTCAACAATGAGTTGTCTGCGTCATATGACGCATCCAGATTCGAATCCTGGAAAATTGCACTAGGTTTAGCAATCTGCCATGCATTAATAGTATGGACAGCAATTAATCATTACTGCATGAAGCACGTATCTCTCAGCATCCTGTATCAAGTCCAGTGTTGCTCTTCAGAATTTCAGTTGGACTGAACCCTGACTGCAGTGGGCCAATCGGTTGCACAGAGCAGCAACCATCAATTGATGCCCAGTGCACTGTTCAATGGTGCTACAGAAGTTACCAGAATAGAGCCAACGGCAGATCTAGGATTTAAATCAAAGCATCAAAGTGGGGTATGGTGATAAAACAGAGCATGATATCGAATTGCCAAATTCAGTAGGTGTTTGTCCTTTAAAAACCCTCTGAACTCCCTCTAAGTTCAAGTTAAGGGGGCATTTGTCCTTTAAAACCCCTCTGAATGCCCTCTGAGTTCAAGTTCAGTTGGTGTATATTCTTAAAACCCCTCTGAACTTCGTCTAACAGTGAAACTGTGCCTACATCATAAGCCTTGACACAGGGTCGACTGTCCTTGACTTCATCCTCGCAGCCTTCTGTGTCGTGCCCGGCTCTTGCACCCATTTCTGGAGTGTCCAGGGCCTGATCCACAACCACGGATGGAATGGAGAACTTCGTTTGCATAGTGTCGATCGAACTGAAACGGACCGGGATCAAGTCTTTCAAGACAGGAAGTGATGCGTGACTGGAGGAGATTGAAGATATAGCACAGGAATCTGAAAATTCCAGTCCACTTTAAAGCCATCTTTCATCAGGTCAGAAGTTTTACATGGACAAATAATTAACAAATATCCTCCACTATCATTTTAAACATTTATATACAGCAGTTTACAAATCATTTAGCGCTCTGTACATGGCAGAAAATATTCTTTAAGATCATGAAGAGCCACAGCGCAATGAATTTAGAAAATTTCCAATGGAGGAATATTCAAAAAGATGACAAAGATTAAGCTGATGACTAGAATGATGGTGACCATGATACAATGATGATGACTACAATGACAATCACAGTAACGACTAAAAAGATGATGATGATGACGACATGATGATAATATGATGATGTTATAACAATACAAACAGATCAACAGATGGATAAATGGATGAAACCACCAGGAATCCCAAAGATGATGAAGATGGCAGACCTGAACTCCAACAAGAGGAAAGTGCTTGAAGGAAGAATTGAAGGAAAGAAAATTGAAGGAAGAATTGAAGGAAAGAAAGTTGAAGGAAGAACTGAAGGAAAGAAAGTTGAAGGAAGAATTGAAGGAAAGAAAGTTGAAGGAAGAATTGAAGGAAAGAAAGTTGAAGGAAGAATTGAAGGAAAGAAAGTTGAAGGAAGAATTGAAGGAAAGAAAGTTGAAGGAAGAATTGAAGGAAAGAAAGTTGAAGGAAGAATTGAAGGAAAGAAAGTTGAAGGAAGAATTGAAGGAAAGAAAGTTGAAGGAAGAATTGAAGGAAAGAAAGTTGAACGAAGAATTGAAGGAAAGAAAGTTGAAGGAAGGCCAAGAACTATGCTGTTGGACTGGATAATAGTAAAGGAAGTAGATGGGGTACAAAGTTAAGGATAAGGCACAAAACAGAGAATAACTGCTTCATTGGATTCCTGTACCTGTCTTCAGAAAAAGAGTAGGAGGAAGTTGAGGAGGAGGAGGAGATAATGATGAAAAGAAACAATACCTAGCGATGCTTTGGTAATGGAAGAATATGAACCACATCGTTCAATCGAAGATGGTGCAGTTGTCCTATGAAAAAGAAGAAAATTAAAAAATCATTAACTGTGCTCTATAATCATAAATTCTATTATGATTTATTATTACTATTTTTCTATAGATACGGTACCGCTATCCACACACAGCACACCAATCGATGGCATTAGGCAGATGTACGTTAAGAACTTGCTCAATTCCTTACACCGTAACCATTTCACAGGCGGCTTGAACCCATAGGTTTAGAGGTGATTATAAGATATTTGTAACTGACTACCTTGAAATTCAAAAATGATTTACAACAACCATTTATGAGCAATTAGAATAAGAAGTCACGAGCTGTTGTTACCTCAAAGGGTCATTCAGGTGCATTGTCGAAGTCACAACCAGTGGAGAACGGGGTGCAACACCAGATCCATGGTTGCCAAGCAATGTTGAAAGTCTTGGCTGACCCTGAAGAACAAAGAATGGGGAGGTAGGCACGGTGTCCATGACAGCCATTCCTGAGTTCGGTGTTTGGACAGTACGAGGAATAGCAGAGAAGGGCAGAAGTGGTGTGGTTGGCGCCGACTGTTTCGAGGCAGATGTTGGAAACGTCAAAAACACTGATGGAACGAGGCACTGGACCGGGAGTGGACTACGAAGGAAGAATCCAGGCGAGTCCACACCCAAGACCTGGCTAGACTCACTGCCAATGGACTGGACCGGAAATCGGACCGCTGGCTGAAGCAACTGGACTGAGTGAACCGGTGTTTGCACCGAGTGAACCGGCATCTGCACTGATTGGACCGGCATATGCATTGATTGAACCAACCTCTGCACTGACTGAACCGGCACCTGCACTGATTGAACCATTGCTGGCACTGACTGAACCGTCGCTTGGACCGAATGCCCCGCTGTCTGCCCCGATTGAACCGACATCCCGGATGCGGCCTGGACTCGCACAAACTGCGGCAAAAAACCATTCATTGCTTTTGCAACGCCCGTGTATGCTGCTTCTCGACCTTCCAGAAAACTCTTTTCTAGTGCACCTGCCACATCTCCAGCACTGACAGATGCAAACTGTTCATCGCCAAATCCAAGGCTCCTGCCTTGATTAAAATTTCCTAGTGCAATTCCGCCACTCTTACTGCCGTTGGTACCATTCGGAATGATTGGAACTTTGCCGCAGATGACTTTAAAAGCCGAATCGCTGCCTGTCCTTGACAAATCAGAGGACATGTCCTTTGCCGAGTGTTTGTTATGGCCTTCTGCAGCAACGCTGCTTCCCTGTCGGCAGAAGTCTTGTCGAGGCGAGGAACCAGCGCGTTCCAGAGATGGCTTCTCGGAGTTTGGAACAAAGGCAACAGCGGTCAGCAGCTGACCATTCTGTGGGACTGGCCAAAGACCCGGTCCCAAAGGCTGACCGGCTTTACCAGGAATTTCGCTATCCAGGTCAACAGATGGCTTTGCCAGCCGGATCGGCTGAGGACGGTGTGCTATTCCAGATGGGACTTCAATGGGAGGAAAGCCAACCTCCAAGGAAGCAGTTTCTGAAGGATTCACAGGATCACAGGAACCAATACCTGGATTTTGGTCAGTTCCTTGGTCACCTTTCTTCTCATCTGCAAAAAGTGAATGAAAGAATGAAGCAGTTACAGAAATAAAGACCTGAATGAATGAATGGATAAATGGAAGAATGAAAGCAGGCTTGGCTGGAGGAATGAACACATGAGAAAACAAATCAATTAATGAGATAATTAAGTTAACAATAGTTCATTTGTAAGTTTCATTTGTAAATTCCTTTATTAATAATCAATTTAGAAATATCTTTAAATTTTTCTGCAAGGAATAAAAAGTTTAAAGGAGGAAAGGCTGCACGCTATAAAGAAAAAAACATTTTCACAAAATATGTAAACACTAGATAAACTTGCGTTCTGATTACCCTTCTTGTCCTATGTCTTTGGTTGGTCCTGCGCACCTTTATCCCAGAACTAAACTTAACCCTCTGTAGCCTGTCCTCCAGTCTCTGGGACCTCGCAGATATCAAATGCCTCTGTCAAAAGAGATGATTTTGGAATATGAAGTTGCTTGGAAGTGACTATAGACTGAAGCCTTATGTATACAGATAACAGTGCCAAAGAAGGTTCCAAACTAAATTGTGTTAGATTCTTCCCTTAAACTCTAGGTTTCTTAAAGACCCGAAAAGCTATGCCATGGTGACCATGGTATTCTCGAATACCAAGTCGAAGCTCAAGTATTTATGGCTGCAGTGGTTCGGCCTCGGTTAGAAGCTGAAAGCACTGGGAAGAAAACAGAAATTAAGCCAACCCAGACGACTGACCCTGACCTTTCTTCAGGTCCTCTTTGTCTTCTGATGACCCTGGCAACGGTTCTTTCCCAGTCTTGGTGGTCGCGTTTTTTGCAGACTTTCGTTTCTCCTTCGAACACCACTTCCAATCTGGATGGCGCCGGAAATGTGCTTCTTTCACCTAGATACAAAATTTATAAAGTAATAAGATTACTCTCAAAGCCGTTATATTGCTGTCTTCTGGAGCTACATCAAGAATTGCATTATAACACGCCTGTGTTATAATAAGGCCATTTCTCAAGAGGAAATAAATTTGGGATCCTAGTCCCTTACAGCATTAAATCAAATTTCAAGTCTTAATTACGCATGCTATAAAAAGACTCCGGTGTATTCTTATTACAATAATTATAATTATCATATTAAATATAGAAAAGTAAGTAAAGTATCCCATATCCCACAAGTGAGATGTAGGGGAGGCGCTCATTTCCTTTTCTTGAGGCCCTTGAGCCGGCAATTGACTAATCTCAAGGACCTGGACAAGGGGCCAGTGCATCGCAGGACTTGCCATTTGCTTCCCAGCTTATGCCTGTACCAAATTATACTGCTGGATGATACAGGCACAGTGTGTGTGCAAACAACTTGCCCAAGGTCGTTACATGGAGTTGAACCCGCAACCTCACGATCAACGACCAAACACATTACTGATAGAACAACATGCCACACACCATATATTAAATATAGCAATAATAACAATAATCATTTTGACTTAATTTTAATTTTCAAAAACGCACAAACCTGGTTGGCTAAGTCATAGTAGACCTTCTTCTTTTCCGGCGGAAGTGCATACCACCATTCGCCAAGGATCTTGCTAACGGATCGATTGTCCTGATTTGGGTTGCTCTCGTGAACGAGAGCGCGATGGCGCTTACTGAAGATCATGAATGCGTTCATTGGCCGACGAATATTCGGCTTCTTTTTTGACTGTAACGGCAGAAAAGCACGGCTGAAGAACATGGAAGCAAATTTGTCAAGATTTAAAATACAATAAGAAGGCTATTGGACTACAATTCTCGTGGTTAGCCTACTAGAGTTCTACTCAAGAGGTCAGGGGTTCAACTCCCGAAGAGTTTAGAAACAAAATCCAGATGCCTGCTATATGGCAACCTTTACCTCTACCACAACCAGTTCTACTACTACTACTACTACTACTACTACTACTAGTACTAATAATAATAATAATAATATAAAATTAAAAAAATTAATAATTACATTAGTAGTAGTAGAAGCAGTTGTAGTAGTAGTTGTTGTAGCAGCAGCATCAGTATAGTAGCAGTAGTAATAGTATTAATAATAATACTAATAAAAATCACTATAAAAAAGAATACTACTAATAATAACAAAGTAACTAGGAAATAGATGGAAATAAAATACAGCAATTTAGGTCTAGAGCAATAAAAAGTAAACTCAAACCGTTTTCTGGTTTTCTTTTGCATCCTGTTGAACTGCACCAGATGATGGAGAATTCTGTTTCTTGACCGATTCTGGCAGCTGGCCAGCTTCCGTATCAAAAACCTCATCATCATCATCACCGTACTCAGCAGCAGCCGCTGTATCATCATCATCATCACCTGCGCCTGTGTTTTTGCCCTTGGATGCCAAGGACAGGTCTGGAAAAATCGAAGCAACATCAATTTCAACCAACTGCATCTGATACATGTAGATACCAGCACATTTATATAGCACCTTTAGTTATCTCTCAAACGTCTGGAACATGGCTCTCCGACAGATCTAAAACAGTCAGACTTAAGAAGGCTGAAAATGTTTCTTGGGCTTCCAATCTAAGCTGACAACTGTAAATTACAATGTAATCAATTGACGGTCACAGACAAAATGAAACTGAAAAGCAAAAGGAAGTTTATGATCTGTCCAGGTGAAATCCAGCAGAAAGGTCAATGGAAGCAAGAAACCAGACTACGGAGAAAGCACAAAGCACCAGAAGATAGATGGCATTGATTAGCATGTTTGTGAGGTTCTTAAGAGGCCATATATAAATAGCCAGATACATGAATACATACTTACATACAAATATTGATGTAGCGGCTCTGTGTATGGAAGTTTTCAAGGCATTTGTATTGTGTTGTAACTTGTAACAGAACATTTGTGTTGTGTTGTAACTTGTAACAGAACATTTGTACTGTGTTGTAACTTGTAACAGAACATTTGTATTGTGTTGTAACTTGTAACAGAACATTTGTATTGTGTTGTAACTTGTAACAGAACATTTGTGTTGTGTTGTAACTTGTAACAGAACATTTGTACTGTGTTGTAACTTGTAACAGAACATTTGTACTGTGTTGTAACTTGTAACAGAACATTTGTATTGTGTTGTAACTTGTAACAGAACATTTGTACTGTGTTGTAACTTGTAACAGAACATTTGCACTGTGTTGTAACTTGTAACAGAACATTTGTATTGTGTTGTAACTTGTAACAGAACATTTGTATTGTGTTGTAACTTGTAACAGAACATTTGTGTTGTGTTGTAACTTGTAACAGAACATTTGTACTGTGTTGTAACTTGTAACAGAACATTTGTATTGTGTTGTAACTTGTAACAGAACATTTGTGTTGTGTTGTAACTTGTAACAGAACATTTGTGTTGTGTTGTAACTTGTAACAGAACATTTGTATTGTGTTGTAACTTGTAACAGAACATTTGTGTTGTGTTGTAACTTGTAACAGAACATTTGTACTGTGTTGTAACTTGTAACAGAACATTTGTATTGTGTTGTAACTTGTAACAGAACATTTGTGTTGTGTTGTAACTTGTAACAGAACATTTGTGTTGTGTTGTAACTTGTAACAGAACATTTGTACTGTGTTGTAACTTGTAACAGAACATTTGTATTGTGTTGTAACTTGTAACAGAACATTTGTGTTGTGTTGTAACTTGTAACAGAACATTTGTACTGTGTTGTAACTTGTAACAGAACATTTGTATTGTGTTGTAACTTGTAACAGAACATTTGTATTGTAACAGAACATTTGTAATGCTGTGGTGAGAACCATAAGGTAAGTTAAGGCAATAAGTCGTTAATCACCAGCCTCTCTTAACAACAGTTCCCAAAAGTAGTGTGGTCCTAAGAATGAAGGACATTTTCAGCTGAAGTGTGAACATGACAACATCCATATATTGCACCTGTTAATTACTTACCAGGTGTGCTGAACTCAATCAGAGGGACATCAGCCAAATCTAATCTTAAAACTTCCATACACAGAGCCGCTACATCAATATTTGTATGTAAGTATGTATTCATGTATCTGGCTATTTATATATGGCCTCTTAAGAACCTCACAAACATGCTAATCAATGTGCAAGGCATCAATCACAATCCATAATCCAGATAAATCAGTCCAGTGTGCATAAGTAAGGCACATAAAGGTAATCAGTCATCTGCTTTAAGAACACTGGAAAGAATGAATGAACGAATGAATGAATTAATGAATACGTGAATTAATGTATTACTGAATGAGCGAATAAACAAATATAAATGAACGAATTAATAGAATTCTGTTCATGTATCAATAAAAAAATTAAGCTCTATATCGAATAATTTTTGCCAGAAACCCTCATGTCACGGCTCTGACTTTTTCCAGGACATCTTACCAGGTGACTCTGGTGGTGGTACGATGGATTCTTTTGGTGCTGGCACTTCTTCAGCTTTACAAGTTCGGTTCAGAAACGGTATAAGACTATGCCACTGCGAGACAACACCATTTGCCACAGAATCTACAACACGGTGAAAAAGAGACGTATAAGTAATTTTTGCCAATAATAACACATATACACACACAAATACATGCTCTATTTTCCTCTAGGCAGGCAGAAAATGCAACCAAACACATAAAACAAAAGAAAATTTACAAGAAACAAAAGAAAACGTAAACCATCTCTCCACTGGAGACGTAAGTTTGATACATATGCAATATAATAGTGATGTATTGTCTCTGACAGACATACCTAGTCCATTATCCATTATCAAAAGAATTAAACTCATTCCTATACCTAGGGCTGCGCTATCCCAGTAATTGGTGACTCTAGTACTTGGTGAGCAGCTCAACGAGTACCTGAGTACTCGCCAATGACGTCACTTTTGACAGACCATAGAGTGTATGGTTGGCTTCAATAGATTCTATTAGGTTTGTCAGAAAGCCTTGAAAGAGATAAACTAAACTTAAAACCTGGCCACAGACTCGCAGAATCGACACTAATGATAGGTTAGCATTAAAAATCAAACAAAAAGTCACTTCCTTATTTTCTAACGAGTATTTGAATACAATAGTATTACTCAACTCCAATTTGGAGTCAAGTAACTCGAGTAATCGGCATGTCCTTACCCATAACTATACACTAACTTAAGCATCACAGAATTATATTGTATTACATTAACATGCCTTCAAAAATGCAAGCACAGCAATAATATCTTACAAACATATGTCCAAACCACGTACATTTGCAATTAACACTCTTCTTGACTCCCATAAATGACATCCAAACACTATGGTACACATTATTCCAAAAAGCATTGAGATCAATCAGTCAAGTATGAGTAAACTTTAATGCAGCCAATCTGTACTGTAAGTCTGGGAGATAAGTCTGCTGCAAAAGGAGTCTATTATATCCGATGAACCACAAGAGCTGCTGAATATATTACCATTAGCAGCAGAGAATATTATTTGTGATTTATGTCATACACATCACATCCTAGCTTATTAATTATCAGCACAAAAAGTAACGTCCTGGTATTTCAGCTAAGTGGTCCACGACACATTTTTGGCATAAAAAAATCAGGCAATGAAAAACACCCCAGTTTTATCTTAATCGGAATAACACCCAAGCTTTTAGTCCCCTTAGAACACCATCCAGTCTGATCCAGAACAACATCCAAGTTCTATCTTCCCTAGAATACCATTCCAGAACATAACTCCAGTTCTATCCTACCCAAAACACCATCTTGAAACAACAGCCAAGTTCTATTCTACTCAGAACGCCATCTCAAAACAACACCACAGTTCTTGGGTGGAGTTTGACCCTTTCGTGAAACTGTCACTGTGCAAATATTTCACCCCCTGTCGTTTAGAACTTAACTGATTACTCATACAGTGTGGCACTACATCTGATTGATAAATACAGAAATCAAATCAGATCTAATCTAATCTAAAGGCTTCTAATAGCACCATTATCTATTTATTATCTATTAACTGTCTGTTCAATTCAAGTAAAAATCGCAATCAAAAATCATAATCCATTGGAGAAGCCAGGTTGAATTCCGATAGACCAGAGAAACGTGAAGCCAGGCTACCGTCGGTGAGCAAGTTCAAATAGATCAGTCTTTAGTTTAGACTTGAACGACATCAAAGAACTGACAGAAGGAATTGAACTGAGCAGTGAATTCCAAAGCTTCGGACCAGCTGCTGAGAAGGCCCTTCGAGCCCAACACCGATCAAGAATGAGGCACAGCAAGAGTCACAGTGTCTGTTGATTGAGTGCAATATCTATTAGTATGTGGGGTGAGCATGGAAAGAAGGTAGGTCGGCTGATTTAAATGTAGTACTTTGTGAACTATAAGACAGACTTTGAACTGAATTCTTTGCTCAGTGGGGTGCCATTGCAGTGAATGCAATACTGGCTTTATATGGCCGGTATTTATGGGTCTTTGTTATGGCTATGGCAAGAGAGTTTTGAACGATTTGCAATTTGTGCTGATCTCCCTTAGTGATACCAACAAGAAGTGAATTACAGCAATCAAGTCTGCTGGAAAATAAATGCATTAGCTAGTGGGATTAAGAAAGTTTGCAGCAAATGCAATCTGAATCTGTGAATATCCCATGTGTGGATACGAGCTGATCTGCAAATGGACTGAACATGGCTAGAAAATGACACGGTGGAATCAACCATCAATTAATTGAGCATGAGGGTGTTGGAAAGATCCAAACCAACACGAAAGACCGAAGCAGTGTTCAAGAGAGTGAAGAAGGATATCATGATCAACAGTATCAAACGCAGCAGATCGGTCAAGGGCCACGACAGCAGTTACTTTTCCTTTATCCAAGGAGTTGATTATGCATTTCTGAATGTTACCATTCACAATCACACAAAGCAGAGGTTAATTACAGTAATATTTATTCATAACATATAATTCACTCGGAAATTATATCCCAGAGCCAAATGTTAAGACTGTTTTCTTTTGGCTTGAGGTTAAAATAGGGTCACTGCTTTTGGGAGCGGGTGTGAGTCACTAATTTGACTCAATGGCTTTTGGGTTCAAATAGGGATTTTCAACTGACTGTACAGCTTTGGGCTTAGAACAGGGAAGGAAGAAATAGATACTTGCAGTGTTGGAGTTAGAGCTGCCCTCACCATCTGGGGGGGTCTGTGGTTAGAATATTTTGAAAAAAAGAAGGCAGTGTTTGAATACGAACTGTCTTAATTCACTCTGTGGGGTCTGTGGTTAGACTAATTAGAATAGGCCTAATCAGAATACTGTTATCTCTAAACAAATCAACACAGAAAACAAATTGATTGATGCAAAACCTTTCCTCACTCGTTGACTGTAGTGCCCCAAAATGAGATGACTGTCAACCCATCATACCCATACTTTTAGAAGCCGAGAACCCTTGCTATCAGATCGCCTATCGACAGTGTATCGTCAATGTACTCATCTTATCACCAAGTCCCCTAGGAGGCGCAAGCGCTGCGGAAATTTCAAAACATCTCTCTGCTTTGGCAGATGTTTGAACCTTCGACCTAAGTGCTGCCAGACCAGCTCACAAACGACTAGACTCTCGTGCACTCCTACCCCTACTCACAGACCCCTGTACAATTCAGCATGTTGAACTAAGCAGGGGTCCATGCCTTCCCTACCGTAGTTTGGCGCCGCCGCCGACCTCCCATAGCTTTTCTCCCCAGCCATAGGCATCCGTGGCATGTCAAGAGTCCTCCACACAGCAACGATCTATAACCACGAGCGACGACCTGTCTATTACCTCATGCATCGCGTACTCAGAACGAACTCCTACTGATAAGCTGGGGGACTACGGCTGGAATTTTCGCAACAATACTGTAGGACCAATCGAACCACTCAAGGCACGAATGCACAGTATAGCGTTATTTAAAAGAATTTGCCTAGGTCATTAAGCAGTGTTTTCATTCTTGTCATCCTTAGTCTAATTAGTGTAATTCGTGCAAAAAGTCGTCAATGACGGCAGAATGGAGGGGAAGAGGTCAAGAGGAAAACCCAGACAGGCTGTTGGATTGGATGATGATGGACGGATACAGCAGGTTGACAGAAGAAGCTTAGCAACTCCGAGAGGAGTGGCGTCATCGGTTGTTTGAAACTTCCTGAGGGCAGAGAACCAGGAGATGAAGCGTAATTAAAGTTCTGTCCTACTGTGATGAAAATCGAGTTCCACTTGTGAATCATGATACAATTGCGGATGCTAACTCCTAAACTGTGTAGAGTAAATAGAGGTCAATGGAAGAAACTGCATCAGCTGTTAATCTGTCATATTATGGGGAAGGTCTTTGTGTTGTACATCTGATCTGTTGAAGTATCCCTCACGAATCACATGATGTACGGTTGTTACTGAGTCAGACTACGCTCACGGTACCTGCAGCTGCAGAAACGTGGCTGGGTGTTGACAGTAAGACTACGGTTTCAATTCCTGGTTTCAGTTTTGTTCAGCGATGCAGAAATGGCGCTAGGGGTGAGGGTGTGATGTTCTTTATGTAACTTTAGAATTAATTGAAAATGGTTGGACGTGGCCTAATAAAGGCTCATTTGCATCTATTTGTTACACTGTGTTATGCTGATATTAACGACATTACAGTGGGTCTTGCTTACCGGCCATATGGTTCCACTATAGATAAGTTTTGATGTTGACAACATGCTTTCTAAATAATCCAATAAGAATACAATGATTATTCTGGTAGGATATTGCAATATGGACTTATTCAAAATTAATGATCGTTATCAGACTAATGTTTTTACAACATTCTGAGGTCCCCACAAACTAAAGCCAACAATCCTTCCACCAACTAGAACAGCTTGCTACATCAATCGACAATATATTCACAAATATTTTGAAGGACAACCAAGACTCCTCAAGTCAGGCGAATGATATCTCTGGCCATCTATCTATCTTGTTTCTGACTAGCAACCTTCCCCCCAAAACAGCTCAAATATGTAAGTCATCCTACGAGGTTAACAAATGATTCTGCTGTAGCTCTTTTCATGATTCTCTAATCGAATGTGATTGTACTGAAGTTGTTTTGACCTCCTCTGATGGTGGGTGATCCATCACCCCCTCTAGCAACTTCCTGTACAAGCACACTAGTTTCCATGATAAACCCTTTCCAGCTGTTGAAATTAAATTAAAAATTGGCACAGAATGAGACAACCTTAGGTGGCAGCCAGACTACTTAAATCTTGTAATAAAAATCTCGACTTAGGCCTACTTAAAATATTTTAAAATCCCCCTTAATTCAACAAAACAGCATTTAACAAATATTGCAATAAGTTTAAACAATTAATGAATGAGGCAGAAAAATGTATTTTGCTGAGAAATTCTTAAACTGTGAAAATAATCCGAAATAAAAGCTGGAATGTTATACAGAATATGCTTTATTTCACTTATTATTCATTACTATTTTGATTAATAAAAAAATGAATCTCATTCATTCATTCATCCATCCATTCATTAGTTAATTCTGTTATTCACTCACTTATAAATATTAATATTATAATCCATTTCAACACCTGAACCATGTCATTATTTGTTTATGCAAATTTATGAATAGCGGTGACCCAATCAAGGCTCATGTTTACTGCGTCCGATGAACATTCACGAGTCATCGACCACGCGTGTGGGGGTCGGCCTTCTCGTTTGCAAAAGGTACTGGGAAACAGGATTCATGTTCCGAGGGTTGGGGGGGGGGGGTGGAGTGTGGTGGCAGAGGGAGTGTGGTGGCGGTGAAGAGGATGAGATTTACAGAGGCGACAATCTCGTGTTGTTAGGTTATCCCGTCATGAGTCAGTGTCGTCGTGATCATGAGGGGTTTGATCGAAAGTTACAAACAACCGAGCGACGTAGCCCAAGCCAAAGCTCGCTACCACAGCGTCACATACCACGATTGAAGGAGCGAGGGACGGCGGGAGTGCGTGCGGGAGTGAGAGACGGAAGGAGAACGGAGGGAGGGAGGAAGGGAGGGTTCGGAAGGAGGGAGGGAGGGAGCAAGTAGGCCAAGACGCACGTAACCCGAGCCACGTTGCCGTGGTAACACGCACGCCCACGCACTCGCCGGTCGCGCGCACAAGCATACAGCCGTGCACAGAGACGCATACGGGGGCGCAAGTACTCGCATACTGAGGCGCTGACACATGCAGACACACACACTTCGCAGATGATGTCATAAAAAGCCCAGGGCCGACGTTCACAAAAAGACGGCTTGCGCCCAGGCGAACAAGGACGTAATTACGACTTACGGGCTGGCCAACCAGTCAGCAATTCACTCATGGCAGTCAACTAGCCAGTCAACAATCCACCCTGTCAGCCAGTCAACAATCCATTGTCAGCATGCCAGTCAACAATCCATTCAGCCAGCCAGTCAACAATCCATTCAGCCAGCCAGTCAACAATCCACTCAGCTAGCCAACCAGCCAGCCAGTCCGGTGGGGTTAACAAAACTTACCAAACGCACTGAAGACTCCTTATAACACGTTTTATTATAACACGAATTCTGATATAAAGTGGGTGGGAAAATGGCCGACAGATTCAGTTTGGCTTTAGAAAGATGCCTCTTTATAACACAGCCTCGTTATCAGCATTACCTCACATGGCTCACTCAAAAGCATTATAAGAATGTTCCGTTGTATATCAAATCTAATCTAAAGACTTCTATAGCGCCATTATCATAATGCCCTGGGCATCAACCAAGGCATCAAGGTCGCTCCAAGTGAAATCAAAATCCGATTCCATTGGAGAAGCCAGGTCGAATTCCGATAGGTCAGAGAAACCAGAAGCCAGGCTACGGTGGGTAAGCAAGTTGAAAGAGATGAGTTTCAAGTTTAGACCTGAATGACATCACAGAACTGACAGAACGAATAGAACTTGGCAGCGAATTCCAAAGCCGTGGACCAGCAACCGAGAATGCTTTAGAACTCAACACTGTCCTGGTACGCGGCACAACAAGAGTATATCATAATTCATGTTACAAGTTGGCTCCGGTGTAAACTGCATCACTCTTTGTGTCCCTCAAGAGGCTGTCTAAAAGTGCCATATAAGTAACCAGACACATTGTGTTACAGAATGTAAAGCATGCATCGGAAAATCCAAAATTCCAACACAGCTTCAGATTAATTCTTGTTAATGGGTTCTTAACACATGTCCGTTCATACAGCATCTCACATAATTAGGAAGTAAACATTTCCATCAATTACTCACCTGAAAATATCGAAAACCGATATGTTAACTTCCCATACATACGTGTACGTGTGTGTGTGTACATGTGTGCATGCATGCATGCATGTATGCATGTATGTATATATGTATGTATGTATGAATATATGTATGTATGTATGAATGTATGTATGCATGTATGTATGTATGTATGTATGAATGTATGGATTTATGTATGTATGGATGTATGCATGTATGAATGTATGTATGTATGTATGTATGTATGAATGTATGTATGTATGAATGTATGGATTTATGTATGTATGGATGTATGCATGTATGAATGTATGTATGTATGAATGTATGTATGTGTGTATGTATGTATGCATATGTATGTATATATGTATGAATGTGTGTATGTATGAATGTATGGATTTACGTATGTGTGGATGTATGCATGTATGAATGTATGTATGTATGTATGTACGTATGTAGACACTTAATGCAGTGATTACACACATACATAAGAAGCAGAATTGCCAACTGCGCAGAACCTAATTCCGTGAGAAACTTTGCTAATCACTATCATAGCCAAACCCTTGATGTGCAGCTAGGGTTCTCTGTTACTCCCGTTACTCACTGTTACTCACTTTTAC
This sequence comes from Norana najaformis, assembly GCA_964023275.1. Lineage (NCBI taxonomy): Eukaryota > Metazoa > Annelida > Clitellata > Crassiclitellata > Hormogastridae > Norana > Norana najaformis. Next base: position 9,825,782 of record OZ029918.1, on the reverse strand, counting down.
TCACTGTTACTCGGCCTTCTATGCACAATTTCATTTCGATAGGATACAAAATACCCACCACCCGGACGGTCCCTTATGACATGAAGCTCACCCCACCCTCAAAAGGTTGGGGGGAGTCAATTGTCAATTGTCACTGTTCTAATTTAATCTGCCAAAAATCTATTACCATTACAAACAAACCCTAATGAACAAACTATGAAATTATGTAGCCTAGTTGTTTGATTTGATTGATGCTACAAATATTCACATATAAAATAAGTAAACAAGGAATGAATGCAGGAAGTGTATGAGATAAAGAACTAATTAGTTAATGAAATAATGAATGAACTGAACTGTGAAAAAATGAAATACTGAATCAAACGATGAATTAAGAAATAATGAACCAAATCATGAATTATAGCATAAAGAATGAATGAATGAATGAATACACAATAAAATTATTCAAACCTGATGAATTCGCTACACAAAGTTCGCTTTTCCCAAAGTCTGCAGGCGGTTTAAGGGTCATGAGCGGTTGATAGGTAAAACCAGACTCAAACCGGGCCACTCCTTGATATTCTGCACTGGCTTCCAAGCGGCTGTAGTCAGGAACACTTTTCGTGCCACACGCCACTGAAGATATCGTGGAGCCGAGGCTGAAAGACGAACCTGAAGAATACTGGAGGGAGGCCCTGAAGGCTGTAGCCCCAGGTGGTTCTACCATCCTCTGTTGATCCGCAGTCAGCATTTCCGACGTGCCTCGGTTGGCAGAATTGTGGTACTGCACATCCGGGCTGAACCGGAACTGCATCGTGGTCGAAGGAAGCACAAGCAGTGGTGATCTCTGAGCAAGAGGTTCAAGAACACGCTCAAGGGATGAGGTGCTCGCTGCTCCGGCCCTCTGGGGGTGAAGCGAGGAGAGTGAAACGAAAGAACTGGATAATTGGTGCATAGCAAACGGAACAGGCGATGAAGGCGATTGACGGTCTAAGAACGGAGAGACGGGAGAGTATCGCTTTTTGTCAGTCGCAGAAGGCTTCGGATTGCAGAGCGAGACGAGAATCGTGGCCACTTCCTGCTGATCAGATCCCAAATCCGGTTCGTGGTTCGTAGTATGGCTGCTTTTGCTCACAGGGGCATCTTGCTCAAAAGGCGTTCGACCAGACTGTGACAGATGTCGTGAGCAGAATCCACGTCGCTGCGACTCCTTTGAGCAGCCGGCTCGTGAGCACAGTCGTCTCCACTGCTTCCCGTTAAACTTCTTCCGAATGCCACTAGGCGTCGCCACCACTTGGCCCTTCTGAAATTTCTCGTTGCTACCCCGTGGAAATCCTCCCTCTTTTGGGTTGCCTTCGATGCTCCCACGCGAAGACGAACATGGACTGTATTCCATGTTTCCGAAACACGGCTTTGCAGAATCAAACGGACTCCCTTTCGAGTCCACTGACCCCCGGTGGCTCTTGTTGCCGACAGAAGACGAGGTGCTCCGCTGGCTCTCAGCCCCTGGACTCTTCTGGAAGAACGCATCCTTAGCCTCAACACCCTCGTCACCCACACCAACCCTGATGTGATGCCCTCCTGATGTCAGGCTCACGATCTCTGCCTCCTCGGTGTCTTCAAACCACGGCGACTGCAACAGCCGAACGTTGGCTCGAGATACCCAGGTCTTTGCCCCTCCATCTTCCACTGAAACCAGGTAGTTCCACACAGCGCCCTGTTGCCTTCGGTCAAGGACGCGCCCAGCGTAGAACTCGTTTGCCTCCGAGTTCATCCGAGCACAGACTTCGAGACCCACGATCACGTCGCTCACGGCCGGAGAATGATCGCTGATGACGTCGACAGATCTGTGCGTTCCGTGGAAACTGTCCGTATGTCCATCGCTGTCAAACAGAACTTCGATCACGTTGAAGTTGCGGATCGCCTTGATCAGACCAGGCAAGTAAACTTTGCCTCGTCGGGCAAGGACTCGGTGGTTCTTCCACTCGTGCAGATCCAAGGCGTCCACGGACAGATCAGCTTCAGCCGAAGTGGATTCGGGTGGAACTGCAGCTGCCTCGGGGGTCGTTTTCGGAGTTTCGAAGTCCATGTCGTGGTGTCGCTTCTTTGGGGGTTTCATAATTGGTCGACCGTCAGAGTGACATGTCAAGTTGAAGACCGTTGGCGTGGCGCTGCCTTGAGTGGAATTACCAGGCGTAGTACCACCTGGAGTAATCCTACCTGGAGTGGCGCTACCTGGAACAGCACCTGGTGGAGTAGCATTGTCTGTTAAAGTTCTGCTGCACGAAGCCACGCCCTCGGCAGGTGTACCGCAGTTTCGGAACTGCGAAGTGACCTGATTGTCATGACAACCGTTACTAACCGCCTGCTTCATAACCTCAGCATTTTCATCCACTTTCTTGCGTTTGGATTCGGCGCTTCTGGGGTCACTCTGAGGGGAAGGCCGCTTCTGTGACTCGTTCCCCGCAACTGTATCACGCTCACCCATCTTAAGCGATATGCCTTCGCAGTCCGACTGTTTTCCACCTCTTTTTTTTCCTCGTCTTACCATAACAAAACCTAGAACAAACAGAAGACAGGTTTGAAAATGTAACCTTCATCAGGTAATCCAGCCCAAGTAGATGCACTTTGCAAGTATGTATCTACTTAAGCAAATACATATGTATAGGTCTCTTAGTCATTTTAATTGCCCAGCCCTTACAGCCTGAGCTGACACGGACTTAAATTTATGCTTAGTGTCAAGATGCACATGTATTCATGTACGTGCATGTGTAAATGTTTACAAGTAATTATATATATATATGCATGTGTATGGACAGTGGTTAAATTCAGCCGGATCTCGTTGGATTTGAGATTCAGCGCCTCGGATTTCACCTAAGACTCTTCCTAGGTGAAATCCTCTTAGCCGTCACCTAAACCGAGAGCTTGACCAACCAAAATCCAGTTTTTTTGTATTTTGTTATGTTTTTTGAATGTTGTCACATTTTGATCTAAGCCTAGTCTTTTGTAACATGTTATTTTATGCTTTTTCATATCTGTGTTTTGGTTACTGTAATCAATGATATGCATGTTTCATCCAAATGGCGAATACCAGTCATAGATTCGCCAAATAGGCTTTGGTTTTAGATTTGCAAAAAGTTGGAGATCCACCAACTCTGGATGAAGAATGTAACCTCTTCTGTAAAGTATAGATGTCAGTGCATATGTGGACATTTGCATACTGTCTCTTCAGAACCTCTTTTACAATAACGGTAACGTAAAAACTCATGAGTAAAGTAAACTTTGATAATTGCTCAGTTGCTGTAGTAAACGGACATTTAAATGGTAACTCTTCACAGAAAACTCCCGCTTCTTCTTACTTTACAACTTTACACCTTTCACCAATACTTGAAAACTGTTCCCTTTAACCAGGGCTGCCCTGGGAGCGCCCCTGGGTGGATATCTCGAAAAGGCGCTACATAAATGCTCTGAATGAAGAGTTGGACGAAGAGGCACGGCCCTGGTAAACACAAAAACATTCATTCGTTCATTCATTCATTCATTCATTCGTTCAGAACATTTATATAGCGCCCTTCAAGATATAAATGCTCGAATACATTCATCGAATCACTGTACACGCACGCCCACATACACACACGCACTAATCCTATCAAATCTAACTAAAACAGTACAACCAAACAAACCAGTTATAACAACCCACAATCAATACCTAATTAATTGAAACAGAATCCAAAAAGCAGTCAATCAATACAATCAATTCCGACCCACCTGCCGTACAACTAACTCACAACTACCGCCATCTTACGATTTCATACACTGGCAAAAAAACGCATTCACGTACAAACTTACAACACATGCGCAGACCTACCACCTACTTTATCTCCATACTGTTGACACGGCCCGCTAATTCCACCACTACATCCCTCTCCCCACCCCTCCCCTCCCTCTGGCCTCCTTCTCCACCTCGGCAGGGTACCAGCGCAAGCGGCTCCCGTACCGCCCGTACCACTTCGTGCGCGTACCCGTGCACCTTGGCCGCCGCACAACAGACAGACGGAAAGATGGACTGGGTGGAAAAGATTCGCCTCATCCATAAACTGCGCCCAAGACAGATCCAGGGGCCGCTGGAGGCCGAGGTAGAGGGGTGGGGTAGTGAAACCGATCCAATCGAAGCAGTTGGACTGTGGAGCGAGACGGGAAGACACCCTCCAGCTGAGGGCCCGACGCACGACGGCGACAGATGTGGCCTCGGATGTGACCTCAAGTCGTTGCAAGGGTAATGTAATTTAATGCGGTGTAATTTAATGCAATGTAACGGCATGCTGTGTAATGTCAAAGCTGAGAGCTTCGTACGCAGTGGCCTACTTTATCAAAGCTTTTCCACAAGATCTAATTGACGCCAACGAAATACAAATCTGAAAGAAAATCAGCCTAAATTTTACTGTAAAAACACCAATAAAACAGAAAAAAACAGATTAAGAAAAACACTCAACAAAATAGGGCAGACAATAGAAGATTTAGCAGACTTAAATAACCACGCTGTCGTCAATGTCAGGCCAAAGCGTGGTTGCGAATTACAGCCGAAAGAGGAAGAAAAGGAGTTCGCAGAGGTAACACCAGCCACGCAGAGGGTAAGAGTTTGGACGGAGGGGTCGATAGTACGCGTGGGATTAAGTGAACGCCCCTCCGAGCAACGCCATTCACTCGGGGCAAGCGCCTTTAGCCTCAATTTCGCAGCAACAGACGACAAAGGTCGACGCCACTGAGCGTCACGACGCCTGGCAAAAACACGCCCAAAAGCCCAAAGGAATGCGGCATTCAGACATTCCGTCCGTCGGCCGCACGGCTTATACTCTGCGGCGGCGAGTAAATCAAGCCCACGTACGAGACTCAAAAAGCCTCTTATAGACTCACAGTTTGATCAATCTCTCAACAGCACGCAAGCATACATACCAACCGACAGAGACCGACACACAGACAAACAGAAAAACAGACAGACACATACAATGTCACACACACATATATAGACATACATACATGCATGCATACATACATACATATATACATACACACATACAGACATACATACACACAGGCAAACAGACACACACACATACAGACATATATATATACATACATACATACAGACAGACAGACAGACCAACAGACAGACAGACATAGACAGACAGCCGGAGTAACACTGACGGAGGATGTGAGGGGAGCGACATACAGACCGAGAGAAAGAGACAGAAACAAAAAAGCGACAGGGACACAGCGATAATTGTAATCGTAATCGTCATTTATATTGCGCCCGAAGCCTAAGTATTAACAACCGGTTTTGACGAGTGATCAGTCAGCAGTTTCTGGTTCGATTTAAAGTCACAATCGACTACACAGCTGTAACTCCCTTGATGCCTGACCCACACGAGGCCAAATCAGAGGCCGCACCACGTGACTTCGAGGCCACCTGGCGGATCTGTTTCCTCGAATTTATCCCAGAAAGCCTTTCGCCCATCTTCTCCAGCACTTGCGCAAGGTCAGAAATGCGCTATATAGATGTACAGATGCATACACACATAATACATATATACATACATGCATACACAACTAGGCGACACGCAATAAAATAGCACACATACTTTACATTGAAAGATATACGTATACTTACAAGCGTCAAGTACTTAGTACTTATTCGTCGATTCTAAACAACGCACTGAACACGTACTCCTTAGATCAAATACTAGGAATGGACGATGCACTTACGACATCTGACCCCTAGGGGTTAACGCCAGCAATCACCAGTCAGATGACCCAGTTATGATTACCGTATTACGTTAACGTAACACGCTTTGTTACGTTACCAGCAATCGAAAATAGGGGTACATTACCCTGGATCTGGTATGGTACATTAACTTCAGTTAGATATGGTACGATGACCTTCCTTTGTTGCTGGCCAAGCGGGTCTGGACTACATTCTCTACCGACAGCCCACGCTACAGGATTTGCTGACATAAGCATTGCCAAGCATCTCAAGCGTCTATAAAATAGCAAATGGGCGCGTGCACCTGCGCCCACAATAGTATATGCCGCACGACTTGGTTCTGGCCGTACCAGTTCGCGTTCATTTGCTGTTGATAAAGAAGTCCGTGACTGAAAGCTCACGGGCCGCGTGACTTAAACACAAAGCGAAGTACACAACGCTGCTCCCAGGGTTATGAAGTCATTCTGAAAATTACACATCTTGTTTCTAACGGAGATGGACGGTTTTCGAGGGCGGGAGCAGTAGGATGTAACAGCCCAGGGTAACAGCGTCGCAGACTCCGAGTTCGAGTTCAAAGTTCACAACTCGGACGATTTGTTAGAGAGCTGGGCTTGTAACGCGGAAAATTCGGGTTCGATTCTCCCCCCGAGGCGGTTGGACCCTGTAGGGACACTGAGCAAGTCCTTCACGCACCACTGAATTATTGTTTATCTGTGATCGTGTGTGCAGTTCTGAGCTTTCGAAGGACAGCAATTCAGATACAGATGTAATCTCATGCTCTTATTAAACCATTCATAATGTAACTTGTTGTTCAACTGACCTCTAAGGTGCTTCTATTGTTAAAACAACAACAATAACAACAGCAACAATACCAACAATAACAATAACAACAACAAGAATAATAACAATAGCAATAACAACAACAATAACAACAATAATAACAATAACAACAACAATAACAATAACAACAACAACAAGAATAATTATGAGCTCAACGTGCCAGACGTCCCTTTATCCTCCTTTGTGGCTGAGACTCGGAGCAAGGTCAAAATAACCACTTTTCTACTCTCCATTCCTCTCTGCTTCTCCCGCTCTTCTCTCCTCTCCTTTCCTTTCCTCTGCTATCCTCTCCACTCCAATTCACTCCTCTCTAGTGCTTCCCCACCTCACCTCACACCTCACCTCACACCTCACCTCACCTCAACTCTCCTCACCTCTCCTCTACTCTCCCCTCTCTTCTCCTCTCCTGTCCTCTTTACTCTCCCCTTCTCTTCTCTCCTCTGCTCTCCTTCCTCCTGTCCTCTCCTCTCCTGTTCTCTTTCCTCTCCTCTCCTCTGCTCTCCTCTGCTCTCCTTTCCTGTCCTCTTTACTCTCCTCTTCTCTCCTCTCGTCTCCTCTCGTCTCCTTTCCTGTCCTCTTTACTCTCCTCTCCTCTCCTCTCCTCTCTCCTCTCCTCTCCCCTGCTCTCCTCTCCTCTCCTCTCCTGTCCTCCTCCTCTCCTCTCCTCTCCTCTCCTCTCCTCTCCTCTCCTCTCCTCTCCTCCTCTCCTCTCCTCTCCTCTCCTCTCCTCTCCTCTCCTCTCCTCTCCTCTCCTCTCCTCTCCTCTCCTCTCCTCTCCTCTCCTCTCCTCTCCTCTCCTCTCCTCTCCTCTCCTCTCCTCTCCTCTCCTCTCCTCTCCTCTCCTCTCCTCTCCTCTCCTCTCCTCTCCTCTCCTCTCCTCTCCTCTCCTCTCCTCTCCTCTCCTCTCCTCTCCTCTCCTCTATCCTCTCCTCTCCTCCTCTCCTCTCCTCTCCTCTCCTCTCCTCTCCTCTCCTCTATCCTCTCCACTGCCTGACCAGCCGACTGAATGGCGCTCAGAATTTCTAAGAATAAAGGCGCAGTCGGTGAACTCACATGACAAAATACCATAAATAGCTTGGCCAGGTACGCCAAGCCCAGCCGGGTCTCTCGATCTCTCGTCAGCCTGGACAGCCAGGCTGTCGGCGCAAAATCTTCAGACGCTCCTAAGGGAGGGACATCTTGCCGCGTATCACACATAGATACACACACACACAAATACACACAAATACACACACATACACACACCTACACACACAAGCAGGAACACAGACAACCAGATATACACACATACAAGCATACTGACAAACATACAGGCAGGCAAACACAGACATAAGGGCGCAGAGACAGAATGCAAACACCACAAGGCAGCCAGAAAGACACAGACACACAGATACAAACACCAACACATACATTACAGACAGATACAAACACAAAAAAATATTACACAATTACAGGCACAGAAAAAGATGCAGACACATACAGCTAAACAGACACCCAGGCAGACAGACAAAGAATTACTATAGGGCGATTAAGATAAGGCGTTGCTGCCACTTAAACATGAGCAACATAAAAGCCCAGCTGTGAAGCGATCGAAACACAACAAAGCGACCGGTTGGATTACTTGAAAACGAAAACTTCGACTGCAACGAAGACACAGAAAAAGGTTCGTCCGAAGCAAAATCCGATTATGAACACAATGACAAGGAGGATATGACGACAGATATCGTCATGTTGATAAACGGCATGAAAAACGCTGATAGTATCTTCAAATGCGCTATATAAGTGTCCTCATACATACATACATACATACATACGTACATACATACATATACACATATATACATACATACCTGCATGCATACACACACACATACATACATACATATATACAAACATACATACATACAAACATACATACATACATACATACATTCACACATACATACAAACATACATAAATACATACATACATACATACATTCATTCATACATTCACACATACATATATACATACAAACATACATACATACATACATACATACATTCATACATACATACATACATAAATACATACATACATTCATACATACTGTACATATATACATACATACATATATACATACATACATTCATACATACTGTACATATATACACTCATACATACATATATACATACGTACATACATGCATGCATACACACACACATACATACATACATACATACATACATTCAGACAGACATACGTACATACACATACTGACATACATGATGATGATGACAATGAAGAATAAATAAATAAATAATAGTACTATTCATACTCTTTACCATCCAACTAACTTGCTCAACCCAACAGTCCTGTTACTTTACTCTTGGCCCATCCCCCAATTATTACTCATCTGCATTTCAGACTGATCCACACTGCACGTCGACTCTGGAAGGATCTTCCAGCGGAATTTTCCCTTCCTCAAATCCGCCTGTCGTTCATCATTTGTCTCAAGTCCTCTACATGCCACTCCTCAGGGTTTCCATTCTAAAGTCCCACCTCTTCACGAAATCTTATTCTGTTCCATCTGATTCACCACCTTTCCACTTCCATCAACCTACACACACCCAGCCGTAACAGCTGCTCTGCCCCCTACCTTCTGATCTCCCGGAAACCGGATTTTCTCCTTCACACGGTAGGCTACCTCTGGCCGATCCTTCTGACTTGACACAGCAATCGTGAATAAGCTAGTGCTGTGCGCTAAGCTTTTAAGTGGCGCTTAAGTATTTTCAAGTTTATGATTATGATTGTACTAGTGGTAGTAGTACTAGTAATAATAGCAGCAGTAATAGTAGTAACGGATATTTAAATAAAATAGTACATAAACAAAAATCACAATAAAGTTTAAAAATTTAAATACTAAAATAATGAACGTAAATGCCAGTAATTTGTTTATTTGTAATAATCTCAGAATAAATCGAAAATATCAAAAACTAACCTGATTAGAAAATATAATAGATCCAACGAAACGGCGAAACAAGTATTCGATCACAATAACTATTCAAAAATTCTATATCGAAGAACACGTTGAATCAACGACATTGAGTAGTTTCCGCGTAGGCATTACAACAACATGTCACGCACACTAATACGACACAATTCTGACTCAAACAACCAGGCAACGAGAACAGGTTGTCTGGTTGCAAAAACCATGCCGCAGTCGTACAACATGAATATTCAAGAGATTACGAAACTACGATAATTTCCGAACACAGCCGGTTATCTACACCCATCCTTGTGTACGTGCGCGTTCGAGAGTATGTATGCGCCTGTGTATGTGCGTCGGCAGGGTGTGTACGTCTCCGTGTATGTGTGCGTTCGTCGCCCACGCTCCGATCGTCGGCGGCGGCGGATATGAATAGCGCCTGAGTAATCGAGGCATAACCATATGAATGACATCAGCCGTGCGGCGCTCGAAATATTTGGCCAACCCACTTGATCCGTCAAGCCCCGCCCACTGCATGCCTGGCGTCAGCAAGCACGGATAATCACGAACGGAATCTTGAGGCAGTAACTGGGCGCGAGTCCAAGCGGCAATTAGCGCAGACTGACGACCACGCAATGATGTTGCGTGACGCCTGAATTACGGTTCATTTTGTGTTCGGAAGACGTCCGCGGCCGACCAGGGCAGCAGCCACTTGCCTTGGAGACTCGAAAACACCGGACTGTTTAGTATTTACAGTCGACTAGAGCGATCAAAGTCTCGCAATGGGAAGGAGACGATGGGGAGGCCAGGATTTCGAGGGCCACTCCAAGACTGCCCGTGTAATGTCACGTATTTTCAGGTATAACTGTTGTTATGTGATGGAGTTTGATGCAACAAAACGAATGGGACGGAAAAACGATTTGACATGATGTGATGCAACACATGATTTATATAGCGCCTCTATTATACATATACTCAGACCAAAAACCAGCAGAAGTCCTTAATGTAAAGTAACGTAGAGGAATGTCATAGGACATGTGAATGAAAGCGGAGATATTATGTAACGTAAATGGAAAATACTTTAATGTGATGGAATACGACACAAATAAGATGTAAATAATGACCAACATCGGAATAAATAAAAACTATAAACAAAACGCATAGACGTACACATCACAGGAAACATAATTACTCATGAAAATAAAGTAGTTTTAAATAATTTATTTGCATGCAATAAATGACAAATACAAAAAATTGTAAGTGTGAAAAGTTTAATTAGTGGACTGGGCAGATTACAAATTCACAAGGACACAATTTTGACAGGAATACAAAACCTACTTTTCCCGAAATATAATTTACTTTTGCTGAAGCATAATGTCTACTCCCAGATAAAATCTATGATTAAATCTATGATTAAACCTATGATTAAATCTATGATTAAATCTATGATTAAACCTATGATTAAATTAGCAATGGACGTCTTTATTATGCCAGAGACAAAAGCAAGAGAAATACGCAAAGCAAATTCAAGCAAAAGAACAAAAGAAAACATCACATGCCACTATTCAAAACTCCCCTGAAGTTGGGCTAGCCATGCACAGGTCATTAAACTTGATATACAACTGACTAATGACCTCGTGTTTCTTCATAAACCGCGGCAATCATCGTTAAGGTTATTATCAATTGAGTACTAGCACAATAGCTTACGTTTAGCAATATTTCAAGAAAAGTAAATTTTGCATTCCTGTTGAAATTATGTCCCTGTAAATTTGTAATCTGCACAGTCCCTAATTAAACTTTCCACACTTTCCATTTTCTGTATTTGCCATTTAACGCATGCGAAATAAATAAGTAAGAAAGTAAAAGTTGATAGAAAGCTCAGTATCGTCGGTTTTTAGGAGTTAATCACTCATAAAATCTCCCAATGAATACAGAAGCTGAAATATCACAGAATGTCTAAGCAATCATAAAAGTCCATAGTAGGTCAAGAAGTCACACTGTCCATGACAGAAAGAACCATGGCAATGCATATTTGTAGAGGAAACTGTCTGGCAACAAACTGGTACAGAGAAATCCATGGCAACCAGTGAAGGTGACCAATGGTAACAAACTGGTACAAAGGAATCCATGGCAACAGATGGATGTGACCAATGGCAACAATCGTTCATGCACAAAATCTTGGCAAAGGATGACGGTACACATCATGACCATCATAACTAACCATCATAACTAACCATCATAACTAACCATCATAACTAACCATCATAACTAACCATCATAACTAACCATCATAACTAACCATCATAACTAACCATCATAACTAACCATCATAACTAACCATCATAACTAACCATCATAACTAACCATCATAACTAACCATCATAACTAACCATCATAACTAACCATCATAACTAACCATCATAACTAACCATCATAACTAACCATCATAACTAACCATCATAACTAACCATCATAACTAACCATCATAACTAACCATCATAACTAACCATCATAACTAACCATCATAACTAACCATCATAACTAACCATCATAACTAACCATCATAACTAACCATCATAACTAACCATCATAACTAACCATCATAACTAACCATCATAACTAACCATCATAACTAACCATCATAACTAACCATCATAACTAACCATCATAACTAACCATCATAACTAACCATCATAACTAACCATCATAACTAACCATCATAACTAACCATCATAACTAACCATCATAACTAACCATCATAACTAACCATCATAACTAACCATCATAACTAACCATCATAACTAACCATCATAACTAACCATCATAACTAACCATCATAACTAACCATCATAACTAACCATCATAACTAACCATCATAACTAACCATCATAACTAACCATCATAACTAACCATCATAACTAACCATCATAACTAACCATCATAACTAACCATCATAACTAACCATCATAACTAACCATCATAACTAACCATCATAACTAACCATCATAACTAACCATCATAACTAACCATCATAACTAACCATCATAACTAACCATCATAACTAACCATCATAACTAACCATCATAACTAACCATCATAACTAACCATCATAACTAACCATCATAACTAACCATCATAACTAACCATCATAACTAACCATCATAACTAACCATCATAACTAACCATCATAACTAACCATCATAACTAACCATCATAACTAACCATCATAACTAACCATCATAACTAACCATCATAACTAACCATCATAACTAACCATCATAACTAACCATCATAACTAACCATCATAACTAACCATCATAACTAACCATCATAACTAACCATCATAACTAACCATCATAACTAACCATCATAACTAACACTAACTCACAAAAGCATTGCAACTTACACCAAAATTTTGCACAATCCATGGCATTCTACACATTCAACACACCATGGCAACAGACATCTACATTCAACAAACCATGGCAACAGACACCTACATTCAACAAACCATGGCAACAGACACCTCCATTCAACAAACCATGGCCACAGACACCTACATTCAACAAACCATGGCAACAGACACCTACATTTAACAAACAGAAAACATGGAAACCGATACCTAACTTCAACAAAACGTGGCAACCCACATACAAATTCAAAAAACCATGGCAACTGGCACCAAAATGCGAACACAGCCATAGCAACAAACTAGCACACCAGAATGTTATGACAACAGAAACGCCACACACAAAAAATATGGCACAAAACACAAGGCATTATCATAAACTGGCCACAAGCCAGAGTGGTCAAACAACTGACCATTTGCGAGCAGAATGGTCCAAGAGATGACAGCTCATGGCCTGAACCAGGGACGTCCAGTTCAATACCCCGACAATATTGATCTCGAAACCGCCCGACGAGGGTCCGCACAGAGGCCGTGACAGGCTAAGCGTGAACAAAACAGCCTCTGGTACACACGCTCGGAATTCGGTTAATGGCGATTAAATTATGGGGCCGGTCGGCTAATAGACGGCAAAGCAAAAGGATTCCAACGCCTTTGAGAAGTTATAAACTGTGCTAAATAAGTATCAGATACATGCATTTATACACATACGTACTTGCATACAAAAATACATAAGTAAATACATAAATTACATGCATACATACATATGTACGTACTTACTTACATAAATACATACATTTTTCTGTTGTCTCTTCTACTGCCTGTCTGATCGCCTGCCTGGGTGTCCGCCTGTCTGTCGTCTGCCTCTCGGTTCATCTTTTGTTCTGCTATGACTGTCTGTTCTGTCTGCCTGGTTGTCTGTATGTCGGTCTGTCTGTTTCTCTGTCTGCCTGCCAATAACACTGCTTCATTGGTACCGTCCATCTATCTATCTTTCTGTCTGTCCGTCCATCTATGTATCTCTCTTTCTGTTTGTCGTCAGTGTATCATTCTATCTACCTATCTATCTATCTATCTATCTATCTATCTATCTATCTATCTATCTATCTATCTATCCATCTATCCATCTATCCATCTATCCATCTATCCATCTATCCATCTATCCATCTATCCATCTATCCATCTATCCATCTATCCATCTATCCATCTATCCATCTATCCATCTATCCATCTATCTATCTAATCTATATATCTAATCTATTTATCTATCATCTATCAGTCTTTGTGTCAGTCGTCTGCCCACAGTCCTTCAGTCTGGCCGTCAGTCTGTCTGTCTGTCCTTCAGTCTGTCCTTCAGTCTGGCCGTCAGTCTGTCTGTCTGTCTGTTTGTTTGTCCGTCTGTCTGTGTCTTTGTGTGTGGGCACATTGGAACGCCGGGGTTGAGCCGTGGACCAACGCGACTCGTGGTAAACAGGACGATGACTAAATGGCGAGAGACAGTTGAGCTCATGAAATGCAGACGAACTTCCCTTGAATGAATCGGGACCTAAGTTCTCTCTCCGACTTACACAACATGGAGTTAACTAATGCTATGAATGAATGACAAGAATAAAATATTCGATGAATCAACAGAAACTGAATTAATGAACAAACACATGAACTTAAAAAAGAATGAATGAATCTATGACGCATTGCAAAATTGATTAATTGAATGAATGGATGGATAATTGAATGAATGAATTGATCAATCAATCAATTATAGGAATAAATGAAATAATTAAATGAATGGAATAAATGAAATCAATCAACGAAAAATCAAAGCATCAACTAACTACAAAGTCTGTCAGTCAGCCAATTTAAGTAATCACCTAAACCAATCAACTAAAGCAGGCAAATTATTACTACATGAGTAGCGAGAAAAGTGGGTGAAACCCATCCAATCTGCATCCTTTAAATGTAAATGTAAATGAACATGGTTTTATATAGCGATCGTATGGCCTCGACCCTGCTAATTTTTCAACGAATTGATCGAGTGAGGTCCTTCACCACTGCTGCCCCTTTGAATGGGCGCCACGCCAATTAAGGTCTCCGTGCGTGGATCGTGCTAGAACGAGATTCAAATCTCTGAAATATAGCCACCATTGGTATGCGAACCTATATCCTCACGCACAGAGACGCCTTTGTCACGCGAACATTGTTCACTCAGCCAGTATCACAACATTAACATCCTCACAGCAACAATGCTATTCACATTTCTTTTGTCATATTACTACGAATGAGTAATCAAGTTGTCCTATTAGCTATGATCGTATTGAATTATCATGTTACTCTGATAGATCATACTGCATGATAATCATATCAATCGTAACAAAAATAATTAGTCATCATCATCATCATCATCATCATCATCATCATCATCATCATCATCATCATCATCATTATCATCTTCGTCTTCTTCTTCATCATCATCATTATCATCTTCATCACCGCCAACATCACCACTATCATCATTCCTTCAGGTGGTGTGATTATAATGTTTAAATGCTGTCAAGGCTCATTCCGAGTCATAATATGTGGCAAAGTTTAATGATAACAGTTCAATTTCTGATTATGTTATCACAAGACTTTGGTGTTAACACTAAACGATTCTTTCTCTTAACAGATGGAATCATCCCTTCCTACCTACCTCCACCCCGCCCCGCCCCAACAGGATCATTTAACAAACAGTTATGTATATCTGCTTATTTCCAACCATGGAATTCGTGCTTCGAAAAACATTGCAACCGACCACCCCAAAGCGCTGTGCAAAACAGACCACAGCTAGGCAGAACGGAACACTGGGCTGGCAAATCGGCCTATAATATTGTTTATCATATTTCACTTTGGCCCAATTGATGCTGTATCACGGATGGTCTTAACTTACTGCCAACTAGTTGGATGCATGCGTGGGCATGAGGGCTAAGTCTAATAATAATCGAAAATTCAGACTCAAGGAAGTTAAATTGTCCCGTTTTTACACAGACTATCAATAATTTTTTGGCAAGATTCATCAAAGCACTTGCTGAGAAATGTCAACGACGTAGAACATATTAACAAACCAGTTAAATTTTTGCAGTCGTTGTACTCGCTAACTTAGTAAATCGCAAAAGTCGGTGTAAAAACCCGTAAGTCATCATCGCCCCCTCAGCTCGATCCCACCTCATCACGACCCCTGTCAAAACAGTTTCCTTGGTCACCGAGGCGTGACGCAATTCCACGTGGTCCAGGGTTGGAATGCCATTGTCACTTTGGACCACACTAACCTGGATTTGATGACCTTATCATAAACAAAGGAATTCGCTCGTCTGGCGTCTGTCTCGGTCGATTTCCCGCCGGGATGTAATCGTCGAATATCTACTGTTTAAAAACAAAGTCCGATTTTTAACTTAAGTTGTTCAGTGTTCGATGAATTCCTCAAATTTTGTAAAGAATTTCAGTATTTCTCGCCTCTTCCCATAGTCAACACTGAATGAGATAATGTAGAGAATCCAATGACCGTGATTGGACGTGGTAATTTCACGTGACCGCCACGCAGTCTTCTGATTAGTGGCTATTTTTGGCAATCATTTGTTTCATGCTAAATATTCATGAGATTAGTAGTATGCGCTCTCGACGCACGTGCACGAGACGTGAATAGTGTAACTGGTAGGTTCATGGAGGACACTCAATGCTGCCGTCTAGCGAGTGATGCAGTCACTCATTGGTTACCTGGCGAACGAAATACATTAATGCAAAAACTTCACATAACAGTTTAGGAATAGTAATCGTAATCATAATCGTAAACTCGACATTTCCACAGCGCCCAAAGAAAGTTAGTCGCGGGAATCTGCTTATTCACAGGCGCTCAGTCAAAACAATCGATAGGCCGCTATGGTCAGATTCGGTTCCAGGTCAAGATCCAAGAGCCATGCAGGCAGACACTCAAACAGGTACGGTTGATGTTGCTTAGAACTGGAGCGGCGAGAAAGGAAAGAGGAAGAGCAGGACTCAGGATAGGATTCGTGGAAGAAGAATGTTTTCGGTTTTGAGTGAAAGACCTGAGCAGAGATTGCAACAGGTGTTGTCTTGGCGAGTTCGTCGGATGGTCAAATAATTTTCACAGTTCAGGCAGCAGTTTATTTCAGAGGGGCGGAGCAACTTGGGCTACATCAGTGTGCATGGCTAGATCTTGGTAAACCAGCATTTTCGGTTGCTGGACCAAAATTTTGGAATTCCCTCCCTGTGTCTGTTCGTTCTGCTCAGTCGCTCCTGTCATTTCGTTCTCAACTTGAAACTTACCTTTTTCAAATTGCTTATCCACCATAGGCTGCCTCTCTGTCGTGCGGACTGACCTCCTGGATATCGACCTGATTGTGGCTTGGTTTTGGTGTGCCATCGGTTGATGCTTTGTGCATTAGACACTGGCGCATTAGAAGTTGCTAATTATTATTACATCAGTGTGCATGGCTAGATCTCTCTGTTGCCATTCCACAAAGTTAAGTCGACATATTAATTTTATAGCTGAGTTTGCTCGTGAGTTACCTTCACTACCAGGAGAAAGGTAAGGCAAGGTAAAACCAGAAAAGCCAGGAAAGCTCAGGTAAGCTAAGGTCAAAGCTGGCAGGTAAACTAAGATCAGGTAAGGTATAATAAAGACTAGTTAAGGTAAGGCAAGGTGAGTTGAAGTACGGTAATACGCAAGGTACGTATTGCTCATTTATAACCCCTCAGTCTGGCGACATTATTCCTCAGCGGAGTGGTCCGAGGGTTGAAAGATATTCCAACTGAATCGTAAAAACAGCTTTCGACAGACCTGCCAAACCTTTCCTTACGGGATAAACGGTTTTTGCAACGAATTGTTGCCAAATCTGCTTCCCGCTGCTTGTTGGGTAATGAAGAAATGACTAGTTTACGATTACGGTTACGACTTTGGCTCTTGCTATACAGTCGTAGGCCTACTTGCTTGTAAACGTTAAAGGTAACGCACGGTTTTTACACGCTTGTATAAAAAATACTCAGAAACGTGATCCACAATGGATTTGAAGGACCTTTTAGTCTGAGGTGCAGACAGCCGAGCGGTATCTTCTTAACTGAACCTCTTAAAGCGTCATCGGAATTTCTCAATTGTCCCGTTCGCGTTTATCATTCAAGTCCGCGCTCCAGAATAGCAGTAACAGATGACTTCACACACACACACACACACACACACACACACACACAGAGCGCGAGAGAGAGACAGACAGGCAGACAGACAGACAGAGACAGACAGACAGAGAGAAGAGAGACACAGAGAGACAGAGAGGCAGAGACAGAGACAGGCAGACAGACAGATAGACAGAGAGGCAGAGACAGAGACAGCAAGACAAGGAGAGAAAAAAGAGAGAAAAGAAAGAGCGAAAGTAAAACAGACAGAGAGAAAAAGAGAGACAAGGATAGAGAAGTGAGTGTGTAGGTGTGTTTATGTCCGTCTTTAGGCCTTTGATTAGATCGACAGTCTTCTCTATAAGCTTAAGGTCCCACGATGGCGGATTGGATTTCAATTGATCTGTAGGTCGAAAATTGGTTCAGTTTTCTGGAAATACAGCCGTAGTTGAATAAGTTTCTATTAATATTGTGCAATCAGTGTGTGTGCGTGTGTATGTGTGCGTGTGTGCGTCTGTGTCTATATTTGTCTGTGTGGGCAGTCGTGTTGCCAACCGTAAGTCATCTTGACTACTATATATGCCGAACACAGAGCACTTCAAAACAGAGCCAACAGTCCTAGTGTCTAGTAAGCGCAGAAATTAATGTGGCCCAAAAGACACTGGTCGTGGCCTACTGCCAGATAACAGAGCAGGGACAATGTAGCCTATAGGTTGAGTTTCACATGAATATGACAGATAGCCTGGGTAATTGTCTGGCTCTATACTGTAACTGCGATTGTGAATTGGTCTCTATTTGTAATTGTAATAGTAAGTGACACTAACGATAACAAAGCAGTTTTGTAGCGCCTTCCAAGAACCTTTCAGAGGCCTTCAACAGGACACGTGGATCTAAGCCTATCAGTGTATCAGTGAGTGTGTGTCCTTAGAGTTAGAAATCTCTTAAATGCAGACACAGTTGGTTTAAGACCCGACGGCTTCTCATAAAAAGGAGCGAGACCCTACCGATGTAGCGACGTATGTGCCAGAGATAAAATATTCGACTTGTCACAGGAATGGCTGTTGTTGTGAGACATTACCCTTTGCAGTCCAATAAACGTGTACGAACAGAGTTTATGCATAGGTATGTCAACAGTAGCTTACATCGGCATTTTATTCGAGTACTATTTGCAAGATCATACCTACGTCAAAAGCTGCATGACTTCCTGAAGTAACAGCAGTAGAGTATAAGGAAGATTTGGCCCATTTTAAAAGCTGTAGGGTTACAGCTGAAGCTAGCTAGCTTGTACCTAGGCACGTAATAAAGTTTACAGAGCTACAGCTGAGAGAATTTTTCGGGCTATTTTAAAAGTTTTAGGGCTACGCAGTTAAAATAAGATTAAGCCCATATTGAAAGCTATAGTTAAACTATGACTAGGCCAGTGCTGCTTTTTAGGGCTACAGCTGGAGTAAGGGCTTAACGAAATGTCTGTTATTTGCGGGGTTTGTAAGTCTTCAACGCTAGGCCCTAACAGGTGAGCAAAATTGAAGGTACGTACACACTTGTATAGTTTGCATACAGGATTGTTAAGAGCGGGAGTTGCAAGGGGTTCTGAGGAATTTAATGTTGGGGAATCAGTCGATTTTGAACAAGATGACGTATCTTGGTGGTGATGATGATGACGACGACAATGATCAACGATGGCGGCTTTAATTTCTCTTACTTTCGCTAGATGGCGAAAGACGTCAACGTTGCAGCTTGGCGAACATTAAACTGAAGGATTGGCTGTTCACAAAGGTTCTACTAAGTCAAAAAAAATCAACGATTAAAGCCACGATAGTCGAATGACCACGTGACCTAAGTTCACAGGTCAGGTGACGTAATCGCTCATATGGTACGCGCCTCGGTCAATTAGTCGTAAACATGAATCCCCGTTTCTCTGTCCCATCCAAACACGTTCGCAGGGCGTCAATCCCCATGGGGCAGAGGGTACATGTCCCACACAATGTTTAGGTCGAGGGAGATATGAATGGTTATGTTGCCCTAAATAACATGCAATCTGTGGTTGCTTATATAACTTGTTTAAATACAACTGAACATAACTAATTTCACAAAAAGAAAAAATGAGAAGTATCTCATCAATGTTGGAGAGAGATCGATGCCACTGGTTTACCACATCAAAATTACTAGCTTATTGACAGGTCCTCAACGACCCGATGGTCACGTTTCATTAAATTTGTGGTTGGCAGCAATATGCATTCATCTGAGCACTTAATATAGCGCCTTTTGTACTTTGCAAAAGCCGTGGGAAAGGTAACTCTGGGCAGAAGGGAAATGTAAGGGAAATGTATCTGAAGGTGGAAATAGCTCGAAAACTAGCTGGAGGGAAAGTTTTCCTTCCCCCTACAAATGTGATCCGCGGTTTCTGGTTTAAATTTATCCTGAGGATTGTTGATGTAATTGGAATGTATATGTCACATTTTATCTTAGAAACCTATCAGATTACAAGTGCAAGATCACCACATAAAAACAACGATTTTGTGAAAAGCTATTAACTAGTATTCAATTTAATCTTGCAGTGATATAAAATAATGATAAGTACATTATAAAACAACAAAAGGTACAACAAGCGGGGCTTAGCTTAAAAAGACTTATTATTATTTTACTTAGTCTCTTTTTTGAGGTATGCCTATGTCAATTTTACAAGCACAGAACAAGCATTGTTTAGTTGATGGGGGGCCTATATTCAACAATTTATGCTGACTTGCTTATATTTGAATAAAACCAATTTGTTATAATTGTTGCTTGTATTGTCATGGGTACAGTATTGTTGTACCTTTTATTGGTTTAGAATGTATTTATCATAGGGGTTAAAGTCTACAAGTAAAGGTAAGCTTTGTAAGTTAGAGGTAAGTTACTCTTATGTAACCCTTTTTTGTGTTATACTTAGCATCCTATGGTTTTTGGTGCCCACATCAAACAGGCATGAACGAAATTAAGATTTGTAATCACTAATTAACGCCAATCCACTTATAGTACCTTTTCCAGTGAAGTATAGTGTATCTTATGGCTCTGCCTTGGTAGCATGTCTATGTACAAGTTAATGCATGCAAAATTCAGACAAAGATAGATAAAATAGAAAGTGGATGTAGAACAGGGTGCAGTATAATTTTTTCTCATTGTCTTTTTGCATTCAGTATGTTTTTGAAGATGTCTGCGTTGTATTAAACTAGCATTCGGAAATGAAAAAGTTAAAGTCGCCTGAAGAAAAATCTGATTAAAGCTCTCTTGTTTTTGTAGTTATTATTTGTAGGCTACTTGATATCGCCAAATACTAAGCTCGCGAGGTCTTTTGGACTAGACATCACAGATCTCTGGTCTCTTCCGATGTCTTGAGGGATTTATTCTATGAAGACGGAAGCGAGGATGATAACAATGATGAAGATGTTGCACAGATTCTTCCTCCAGTAGAAGCTAAATGATACCCTCACAGTGGTCTAATGAGTAGCATGTCTGCTTCGTGATCTGATTGTTGCAAGTCTGGAGTTTCCGAGTTTTTGTGTAAGGACTTATGGCTAGCTGTATACGCTCGACTGCCTATATTGCCTATATTTAAATTTCATACTGACCTAGATAAAGTCTTGTAGATATAGTCACGACTAGGATATGATCCCACGTTCTCTCGCGTAAAAATAAAACTCTACCGAAAGAGCTACAGGGAACCGCGGGATCTACAACCAGGTCAAGGATCACAGATCTGGGTCGGTCGGAGTCTTGGGTACTCACAGCAGCCGGGATTCGCAGGTGGGTTCGCAGTTTAAAATTCAGTGTGAACACACCTCGCGAATTTCGGCTGAGTTACCTGTGTCGGCATATTTCAAACGCTTGTCGGCTAGATGAAAGCCTGCGTCTCCGTGTGAAGTAGGCCGGCAAAGGGAAATCAATAAAGAAAACGAAGGAGCCATGACCTATGTGTTCAAGAAGTAAGATTAAACTGACTGTGACGAAAGCCAAGACTAAAGTACGTAAAGCATTTGAAGGATTTGAAGCAAGAACGCGGAGTACCTGTGCCTTTGGCAAATTGAGAAAAGAACATTTAGAAAAAAAAACTTCAGCAATCCAAGCCAAGTAAAATCAGTAATGCGTACATGTAAAGATACTTAATATAGCGCCTTTTAAGTACTTCTCACAAGCGACGAGTACCTCTCAAACTGCTCGCAGGATTGACTGTTTGGCAAGAAATCACACCAGCTGTGGTCTACGGCTAACCAAACAGTTGCCGTGGTTGGCATGAAAATCACCCATTGTTTATTTTCTCTTAGACAAATTGGTGTTGCCGTTACCAGACATTAATTTAAAAATAAGAAAGAGCTTAATTGTCTGTCTGTCTCTCTGAACCCGTATATTGCCTTTCACCCCTGCATTTGGGTTTGCATACGGGGACTAATGTTTGTAGATACTTGCAATAAATGAGCGAATCATCTAGCCACACGTTATCTACCCTAACCTTACCTTATCTTAGGTAACTTTCCCAAACTAACAGTATGCTGCGTTACCTTACCTTACTCGCGGAGGAGTCCGTGGCAGTGCGCTCAGAGGATGGTTAGTAACTGTTGGTCATCACTGACCGCATTTCCGATGACTCGTTTCCGGTAGTCTGCTCCCGTTAACATACATCTTGTGACCTACTTCTGTTGACCTATTTCCTGTGACCTACATTTGTTGAGAAATTTTTCGTGAACATCAAGTTTCAAGTGACACACTTCCAGCCACGGCCATCTGGTGAGCCCGACCGTTTTATTTCTTCCGCGAACCCATTTCCTGTTTTGTCGACAAAGACGCCGATTGATTGAGCGCGTGCCTTGTGGTGCGGAGAGAAAGGATTTCCCTGTTGAACGATCATTTGTTAGAGTCTGAGCATTAGGCCTACGATTCCTCGCTCAGCCGATGGACACATGGCGTGTTAACAAATGTCTCACTTACTACTTGCTTGCTTGCTTACTTACTTGCTTACTTAGTCCTTACATGCATGATCGCTGAGCGCTATCGATTGGTGCTTTAGTCATTGGTTTGTTGCGCTATACAAGCAAAGACTTCGAGTAGCAACAATGCTCGTGACCTCTTCGTTTTACATACTTCCGGAAACTCATTTCCGGTGGCTCTCGTGATCATGTGACCATACAACTATGAGTTGTGCGCCGAAGACCGTGAGTCATAGACTGTATGATTTAAACTCTGGGTAATAATCCTGACCGGAAGAGAAGTTTTCTGGGTAATGATATTGTCCCCAGATGAGAGACTGGGCAGTAAACCCATCTGGACAATTATCTAACCCAGATATGAATCCATGCAGGCAATAATTCATTGAAAACTGAACAGGGTCGAAGCCATACGGTTCCTATAGATTAACATGTACATTACTGTACATGTAGGCCGTACCATCTGCGTCAGTATATGCGAGCGGCTTTACAGCATAACAGCGCTACATAAATCTTTTCGTTAGCGCATGCACATTCCAAGCGGCAACCCTTTTGCAGGCTCTCGGTTAGACAGTCTATGATGCAGCCTAGAGTGTCTAACTCCCTTTTACTAGTGTGGCCACTACGCTCACACGGCGCTCGCAAAACACGGTTTAGCCATTCGTCATTTATCATTTGTTAATTGCATTTGTTAGGCGCTCAGGGTAAGTAAACCTGAATCTAAGACAAGTGTGCATTAACAAATTGTCCCGGGTCGTTACAAGGAGTCCGTTCATCAGGCTCTAACCCGCAACTGTTGGATTAGAGACCCAGAGCGATATTGAAGACTACTGGTGCCACCGTGGTATCATCGCACAGCTTCTTTCATCAAGGGGCGTCTAACCCTATAAGGTCGGTGCAGCACTGGCCTGGTTTTCTCATTGGTTAAAGCATACGTCAAGGAGCCTCTCTGCGTGAGGATGCCGGTTCGCAACCCGATAGTGGCCATATTTCAGAGATTTAATCTCGAGCTAGCATGATCGGTACACGGGGGACCAGAACTTAAAATGGCGTGGCGTCCATTCAAACGGACAGCGGTGGTGAAGGATTTCACCCGATAAATTCATTGAAAAATGAGTAGGTCGAGGTTATACGGTCGCTATATAAATCCGTGTACATTTGCAGTTACACTTCCCCTGCTTTTGCTTATACTGCGTCCCCTTTTAGAAGAAGTGGCACAAGTTTTAGTCTTGTAAGCGTGATATTGAGACAGTGAATATGTAACAAAATTTCTACCGAAAATAGCTATGTATCACAACGCGTTATCAAACAATTGTCTGTCGTATATTGTGTTACTCTCGAGCCCGGATGCTGTTGTCTTCAAATGCGGCGCAGCTAAGTTCTACAGACACTTCATGCATGGTCGGCTGCACGATTCCGGAAATTTGAAGAAAGTAGCGAAGGTGATAAGTTCGTCAGAATTTCATAATTTTTTCGCCTGCGATGTCATTAATAAAACTTAATGATGGCGGGCAAAAGTTCAAAAATGTTGCGGCATATTAACTACAGAATGCGTTGTACGCTACAGGATGGGCGTACTTTTACTGGTACGTTCAAGGCTTTTGACAAGCACACGAATGTCATTCTTGGAGACTGCGATGAGTTCCGACGTGTGAAACCAGAGCAAAGGCAGCTGATCGGGTGGAGAACAGGGCGCTTGGTTTGGTGCTTCCCAGAGGAGAAAGCCTTGTGTCAGTGACTGTTGAGGGACCTCCACCACCAGAGGATGGTATTGCGCGAGTTCCGATACCAGGAGCATCTGGTGGACCAGGTATGGGAAGAGCAGCAGGACCGGGTGTGCAGTCTTATTCTGCAGGACCATCGCCTGCAGTGGTTGGTCCAGCAAGGGGTGTAGGTGTTCCAGATGATGCAGCCGGGAGGGAGGTCGAATGGAACCACCTCCTGGAGCCCCGGAAATGAGAGTCCCACCTGCGCCGGTGGGAATGAGAGGACCACCACCTGGTATGATGCGAGGTACTCCCACCACCAAGACCGTACTAGTGTGACTATGAGCCAGAACAAGTTAAAGTGCTGGAAAATATCTTCAAGGACAAATGCCAACAAACAAAAGCATTTAAAAATGCTATTCCATGACAGTTTCTCAATTTGTTGTCAATTACCCACTAAAGTAATCTGTTTTGTTGGTAGTATGTGAAGATTTCATTGACATAATTATGTTTTTTGCAAGGTAGAATTAAAAACATAGTTTTCTCAGGTGTTTGGCTGATCCTCAGTGGCCAGGTTTTGTTCTGTTATTGTGGTGAGCACATCCAGGCCATTTTTATAGATGGTGTGGGCAATAAAACCGCACCCGTTCTGTAAATGATCTGTTGAGTTGTTTCAGCTGTTATTATACAAGGCACTAGACTGTTAACCGTTCAGCAAATTTCCCAAACATCACCCACCGTAGCTGCCACGCTGTCTCTCTGCCTAACTCTTGGATTTTGACCTGCAACCGAACACTTTTGCCTATCGATTTGGTTTTGACTGAGCGCCTGTAAATTAGCTGGTCCCAGTTACGTGGCTTTCGTTGGGCGCTGCAGAACTCTCGGGATTACGATTACGATTCTCCGCCGCAACTATTCGGAACTGTTTCAGCGGCACGATCGCTGCGCTTCAGTCAAATTATCCTTCAAAGTCAAGACCTAGCCGGTGACGGATATTAATACTTAATATAGCGCCTTTTAAGTAGAGGCGTGGAATAACTGAGCGAGTATCTTGCCTTGCCTTACCTTACCCTGTCTTGATTACCTTCTCTAGTCTTGCCTTATCTTACCTCACCTTATACAACACCTTATCTTACCTTATCTTTCTTTACCCTAACTTGTTTAGTTCACCTTCCCTTGCCTTACCTTACCTTACCTTGTCTTCATCACCCACCTTCCCTTGCCTTACCTTACCTTATCTTGGTTTGCCTTGCCTTACCCCACCTTACCATACGAATGAGTTGGACACCACGCTCACAAATGCAGCCGTTAATAATTTACTAACATATGCTCTAGAACTATGACAAGGATTCTTTTCCTCATCGCACATCGTACAGTTTCATCATTTATTAGATTGCCATTCTTAATACGAATGTCTTTCTGATACAATAGTCTTTCGTAACGCGAGCGTGATTCTAGTTCAACAAGGTAACGTCACGGCGCGAACAATGAGGAAGCCTACGACGAACTTTAAATCTATTTCTACCCGATAGTGTCAAGAAAAGACTAGACATTACTTCGGCTATATTTCACTGAGTCCTATCTTTCAATCTCTCTCAGAGAGACTCGACTGTAGTTGATAACATCTGAACGCCGACTGACTTCTCTGGCGTCTAAAGCCTAGACTCCTAGTGTAGATGCTGTCTGTAGCTCTTTTGCTTAGCGTTACCTGTTAGATTTTTATTGGACAATATTTATAGAATTGACCTGAATACTCAGTCTGATTGGAATGCTGGCATTCTCGTTGTCTTCAGTGTCTACAGCTTATTCAGCCTGGTCTGTCTCCGTACCTCTCTCTGATTGATTCTGTCTTGCTCGTTTGGTCTCTGCGTGTCCGCCGGCTTGACTTCGTTTCGAACTCCGTCTGTATCTCTTTCTCTGGCTTTACCTTCGCTCTGTGTGGGGCGGTTAATCGCTTGGCAGTTGATTAATATTCCGTCTTACCGTCTGAACGAAACGATCATTTAAACGCTGTACTGTTGGCACTGGCTTCTGATGCAAAGCAGATGCTGGTATCGTAATCCTTATTGTAATCGTAATCGTAATTCCGAGATTTCTACAGCGCCCAAAGAAAGCCACGTCGCGGGGACCAGCTTATTCACAGGCGCTCAGTCAAAACAATTTCGATAGGCAAAAGAGTTCGGTTCCAGGTCAAGATCCAAAAATCAGTCGGAGAGACAGCGTGGTAGCTATGGGGGTGGTGTTTGGGGTTGTACAGGAGAGAGAGATAAGGGGGGAAAGGGGTGTCAGCATTAGCTGTCCACTCTTCCTCCTTATCTCCAACAACGACTACACTGAGTTAGGCTAATAGTATATTACTACTACAACTACTACTAACTTTCATACTTGAGTGCATACTTAAATTAACTCGGTTATAGAACTACCTGGAAACCATTCGGTTACTGTGAACACTTTCACTAGCGGCGACTGTTCTCAATCCACAACGGATGTTCGTGCTGCTACAAGAGAAATTGTGTTAGCGGGCGTTCTAGCCGCATCAGTACCTGAAATCACCAGACATGCCATTAATAATGAGCAAATTCCACAGCGTGGGTATATAACGCACGAGACATCGTCCGCGCTAACGAAACAATTCATCTGATCGTGCAATTCATTCCATCGATGGTGAAGCCTCGTTGGCGTCGTCACTGTTGGCGATGGATTCAGAGCGACTTGGATGGGTTGAAGACGCTTCGAGCGAGATTTGATTAGCGAGGATTAGATTAATTGGCTTAAGATGGATTGAACGGAAGAGTTTGAAGGAGAAAGAGAATAACGTTAGGAACCATTGTTATCCACGGCATAATACTAACATTCGCTCACTTAGGAGTGATTACAAGTATGTATTGTTAATTGTTGTCGTCATCGTCGTCAATATCATCACTGTCAACATCATTGTCGATATCATAATCCTATCAAGCACAGATCGTAGTCGTTGCTGTCTGATGATAACGAGGATGACAATCAGCATCATCATCATCATCATCAACAACAGCAGCAGCAGCAACAACAACAACAACATAATCAACAACAATGTCGTCATCATCATCAGCATCATCATCATCATCGACAACAACAAAACCATTGTCGTTGTCATCATCATCATCGTCATGGCTATCACCACTATCACTATCATCAGCGTTATCATTGTCATCGTCTCTAACAACGACAGCAACATTAGCGACGTCTTTATCAACAACGTCACTGTTGCAAATCGCAACGTCATCGCCGTCGCCTTTATCATAGCGGTGTACTACTTGTCGTTTTCGTCGTCATCATCATCATCACCATCGTCGTCATCAACACCACCATGATCATCATCATCATCATCACCACCTCCATCAT
Organism: Norana najaformis; assembly: GCA_964023275.1. Lineage (NCBI taxonomy): Eukaryota > Metazoa > Annelida > Clitellata > Crassiclitellata > Hormogastridae > Norana > Norana najaformis. The sequence continues at coordinate 9,797,621 of OZ029918.1, read as the reverse complement.
CAACATCACTACCACCACCATCATCATCATCACTACCACCACCACCACCACCACCACCATCATCATCATCATCATCATCATCATACACAACTGCATCGAGGACTAGAAAAGCAAAGGTTCCATTTGTTTAAATTCATTTATGCTTTGTCGTCATCACCACTGACATACTCATTCTCATCATCGTCGTCGTCATCATCATTGATTCGTTATCAATTCATCGAAGTCGTCGTTATCATCATTGTCGCCGTTGCCATCATTATCATCATCTCAGACATCTACAAAACTAGCAACTCAAGACCTCAACCATCGTTAAGTTGCCCCCTCGCTCAACTCCTGGAGCCGCCACTGTCGAAAAGATTAGCCCTCTCTTCGATCAGGATCCTGTGAGCCATTGAAACGTGTCAGGTGGTCCATCATCAAATTTCACTTGTTTTTTTGCGCTGCATTGTACTGTATTGTATTATATTGTGCCATTGTTCTCCTCCCTCTAATCTTCCTTGTCGTCGTAGTCACCATCATCATCACCTGTGGATTGCTAATTTCAGTGGCAATGGCTACTTGTCATCCAATCCGCGACTACATCAGAACCTCCGATGTCTACCTGCTTCAAGGACCCGATCCAACGATAGCACCACACTTGACCACACAACTTCCGGCGTCCGGCGGAAACGCGACGACTAGCGCCGCCTCCGAGTCTCTTCCGGTCACGTGGGGCCACGACTTCGCTGAGGACGTCCTCCACCAAGGAGTCCTACTATTCTGCGCATGCGGACTGGTGGGCAACGTCTTCAATCTGGTCGTGCTCAGTCGTAGGGGACTGGGGTCAACTATGGAGCGCCTCGAGCGGTCGGCCCACTACGGGCTGATGGCCCTCGCCCTGTCCGACGCCCTCTTCTGCCTGTCCGTTCTGCCCAAGTCCTTCGTTGGACACCGGACGTTCGCCTTCGCCAGATATGACTTCCGGATGTGGTACGCCGTAAACGCTGACGGCCTGGTCAACACGTTCATCTTATCGAGCACGTGGCTCATCGTTGCCATGGCGACGAGTCGCTACATCGCCATCTGCCATCCAATCCGCGCGCGCCTCGTCATCGACCGTCGATTCTTATTGGTCACACTGGCCGTCGTCCCGTGCGCATGCGTAATCGTCAACGTGCCGCGCTACTTCCGGGAGCGCGTCGACCGCATTCCATGTGCAGCAGACGACATTGGTCATGAAGTCTTCTATTATTACTTCGTCACTTCCGGTCTGCTCCGGAAGTCGCCACGGCTTGACGCCGTCTATAACTACGCCTACTTCGTTGTCGGGTTTGTACTTCCGTTCTTTGTTCTCGCATTTTGCAATGCCAAGCTGATCTCGGCGTTGCGGCGATCAGTGCGCATGCGCGCGATGAGCTACACCGCAAGTGGAAGGGTGGGGTCTTCGGCGAACCGGATATCGCTGACGCTTATCATTATCGTCGCCGTGTATATGCCGCTGGTCGTCCCGACGGAAGTCTTGGTTTTCTTCAAAACGGAAGCGATCGAGAACGTGTCCTTTGTGCCTGCCTATAACCTGCTCGTCGCGACCTTTAACCTTTTGCAGGCCATCAACTTCTCGTTCAACTTCCTGCTCTACTGCGTCGTCAACAAACATTTCCGGCGCACATTCTTTCGGTTGATCTGCTTCCGGTGTCGAAGAGGACGGCGCCGGAGACACGCCGACCCCATTTCCGGTCAACCGTTCCTGGCCGGAAGTCGTCCGACGTGGATTTCCGTCATATTTCGACAAAGTTCACAGCCAGGATCCATTAGATTCGGTTCCCCTCGCAGAATCGCCTTCAGCAACTAATTTACAGCGAGTTGCATTCTGGGAACAGAGTTACTTACGTCAGTGCGATTCCATTGTCCCACGTGGTTCCGCTTCTTTTCCACAACACTCTATGTAGTTTTTCTTCCAGATGATTTTCTCTAGTTCCATTGTTCTACATAGTTCCCTCTGATTCCACAAAACTCTGCGGTTATTCCAGGTAATTTCATGCGGTTCCACCCTATTGTTTCCGCTATATCTCCACGCTTTTTTTAACAAGACTTCAGATGGTTTCACGTTGTTAGTTATCAAAACTTCCATCTACTGTATAATTTCAGATGTTTCCATATTATTTCACAGCGTTATATCTTGTTGTTCCATGTTGGTGTGTAACCAAAGCTTCAGAATTGTGCTGATGGAAGTCATACCCACAGAACGCTTGTGGAACCGATGAAACGAAATAACCGTAGCACACTGGAAAAGTGGTTGGCAAGTCTATACAGTCGTGAGTCTGAGACACGTAGTTACAATGTTTAATGACATCTTATGGCATTAAAGGCCGTTGACGTCGCCCTCCTCCTTCATCCAAGCTTGGGACTGGCACCACCCGACTGAAGGCAGTGGCGGAGTTAGTTGAGACACGGTTAAGGCTTCGAGGACTTATGAATGATGAGTTAACGAAGCTGCAAAGGGTCACGGACGACCACAGAAGCCCTGAATAAGAAACATGACACCTTCGACACGCGGTGCCTCACGAAGATTCTGCGAATTCCCGACATAAACCATCTCAGCAATATGACATTTAGAAGAACAGCGACGGTTCGGGTTTTTGTCACGGTGCGAAAACGCAGATTTCGTTTTATTCTGGCACGTTACACGTGGCCCAGTAGAAGACAAGGGCACCAAAGAGCTCTATTGGCCACAGTGGGGTTGGAGAAGACCACGATGTCAACCCCAGACCACGTTGGACTAGGGTTGCCGAAAGGGACCTGACACCGTGCACGAGTATTTGACTCCAACCAGCGCGGGAAAAAGGCCCAGTATATAGCGGCTAGGCGGTTCGCCATTGCAACGGCTACGCTCAACCGAGTTTCAGTCAGAGGGGGAGGGGAGAGTTTAAAAGGTTTGTTGATTTTGTGGCGCCATTGATTCACCCAAAACCTCATGCAGTTTCAAAGGCGCTATAGAAGTAGTCTGTTCGGTACAGTTGCATTTCTACTTGACGAATTCACTTGGAAACGGTTGATCTGTTCTCGGCAGCAGAGAAACGTGAAGCCAGACTTATCGGTACCGACTCCGGTTTCCACATGACACCGGTTGTAATTTTCGACAAAAGGCGAAAGGTCACTGAGCGACCTACGCTGATATATAGTTCTACTTTTAACAACAATTTTTATGCATTAAGATAACAGTGTGAGCTGAGTGAACCCACGTGGTGGAATGATGAAATGGTGACATTTTATGCCAAGGTCAGTCGAAATAATTAAAATAATCTCGACCCACCGTCTATCTCTAATCGTAATCTTAAACTCGAGATTTCTGCAGCGCCAAGCGAAAGCTAACTCTAGCCGAGCCCACTAGACAGCCATCGGAACAGGCAGTAGCAGTAGCAGCAGCAGCAGTAGTAATTGTAATTGTAATTTGAGATTTATAAAACGCCTCTTAGAGGATAAACTCAACAGAGGTGCTTCCGACCCGAAAAAGTAAAATCACTGTTGAACCGTACAGTCTTCAGGCGCCTGTGAAACACTGAGAGGGGGAGAGAAAGGAGCTCAAGTCGCAATTCTCGAGGGAGACGATTCCAGCAAGTGGGACCAACGTAGGCGAAGCTTCTGCACTGGTCAGTAGCGGTGCGCATTCGAGGGACAAACAGGAGCTCCTGAGTGGCCGAGCGAAGGGTGCTACGGCCCAGCAATGAGGAGACCAAAGTGCAGAAGTCAATGAGGTAAAGGGAAGCAGAGCCAACAACACAACTGCGCATAAGGGAGAGGATCTTAAAGTGGACACGCTGCTGGACGGGGAGCCAGTGAAGAAGGTCATGGATATAAACGAGATGTGGCCATATTTTGGAATGCCCCAATGAGACAAGCAGCAGAGTTAGTACAGATTGAAGCTTAGCAGTGTTGGCTAACGATAGGCCGGTAAAGATGGCATTACCAAAGTTAACCCTAGTGCAAGTGAGGGCATGGACCAGAGTGGCAGTGGTAGTAGCAGCAGCAGTGGTAGTAGTGGTGGTGGTAGTAGTAGTATTAGTTTCTGTTTAACGGCGCTGTGTCATAACGAAGATGATTAGCGTCTTCTTCATACTGCCACCAACTGTTTAGATTTCTTATCAGTCGCCTATCGCATCCGTCTACTCCGATCTTCTTGAGTATTTTCACAAGATTGCATCAAGTTACTTTATCAAAGGCCTTTCTTTAGTCCATAAAGCTGATGTGTAAACTTTGCCGTATTGTGCTCTTATTTATTTCTCCCTTCCCTCTTCTGAAGCAAACTGATCTTCTCCTATAAGTTAAAAACCTCCTGTGATGCCGTTCAACCTTTTAGTTAATATTTTCAACATCATCTTTGATACATGCTTTAGTAGACTTGTCTTCCTCTGATCACTGTATTCACTTGCATTTGCCTTCTTTTGCAGAAACACCACCACGTTTTGTGTGAAGTCATTCGGCTGCTCTCCAGATGTGCAGATCTGTTGGCATTATTTCACCAATTCTGTTTCTGCCCTTTGTCCAAATTTTTTCAGAATCATTTTTCTTCTACGCCTTCAGACTGACCAGTCTATTGCCTTTTAAACATCCTTTCGGAGCAATCCAGGTCCCATATCTTCAACATCTGCAGGATCCTGTATTCATCCATATCTGCATCTGTTGGTCTATTGTCTTTGTCACAGAGTTCTCCACTGTATTCTCTGTCGCTTTCCTAATTATTTTTCTCCCGCTAACAGGGCTCCTTTGGCAACTTTTATCGTCGTGTTTTTCCGGCTTCCCTACTTCATCAGGTCTTGTATCTTGTTGTATGCCTTGTCGAATCATCATCTCCTGTCGTTGAAGATCTTTCATTGCAGTGCTATGCTCCTCCCACCATTTCTGCCTTCTCTGTGGTTCTCACCAGTTCGTGATTCAGTCATCCGTGTTCTATCTTGCCGTTCTGTGTTTTAATGCTTCACTTTCCTCCTCTTCTTCATTTAAGTTATCATTTCATAATTAAAATTCACATGTACGCCCTGTTTGTTTGCTGTGGTAAACTCTTCTGTCCAACTATTCGTTTCGCCTAAGATGTGATAACGTTCTTCGGTCCTTTGGGGTCATCCATAAAGGACGTCCGCAAAAAATGACCTACTTTGAACCCTCCCTCCTCCCTGGTCCGCATCTGTACGCATTTGGCCATACCCTCCCCCTTTTTTCGGACGTCCGCACTCCAAAGCTAGTGAGCTATAAAAGATCAACATCGTAAAAAACGTAATTAATAAACTACTCGTATTTTATTTAAAAGCACCGTTTTTAAAATGTCTAAGAGTGCATGCTATTTAAAACTGGAATTTAAGTATGCAAGTTTTCTAATTCAATTACTGCATTTAAAACACCAAACACTAAAATCAACGTAATATCTATATTGTTAAATGCTCAGCTTCCAATGTCACCTTTGCTACTGATTTTACTGTGCGACGGGCTGCGGTAATTTGATGCAGACGAGTCGAGGAACGGTACTCTATTACTTATTATACAGGAGTTATCAATTTAAGGTCCTTTTGTCTGCAGGAATCCAGTCCAATTGTTAATGACTGCTGATGTGAGATCCACTCTCCCTCCCACACGCCTTCGACTACAGATGCTGGCTGTTATTAATATAAGGCACGGCACAGGTGCAAGATCGTAGGCGGATTTAGCTATAAGCGCGCGGGGGGGGGGCAGTTCGGGCTCCGCCTCTCGGTTATATGCCGGTGTGGTATGAGAATGTGTCCGGCACAAGGATGTGTCCGGCTCCGCCCACTTCCGTTGCCAGGACAGAACTTCATGACTTGTATGAGATACTGTCCGGCGTGAAAATGTGTCCGACTCAGTCAAAGGACGACGACGTTTAAGTAGATCATGTTATCGTCATATCATAATTACATGGGAAGCATTATTTGTAAAGCGGAAAACTAGAAACCCAAGGAAGGGCAACGCAAGTTCTTTTTTTAGAAACAAAATTCCCGTGCGGAAAAACTGGGATGGAAATCAACTCTTATGTGAGCAGTTTGATTCCTTATTTTTCTCAACATCTCCAGACGTGGCAGTGCCTAGATTATACGGTGTTAAACAAAATTAACGAGCGGAAAATGGGATGCAAGTAAACTCTTTTGTAAACAAACTTTGAATCCTTATTTTTCTCCACATCTCCAGACGTGGTGGTGTATAGATTATAGTGACAGCGGCGTTCATTGCGTGACCTGGTGAACATTGTACAGTACGCGATCTTACTTAATTACAATTTGTTTTAGTCCCAAAAAGGAAAACATCCGATGTGCCTTTTCAGTTGTGGCACGAGAAAACGCGAATCTTTAAAACTTATTTTTTGGCACTTAGAGCATAAGCTTGGGCATATGCAGACTTAAACAGCGCCCAACGAAAGCCAAGTCACAGGGACTAGCTTATTAAATCGATGGGGAAAAGGGTTCCGTTTCAAATCAAGATCCAAGCATCAGACATGGAGACAGCATGGCAGCTATCGTGGATGGTGTTTGGAATTGGAAAGAAAAGAGAGATAAGAGGAAGGAGGGGAGTCAGGATAGAATATGTGAAAGAGGAATTATTTAAGTTTTGAGTGAAAGGCCAATGCAGAATTTGGAAGCGATGGAGCTTGTATGCTGGGTTGATCTTCGGTTGCTGTGATTTCTGAACTTCTTAACAATAACCATTTTTTAAAGTGGTACATTCAGACTGTATATTATCAGACTTTGAATGAGCTGGTCCCTCTGATTTGGCTTTCGTTGGGCGCTGTACAAATCTCGGGATTACGCTATTACATTGCGGTAATAGTTAAGTTCATACATGCTTACACTCCGTATCTGTCATATATTGGGATAATTATCTTGCGTATTTAGTGTCTTTCCCGGACTAAATCTCACGCTCTATTAATAGTTCAGCTTGACAGTTGCTATCTGACGACATCGGTCACGTGAACCAATGACAACAATTTTCGGCAACGGTAGTGGGCGGAGCCGGACACATTCTCATGCCACACCGGCGCCCCTCAGACCTGACCCTTGCATGGTGGGCTGACAGAAAGGGCGCCCCTCTAGATATCCCTCCCCCACGCACGGTACCCTGTTTCAGCCACTGATGCTGCTCCCAGCAAAGGCCACTAATATATGTATGTATGTATGTACATAAACTATGTATCTCGCTATATGTCTAGCGTCTTCCAACAACCTCACAATGGCACCATTAATGGATATCTTACAGCTCTGGTATTAGATGTGACTTAAGATAAGTTGAAAACTTGAAGTGTTTCTGCAGCTGTCTGCAACGGAACATTACTAATGATGAACCAATGCAGAACAGAGTGTCTGCCACTTGAATGAAGTTTAAAGCACTGTAATGTTCATGTAACAAATTTATATGCGGACGTCCGCATAGGCCATAACCCCACCCCCTTGTCCGCATTTGTAAAAATTTGCACGTCCCCTCCCCCTCCCTCCTTGCGGACGTCCTTTATGAACGACCCCCTTGCACGTTTCATTCACTGTTTTCTGTCTCTCCGCCTCAATACGTTGGTGCACTGTGTAAGTTTATGCAAATTCATGTCCAAACTTTAAACGTTTTCCTAGATCAGTGTATCGCAAACTGTGTGTCGCGGCACACTAGTGTGCCGTGCGAGATTTCAGGTGTGCCGCGAGAGAAACCTAAAATTCGCTAGTCTCTTTAATTGACTTTATAAGAAATTATTGCATAAATACAATTTTCGGCTTTTTAATGTAACCCCATTCCACCAAGGAACCTAAGATCGCGACTGCCAGAACAGCTTGCAAAAACGATGAATGAAATCATCAAAGTCGTTAATTACGTCAAGTCAAATCCGTTACGTTCCGGACTTTTTGCTAGCTTATGCGAGGCAATGGATTCGGATCACAAGTGTCTGTTGTACCATACAGACGTACGGTGCCTTTCGAAAGGAAAAGTACTCGCACGTGTTATCGTTCTGCGAACTGAAATCGTCTCCTTTTTTGATACTGTGACTTTTGGTTTTGAATTTCTTCAGGACGACATTTGGTGTCTTGAAGTGACATTCCTCAACGACCTTTTCGAAAGGCTGAACACTTAAATTTGAGTCTTCAAGGTGCAAAAGAAAACATAATCACAATCATGGGGAAACTGAAGGCATTCAACGAAAAGTTGCAACTGTGGATTAAGAATACAAGCAATTCACAGCTTCATTGTTTTCCAGGTATTGATACTTCTCCACACAAGAGCATAATAATGGGGGAAAATAGTGAGACGCTGGAAAATCTCGCTTTAGCATTCGCCAAATACTTTCCTTCACTGGAAACGAATGAGTATGAATGGGTCATCAATCCATTCGTAAACCACGAATGTACCGGTTTGACGATGGCTGAAGAAGAGAGTTAAGAACGATCTGGTTCACAGTGGATCTTTTGCTGATCAAGAATTGTCAACATTTTGGATCTCAATTCTAAGCCAATATCCAGACTTGAGCACGAAAGCAATCAAGTGTTTGCTGCCGTTTGGATCTTCGTATCTCTGCGAAGTTGGATTTTCTGTTCTAACAGAAATGAAATCGAAAAACGAGAGCGACTACAGATGGTGGATGCTGAAATGCGAGTCTGCTTGTCGGCTATAGAACCGGGTCTTGAGTTAATATGCTCTCATTAACAAGCTCATTCATCGCATTAGTGATGATTAGTCAATTAAAAATCTGCTTTAGTTTCGCTATTACTGGATTGAAATGACAAGCCTAAAATATGACAAACTGAAATTATTGCTGTTGGTTTTGTAATTTTAATAAATTTTAATTGGTGTGCCGCGATAAAAATTTGCTCGGCTGAGTTTGCCTGGAGTTTAAAAGTTTGCGAGACACTGTCCTAGATGGATAAAGAGATGGACAAACAGATAAACGGAAGGAGAAGGAGAGAGAGACAGAAGACAGATAGACAGACCCATAGACAAATAGATAAATGGATGGACAAACAGACAGACAAACACAAAGACAAATTTATGAACAGACAGACAGACAGACAGATAAATGGATGGAAAACAGACAGACAGACACACAGACAAATATATGAACAGACAGATAACCAGACAGACAGACAGACAGACAGATAAATGGATGGACAAACAGACAGACAGACACAGACAAATATATGAACAGACAGACAGGCATACATACATACAGAGAGACAGACAGATAAATGGATGGACAAACAGACAGACAGACACAAAGACAAATTTATGAACAGACAGACAGACAGACAGATAAATAGATGGAAAACAGACAGACAGACACACAGACAAATATATGAACAGACAGATAACCAGACAGACAGACAGACAGACAGACAGACAGATAAATGGATGGACAAACAGACAGACAGACACAGACAAATATATGAACAGACAGACAGACAGACAGACAGACAGATAGACAGACAGACACGTACACACAGACACACAAATGCCCAAAACAAACAAAAGCGTGCCAGACAAAAAACCGATCGATAACTAATGACCGTGGGGTTGTCGGCGGTTGACCCAGCGAAGGAGGGACAGAAGGGCGTTGTGGGGGAGGAGTTGAGCGTGGAGTTGACGGAAGAGCAATCGAGAGGCGGAACTGGGGATAATAAGACGCGGGTCGTTCGAGTCGAAACGAGCTTTAGTTCCGCCAAATGCGCCGGATTTATGGTCGTATTTGCCAGCCGGGTAAGTGTGGACTCTCACTCGAGGGTACCGACAGCAACACACAGCTTCCTCTGCCGGCGCTAGACAAAGGCTGGCTTTTTGAGTGAAGGAGTAAATTAATGAGTAAATGCGAGTGAGCGTGTGAGGGAGAGAGGCTCTGCGCAAATGTAAATGTAAACGTTTCTCTATAGCGACAGTATGGCATCGACCCTGCTCATTTCTAAATTAATTAGTAAATGATTCAGCGAACAGAGGAGGAAAGCTGTCAGCGCTATCTGTTTTATCCTCCAATTCTTTTAATCGAAAAAAGACTGACGGACGGACGGACGGACGGACGGACGGACGGACGGACGGACGGACGGACGGACGGACGGACGGACGGACGGACGGACGGACGGACGGACGGACGGACGGACGGACGGACGGACGGACGGACATGGTTCCCATTGCATGACGTTTCAGATCTGCGTTAATAAGTAAGCTCTTAACGGCCAAAAAACGCTGCATAATTTACACCACCTCACTGCCATGGCAACAACATTGAAGGGCGGCAGGTTTTATTCTGTCGTTAGTTGGCGACAGAGATGTCTATTAATACTACATATAAATAAGATCATTGGATGGCGACACACAAGGACTCCGCCACTGCCGTATTCGGGAGGTGCCAGTCCCAAGCCTGGATAAAGGAGGAGGGCGACGCTGATCATCTTCGTTATGACACAGCGTCGTTCAACAGCAACTACTGGCGACTCTCAAGAAATTTTTCAATGCGGTGGTTCACTGAGTGCTTTCGATATCAGAACCGAGTGTACTCCGAACGCGCTGCATCCCACTATGAGACACGGTGCAAGTGTAATAATTTAGCTGCTCGCTGCATTTTCCTATAGAGCAATTACAAAACGTGTTACTAGAATTTGCTTATATTTGCCAAGCGCTAATTTATCTAAATTATGTTATCTTATCCGACTTTGCCTTAACTTCTACATGTAGTCTACCATTACGCCTTACCTAGCTCAACGTTGATTTACCATCCATCCCTTAGGATTACATTTCTTCACCCTACTTTATATTACCCTACTTCACCTTACCTTACTTAACTTACTCTCGCCATACCTAATCTTATCTGTCTAAATGTTAAGATCTACCTATCTAAGTGGCACATGATACTAGCATGCTAAAGGTCCAAGGCAAATCGGGCAACGGTTTCGCAGTCACAAGTATCGGTGCAAAACTTTAATTGTTGGAAGACACCTAGTTTGAGATACCCACGCAAACGGACAGCCAAACCTATTCAGCTCTTACGTTACCGGCTTCATAGTTTACACCGCCTTTCGCTAGGTGTCGCGCTCGACGACACCTTTCGCTACGTGACGCTACATTACTGTCGTCGCAAACTAGAGATTGATGTTCCTGGAACTGGGGCTTTACCATGTTGTTACTTTACGGTTTTACTACGTGGCCGTTTTGAGGTTTGGGTCTAGTTAGGTTCCGAAGTTCGACTTCAAAACATTTTACGTTTGCTTTCCATCTTCATCAATTCGAGAACCATCCTTTGGTCGACGCACAGAATCTAAAACTAGCGATTAAAAACTCAACATTCGATATTTACTTTTATTATTCTCGACCTGATCTCCCATATTGTTCGAATCCCAACATCAACCCCACTTTAAAACCGTCACGACTCTAACCAATGTCGAAATGGCTTCCATTCTATTTTAAAGTATTATTTTGCAAAACAAACAGTCGTGAGTTAATGTAAAAAAATGTTAAAAACAAATTTCTCGATGATACAAACTGAACTGCACCCAAGAAACCAATAAAGTACTCAAATATTTACTAAGTACTCGTATGTAATAAAGTATGCGGAAAAAGGGATTTTGCAAGGGAAGTGCAGTTTTGACTGGACGCACACTATCTGGTATAAAGACACTATCTGTGGCCCACGTACAGTCAGTCGTGTGTCTGATTACTACAAGAAGCCATGCTGAAGTTAAACATACCCCATAGGCCCCTATGAGCAACAGTAAAGAGTATGGAATTAACGGAGTATAGTAACATTACTCTGAAAGTACACAACAAGACGAATTGCCAGGGAAACTAGACACCAAAGGACAAAGCAACTGTAGGATAAGTACACAAAACTAAGCGCTTGCAGCATAACATACCAACAGAACTGAACAAAGTACTTTTCGGATAAAGGATCTACACAAATGCCAAAAGAACTAAACACTCAATGAATTAAGTATCTACGAGGCCGGAGTATCAAAAATGAATGTACTTGAGAAAGTACAAATAGTTATCCATCATAACGGCCAACACGAGAGCTTAAAAACAAAATTAAAGGTTAGATTACTCAGAAGAGGCTAACTATCCATAAATTGGCCTTATAGTTAAAATGACCAGACGGTTAAACCATTTATTAGGATATATTAAGCTTGCTGGTTCAGGTAATAACTTTAAGATAGGGTAAGACAAATCAAGTGACACCTCTCCCTTGGTAGGGTAGGCTGAGGCAGTATGCTCATACACTCTATTCTGACTTAAAATGGCCAGATTTACAAGATCAGCAAAATGGAGACAAAAATTTTAAATAATCAAAATTATGATTGCAAACAAACATAAAATGACAGTGACTAAATTATGATGTCCACCACAGAACGACCTTTGAACTTTGCGAGGCAGTGTTCTTTGCGATGACAGAGAGGTGTTGCAAAATGTTCAGAATCACCTCTAGATGCTAATATCTCTTTGACAAATGGAAGCTTCGTTGGCTCTGCATCCTACAGGAAGCAAGGGTCACACATATAATACAGATACATGAATCAGATACATGTAGCTTTGTTAGGATAGAGATCCGACTATCCGTCCATTTCTCTCTTTCTGTCACTCTTGCTTACTCTGTCACTGCCTGTCTTTCTAAGTAGGCAAGTAAGTAATATTCTTTATTAGCATGAGACAAACGCCCACCCACTATTCACAAACCACAATTCACACACAAGAGTAAAGAAAGAAAGCAGAATGACAGAAAAAGTAACAATCAAATAATGCAGTATAACAAATGTAAATATGAATGTAAATGTACATGTTTTTCTATAGTGACCTTATGGCCTCGACCCTGCTCATTTTTCAGTGAGATCCTAGCTCAAGATTCAAATCTCTGAAATAAGCCATAATATGATAGTTTCTGCCTGTGTATCACTATGTTGTTTCTCCGTCTCAGTTGACCTTGCTGCCTCTTTCCATCTGCTTCTGTTTTTTGGCCTCTGTCTCCCTCTCTCTCTCTCTCTCTCTCGCTCTCTCTCTCTCTGCTGCTTCTCCTCATCCTCCGTGTTGGTGTCTTGCTTTGTGAGAGTGCCGACAAACCAGTTTGTTTATATATGAGTATTAGCTTTCTGTAACTGAATAATAAATGACATTACCTTTCCTGACATGATATTACTTTACCTAATCTAATCTTACCTTACCTGAGGTGATCCTACCTTAACCTTACTTTATCTTACTTACAAGACCTTACCTTACATTACTGGAAAGCCCACCAGAAACAAGAACCACGAATTTACCTTATCTGAAACTCCTTACATCCATAACGCAGCTACAAGACTGAATAACAGAAATGTCCTCGTAAACGTCACAAGGTTTCCTAAAACACGAGACAAGCTTTACAAGTTTTGCTAATAAGACTTTAATTAACCTTATTAAATATCTAAAAAGCTCACTAATGCATTTGCCTTTCACTCCTATGTATGCCGTTCTAAAGAAATCATCTGATTTCCAAGACCAGAAAACTTCTTCTAAATGGGCAGGTAATAAGTAGGAGACTGATAATTTAATCTTTCATTACCCTACCCTATCTTACATCAGCTTTCAGAACCACGGTAGTTGAGATAGCATCTGTTGAGATAGCATCTGTTACTAAGAATGAAGCATAACACTTGCTGAGAAATTTATCAGTAATTATGTTCTATACCTTTAAAAAGAACTGTGATTACCATACCAGTTTTAACGTGTATGCACTATTAGCAGTTGCAGAAAAACCTATAAGTTGCTGTAAACAATACTGTGCTAATTACCACACAGTTCATGCAGTGTTTACCATATCACCTGCCTGTGGACATGCCACCCACCCGAAGATAAACGTTTATACAGCATTCCTTTGAGGTATTTAACACATATGTACAAACGTATTAAGCAGGAACATCATGACGATTGTGCAAAAACCTTTACCAGCGTTTTTTCTGGACTTGACTGCCTTTCCATCTGCAAATAGTAAAAGAAAAGATAGATGCTGTTTACTGCCTGTAAATCCTATTACACTACATCACATTGCATTAAATCCTATTACGTTACCCCCTATTCAATTTGGCTAAATTGCATTGCATTCTATTACCTCATATTGATCCGTGTAAATTTCATTTACATTTCTATACCATTCCATAATTCCACGACATTACATTGCATTCAATCCCATAATCAGTTCTTTTACATTTAATTCCAATAAATGGCACTGCATTCCATTACCTCACAGTTAATTACATTACCTTTGAGCACATCTGAAGAGTCTATTTCGAGGTTGGACTATATAAATTCTAAATTACAATTACATGTACCTTAATTTCCATAATATTCCATTCCATTTCGTATTAATACATAATATTAAAGTTAAGTCTTGCAATGGTGTTCAATGCAAGCTTGCGGCCTTCCAAATAATAGCACATGGGTGTAAAACTGACTCATAGACAAAGCATCCCGCAATGACCCACCAAAGCCTAACCAAAAATCTTGGTGACTAAAGTGGCAAGACCAGCCGACTAGCTGGTAGTCACTGAATGGCAAGACAAGCCAAACTTCTGGCAATCAGTGAGTGGCAAGACATGGCATAGTGCTGGCAATCAGTGCAGCCGGATTTGAACCCCAGTTAGACGCTCCTCAAATGGAGACTGACACTACCTGGTTTCGACTGAGGCTTTGTTTTCTCTTCTTTTCTCTGTATCTCTTTCTCGACATGCTCTGAATGCTGGTTGGCTGAAAAGACATGGTAGAAGTCGGCAATATAATAAGTGGTATAGAGACAGCTCTGAATTAAGTGGTTCCGATGGCCCCTTAAGTCTTTAGGTTTGCCCTGTCGATACCTCACCAGTAGCACATAGGCTCCAAGTTTCATTTGTAAAAATTCAAACTGCCCCTGTAATTTCCTGTTATTGTTTATTCAATACTTAATCAATCATAAGCACGCCAAAACATTGACTGATTGATTGACTGATTAACTGGCTGACTGAATGACTGACTGATTGATATGTTGATTGATTGATTGATCTGTTGATTAACTGAAGCCTCTATTGATTCAACGTTGATACCAATTATTAGATATTAAAACAAATCATATCTATAAACAAAACTATCAATCAAAGAACTGCTATAAAGACTGTCAATAAAAGACAGCAAAACGAGGACTGGCAATCAAACGCAGTCACAGAGATAGACAGAGCCAACCAAATACAGCCAAATACGGTCAGTCAAACCTAAATCTGCTGAAAGAAATGATACGAACATCAATCAAAAACCAAATTACTGCACTCAGGGAGGAAAGGACACTCAATCAGAGAACAGGTCTTTGCACATCTGTCGTCATTTATCCCCGTAATTTATCAAACAGATGCATAAGGACACCTGTTTTCGTCAATTATTACAAAGAATTCCTCCCCTCTCTCTCTCCCCCTTTTGACTGAAACTCAAACCAGATATTAGATGCAATAAAAACAGAGCAAAGCAGCAGAGGAAGAAGAAAACGTTTCTCAGACATACATTAGCCACCAACCGGAACACGCCCAGGCATATACTGTCTAGTAACAAAAACGCCCCAGTTCAAGCCTCCAGTATACTTAAACTGATGTCTAGTAACAGCAGACTGCTAGAACATTCTTAGACTAAACCTGTCTGATAAAATGGTAGTTAACGTGACTAAAGATATGTTCAGTTATCAGTACCTATTTACTTACTTACTTAAATTTACATAGCGCCCGTAGAAGAAGAAGCGCAGTAAAGTAAGCTTAAAGTAACCCTAGAAGTACCCATATGTATAAGTGTTAGTGACTTCAATTTTCTTAGCCCCCAAGAGGTGCATGGCCACCCCTCTCTCAACTCTTAATTTTCAAACTAAAAGTGTACAGTCAGTGTCCTCATGCTATGGCCGATTTCGCTAGGGCCTTATTCCAATGCGCAAAAATTCGCTGTAATGTATTCTTAGTCAGGTAAATGTTTTTAACCTTGACCCTACTTAGATTTTGCAGGTCACACAGTGGTTTCTTCTTTCTCATCAACGTAGAGCATCTTGCTGTCATCACATTCAGCAGCATCAGCAGCATCAGCAGCAGCATCAGCAGCAGCAGCAGCAGCTGATGAAGAAAATGACCCTTCAGTCTTAGCCAGGTTACAGCACTATATAAACTGTTTTATCATTATTATGAGTACGAAATTAATATTAATAATATTACTATCCTTATTACTACTATTTTTAATATTACAGTAACTATTATTATTCTATTTTTTATACCAAGGTGTCATGCACCCAAGGGTTCAGCAAAAATCAATCTGAACGGAAGAAACTGTATTTGAAACCGTCACAATTCATCAATATCTGGCAGTGAAAAGGTACTAAGGAAATTGAAAACAATATTGTTGTTGTTGTTGCTGCTGCTGTTGTTGTTCTTATTATTTTCTCGCCACATTTGTGACTGCTCTTACCAGCAATAAACCTCAGAGTAAATACAGTAAGACATAATGTGGTCAGTTAAGCTGGTAATCAAATAATTGTCTAATCCAATCAGAACAACTCCATAGGGCCATTGCATTAAGCACTTAACGAAGGATCACTTCCAGCTAAAATCGAGGTTTTAACATCATCAACGATAAGTGAGTCAAAATCCAGGGACCAATTCAGCTGTAGTAAAGCAGGATGGCAACCGTCCCCCACTGGGACGGGAAACCATCTGACTGTGGCACACATCACCACACAAATGGAATCTATAAGCGCATCTACGCCACGACATATTTGTTTAGGTGTCTTTCATCTGCAAACTTCCCTTTACCCCTCTCCCTCCGTAATTATTTCCGTCCCGGTCTCCGGGAAAACTATGCCACGCAACTGTTTCATGTTAAAGTATTTCCGACTCGGGCCAGACAGTCTGACAAAGTTATGTAAGTTCCGCTGGATCATCTGGTTGTATGGATGGTTCCTTTCCCACACAAGTGCCTTGTCTCCAACATAACCACGCGGCCCTGGAACGCGTTCAACCTCTCATCTGACCCCCGTTTCCCGGCCAGAATTCCTTTTCCAGGCTTCGCTTGAACCAGATTAGTAAATCGGTGACGAAGAAAAAACAAATACTGGAAAGGTGTTGTCTCAGTCGAGCGACCCGTCAATGTGGAAATGATTAGGCAGTGCTAATGAAGGAAGCATTCTCTGGCTTTTGCCGCCCATTTTTGGGGTATGGTGATTAGGGATGTCAATGGCAAAAACACAGCCGATAACCATAGATATAATATTATTGGATACAGCATACAGCCAGATGTCTGAAGCTAACATCTATTTTAGCCAGTGACGTCATAGGTGGCAGAAAGCAACCTATACATTGAAAATATAGAGAAATACTTGTTTTTATTGCGAAATTTTTGTAAATATATGCTGTGTGTTTAGGCTAGTGGTAGAAAATGAGGCATATATAATTATATTTAAAACTATACAATCCAGAATTTGAACGGTGAAAATTAATAGAAAGAAGTCTACTGCAAAATTTATAATAATAAAATAGATTTAATAATATAGTAAATGTTTATAGAATAACAAATCAATAATTTTGTATAATAACAAACCAATTGTAATATCGTGGGAAATTTAGTATAAGTTAACAAATTAATTTCAATATATGTATACATAACAATAATAATAATACTGGAATTTGAAAAAGTTTGAAATTTGTGTACAATTAACATGCCTATGGAACCAAATGATGTAGCCCTGTTTATAGGTCTACAGCCCATCAATCATTTATATGCACTATCAAGATCACATGCATAAATAACAACTGTATTTTGCACAAAGCAAAAATTGTTCAGGAAAATCAATAAAACTTGATTTTTTATCATTATTCTAATGATATAGATAACCATCGCCTATCAAGTGTACACACGCAACTGAACTTATGTTCGATTTAATGAATCTATTGATCCTTAAAATAAGTTTGTTAAATTGTTTAGAACTTGGTCCTGTGGAGTGTAATTATTTCTGCACTAGTATACAGTGAACCTAGACATCAATATAAGAGTCGATAATTAAATTAGTCAGCAAGACCACACGATTGTTTGCCACTGGCAAATCTTAAATGTGCGATTTCTGACAGATAAAAAGCTGGTTTCCTGCCACGTTTTTGAATTGCAAATATCGTGGTTGACACTTTTCATGAAGTCTTTTAAACAGTTTTATCTTCTTGACACTGTGTGTTTTATAAATTTTTCTGCATTATCCCGCAGATTGTGATTAAATCTGCAGACATCTTTAACAGATGACCACAACTCTTCTTGTCCATTAGCATATCTGTCAATTTGTCATCAGTTACTGTTCTACTGCAAGCTGTACAATGGATGAGTACAAACGTTTCTGGTAATAAAACCACCCATGTACTTCATGACTTCTTCAGAATATTCAGACATTTATGTTGGTGACAGACAAAACATGTCTGAATTATCACATTGTTCCATGGGTTTGGTTGCTTCTGGGATACTAGTTACTGTAAATTCATCGTTTTCCAGTTGCCATTTTAACTGATTCATAATCCCAATGAACTTGAAATATACACATATGATTTAGTCATTGTCGCTAAATATACACTTGAACTAGTCACCTGAGTTTTGATAAAATACCCTAAACTTTCAATCGATCACAGGGGATAATCGTGAAAATCTGCGCCATTTGCCACCCATGACATCATGTGGCCTAGGGAGACGGTTGCTTCAGTTCAAAGTTCAGATCTCGCCTGCGATCTGGCTTTCTGCAACCAATGACGTCATTTGACCTACACCCGCCATCCAGGTTTATCACATCCATGTTGCAGACTTGCCCGCTCAATGCAGAATTCAAAAGTCTGTGACTCATAAATGTTTCCAACAGATGTGAATAGACTGGTTTGTGTAAAATAAACACATGGAAAGCTCAGTAATAGAACTGGGGCAGAACCAAGTTGGAGAATCTGATCTAATTCTAAATGCAGCATTCGACTCTAATTCCAAATAAAAGTACCTGACCTCATTCTAAACAAGACATTACCTGATTCTAAAAGTGGCTCACATCATTCTAAAGAAAAGAACCTAACTTCATTCTAAACAAGACATTACCTCTTTTTAAATAAAAGTACCTGAACCCATTCTAAACGAAACATTACCTCTTTTTAAATAAAAGTACCTGACCTCATTCTGAGCAAGACTTTACCTCATTCTAAAAGCACCTCACCTCATTCTAAATAAAAGAAGCTGACCTCATTCTAAACAAGACATTACCTCTTTTTAAATAAAAGTACCTGACCTCATTCTAAGCAAGACATTACCTCATTCCAACTAAAAGAACTTAACCTTAATCTCCAAACCTGTATATGGGCTTCCGGGAAAGAGGCATGCCTGCATTTTATTAACCACACATGTTCTTCCTTTACCTGGTTCATGGTGCTGCTGAGTTTCCTCCATGTCCTCCTTTGGCACCACATTTTCCTCCACTGGGGGCACTGGCACTGTGGAATGTTGATGGTGCACAGGTTTTTTCGAAGGAGGGGCTAAAAGAAACAGACACACATTAACTGAGAGTAAATTGGACTGGAAGAGGACCTGGAACTACTTTTCACTCACTCACACGCTGATTGATTCGCTGACTCACTAACCTACTCACCTGATTCATTCATTTATTCCGGGCATTTATACGGCGCCCCTTGAATGCTCACCTGCATTTGCACCTCTACATATCTGTCCTTTGGTAATTTACCGAAGACGCTATATAAATGCCCCAATATTTTGCCAAGCTATTAATGACCAAGCTACTAATATAGCTTGGTAATGTATCTGGACAGTTATATAGCGCATTTGGAAGGTAATACTGAAGGTGCTATACAAATTTGAATATATGCTCCAGCAGTTTTAATCGAACTATGAAACCTTGGTGGCCATTAACTTCGGTAAGAGTGCATCCTGAAACTTTATATATATACTTCACAGTGTATCCGGTTCACTTTTCCCGATTTTGCCCCAAGTCCCCGGAAGGGCTCGTGGTCAATGCCATCATCTATAATAGCTGTTTCCAACTTGTCCCAGGCTGGGAATCATGTCCGAGTTTTTCTAAGAACCAGTAGTTGACACCGATAACACATTGGGTCACATGAGGTGTATACCTTAGCCTGGACGTTTTTTAGAAACAATATGGCATTTGTCATTTTATAGCGCAAGACAAACACAGGTTGCATTTCCCGGATGACTGCGAACGTCTCTCGGGTCTCATCGGATGATGCCAGCCCTAGCCATCCATGTGGCTTTGACAGTCACATCATTTGCCTCCTTATTATATAATAGTGCTGCATAAGTGAAACGCTGCTACAGTTGGATGAATGGCAGTTTTACACGGAGCCTCCTCTGAAATGGTCGGCTGATGCATAGTAGGGGCCGTGACGGTCTTTAAATCACAACTGACAATTGCCATCGATTGCTGCTTGTCATTATACACTGCCGTTAAATAAATAAATAAAAGCAATAAACATAAAAATATAAGGGGTACTTGAAGAGTAGCCTCTGAGAGGATTCCAACAGCCGATCATGAGTCAGGGAGTCAAATCCATGTCCGAGAAGAAAGTCGTTTCGAGATTTCAACTCCACTTGTGCCATCTCACCAACTCAGTTATAATGAGTACATCGACCACACATTGTTAGTGGGAAGATCAGGCGGCGAGGGAGAAAACTGGCCAACCGCCCTCACATGGCGAGGCTAATAGGAATTTTTCTATGAATTTTTAAAGTTCCAAGAAAACTAATGGAAAATGGCTGGTCTTTACACAAATTACGGAAGTGGTCATCTTTCCAACGATGTTTGAACTCAAGGTGGTGAACTTTTATAGCGCAATTCTTTAACATCACGTCAATGCACATCTAGTTTATGGTCACAACAGACTATTTGTTTCAATGTTGATTTTATTATGCTGTGTGTGACCACTTCCGGATGACAAGAGGGTCGT
Source organism: Norana najaformis (assembly GCA_964023275.1). Classification (NCBI taxonomy): domain Eukaryota; kingdom Metazoa; phylum Annelida; class Clitellata; order Crassiclitellata; family Hormogastridae; genus Norana; species Norana najaformis. Next base: position 9,776,670 of record OZ029918.1, on the reverse strand, counting down.
TTTGTGCTTTAAAGCTTTGATACGCTACAAAAGTTCACCACCTTGAGTTCAAACATCCTTGGAAAGATGGCCACTTCCGTAATTTGTGTAGTCTTACGCATATCGAAAACCTAGCCTGTTGGAATTCCTATATCGTTTCATGTTAAACTTTCAGTGCAAAGCGAAAACGTGACGTGGAATTTGTGTTGCACTGAGAAACATAGGAGTATTACATTTAATTAGTATTATATTTACTTTCAATGCAAAGCAAAAAAGTGACTTGGACTTTGTGTGGCACTGAGAAACATAGAAGTATTACATTTAAATTTACAATACATATGAAGCTGTTTGATCTTCAGTTCAAATAACATTCAACCCCGGTACCAACCCTGGGAGGAAAGATGTAGAAAGGGGTGCAATAAATGAGCAATTACCTTACTCTACTTGATCCACAGATTATCTACAATGCCAAAGGGTGTTTCAAACAAGGCCGTGTCATTCGGTACTAATGGCCGACAACGCTGGGTTGTGTCAGGAATGCTTTGACAGCAGTTGATAATAAAGGTACTCTTTGAAGAAGGCCACCCTGTTGACCTCACTGTGACCCTGCTGCCACTGGGGTCTACTTCCAAGGACCACAAAATGAGGCAGGTCTGTTTATAAACTGGCTAGGGGCATCTGGGTCCATAAAATTGTCAATTAGGAAGTGCTTGTGACTTCGATTGGAACCAGTGGGCAAAAGGGATCCCTATGGTGCCTTGAAAGGGCAATACTTCTAGTTAAAACTCAGACTGAAATTATTTTATTTGCTTTCTTATGGTACTAAGTATCTGTTATATAATAGGCAAGTGTATGTCATGCTAAGCTGTTGCTGTTATGCTATGGTTAAACAATTGTTATATTGTTGTTAAGCTTTTGCTAAGAAACCGTTGAACAGCTTCAAGTTACTCTAAGGATGTTGTTATAATTGTTATTACCATATTTTAAAGGTGCTGTTACCGTGGGTGCAAGAAAAGGTTTTTGGGTACAGGATCTCTTTGCCAATCATCTTTTCAGCTCAACAGTCACCAAATTCAAGCGTCATTTTCCCCCAGAAAAGCTCCTTCCTCTCCCCTGGAGACGCCAGACCAACCTGAAACGAAGAACGAGATGTTGTTCCACTTGGAGTGTTCCACTCCATCCACCCGGTTGAAGGCAGAACACTTGACATCCATCTGCTTACGTTCCCAGCTCGGTTCAATGATGACGGCCGCCCATCCGTGGCCGCTGACGGCATTCGGTAGGTTGGGGTTGAAGGTCACGGTCGGGGTCGGGTTGCCCTTGGCAACGCACTTGAGTTCCTCGCCAGCAAGAAAACTGTCCTTGTCTGGGTGGAATTTGGGCTGATGCACAGCATCTGTAAAAATAGTCATCAAGCGTTGCCGTCATCATAATCGTCATCATCATCAACATTTTGGCCCTATAAAAATAGATTAGTCATTGCTGTTCAATCTACCATCATCGCCATCATCATCACCGTCGTCGTCATCGCCATCATCATCATCATCATCATCATCATCATCATCTACAACAACAACTTCATCATACCAGTAGAGACTGTTCGAGTTATGTGAGTATTGTTTGTTAGTGAACGTTTTTTGCAAATGAACTTCACCCTCACTCTCTGTCCGACGGCACTTCCTGTGCCACAACATTTACAATGGGCACTAAATACAGTATTCGTCCCAATCTCGTGAAACCGTTTAACGACCACTGCAGAACCTTTCGGGTTTGCTCAGCAAAAGGACCCACATGGTCTGGTGATTGTTTATTTACAGTCGACGAAAGGGGTTTTCGCACAGCGAGGCGTCAGTTTTAAAAGCGGTTGATCCATAAATCAGTGGCGCGGTAATACTTCCCTAGTGAACTTCATAACATTATGAATACATCCTCTGTCACGACGAATAACACCGGCAAGTCACTATAAAATAAATGTCACACTCCCATTAACTACGATTGCGCTATAAAACTCTCCTATTATAATAACAACGTAAAACTGATTGCAGTTTGACCTCTCGCTTTGAATCGTTAAATGTACGTGTTAGAAACTCCTCTGAAAGGTCAATATGGCACCTTGAGCAAGCAACCGCTTAGTAAAGTTTGATTAAAGTTTGTCCTTGGTGCGAACTACCCATATTTGAAAAGTGTTTGGTCGAAAAGATAGAGAAATGTGTCATAAGACTCCTCTGTTCCAGGAACCAAGAGAATCGTAATCTCGAGATTTCTACAGCGCCCAACGAAAGCTAAGTCGCTGGAACCAGCTGACTCACAGATGCTCAGTCAAAACAAAATCGATAGGCAGAAAGTGTTCGGTTCCAGGTCAAGATCCAGAAGTCAGGCAGGCAAAAAGTGGGACGGCTACGGTGGATGGTGTTTTAAATTGAAAGGGAAAGAGAGATAAAGGGAAGGGGAAGAATCAGGATAAGATTTTTGGAAAAGTAACGTTTTAAGTTTTGGGTGAAAGATCGGCGCAAAAATTGCAAGAGGTGAAGTGTTGGTGCGTTCCTACGATGGGTTAGATAATTGTCGTAATTCTGGCGGGAGTTTATTCCAGAGGGGTGGAGCATCTATGGCTATTAAGCGATTTTCAGATTTTAAGGATGAGGTGACAGGAGGGCGAAGAAGTGTTAGGACAGAAGAGGATCGGGGTTGAACGGAGTGATTGGATTGTAAATAACTGACGAAGGAAGCGGCCAATCTTGAGGCTTCCTTGGAGAGAACGGACACAATGGATACAGATAGTACGAAACTGCCATTTTACCTCGAGAGTAAAAGAGGAAGTGATGTGGGTAGCTCTGGGCGTAGAAAGGGGCTGGAGTCACCCTTATCTCACTAAGTTATGCACAGACCACGACATAATGCCACGTGATTTTACCAATATAAGCAATGAAATAAATATGTATATAGCATCCAGTAAGATTGGCTACACAAACCATATCGGACAGACGTGTACCATACAGAATTCGTGTGAGTTAGCAATAACAAAAATAAATACATAAAGTAACTTCAGTGGCGTTGGTGTATAATTCACAAATAAATGGCAAATCAAACTGAAATTTAAGTCAGTATGCTGAATATCATCGTATTGCGGTGAAGAGACAGCAGTGGAATAGGGCCAACTTTTAGCACGGCATGTAAAAGTTACAAGAGCGTATGAGTATCTTAATATATATAATATCTTTGTATATGACGCTGGAACGTGGTGGACAGGATACAAGGGGCATATATGTACGTACAATTTACAAATAATAATAATTTAATTTGAATAATATCTTAATAGTTTCAATAATAGTTTTGATAATAATAGTTTTACTGTTAAGTTGTTTGGTTTGCTTACATTTGTTTCAAACGTGTTAAAGATTAATTTTATTAATTCAGTTTAACAATTAAGAACTTCAGATCAAAATCCATTCCCGGCCGCTAACCATCAATTATTTGCATTCAGCTTCTTGCTTATGCATAACCTAGATCTAGTATGTCACACGGTACCTACAGGTAACATTCATCAAGATGCTGCACTCGTGAACAGTGCTACTGAGGGTCATTTGGCACCGGAACTTGGCGCCATCTTGTCGGTGCGAAGCGTGAACCTCGACAACCTTCTTTGCGAACCGAATGTCATATTCGTCAATGCTTTTGACCATTTTTTCGTCTTCGTACCACTCGAGAAGTGGCTGCTTTCCAGAAAATGACATCTCGCAGGACAGAGACGTCCGCTCACCGGATTTCAGATGCCCGTTGCCGGAACAGGTGGGAATTTCTGTTGAACAGGTGAACACACACGCACACGATGTTTATGCTTTAATCACTTTACACACTATGTTCCGCTAAGGACTTGCAGTGTAGAGACTGGTGTCATTTGCTTTTTGGTGCTTAGGTATTTTTCTCCTGTTTTCCCGTGGTTGTGTTGTTTGCAATTTTTCTGTATTTCTGTGCTGAACATTACTTGGATTTTGGTGTATTTTTTATATATCTTTCTGCTTTTTCTAATTTCTTTAGATACTGTACCGTTAGGTAAAGAAAAGAGGATCCCACCACTAAGAGGTTCTTCAGAAGCAATTTATCAATGTGCAGATACTAAATGATTATGTGTTACAGCAACAATGATTGGTTCCATTGCGTTACTTTACATTAAATTACAATATCAATGCACAATGCGTGGGCTGCTGGGATGGATTAGAGCATGGAAGGGAGGGTAAAGAAACCCTAACGAGGGATAGGTGATAAATGGTAGAGTTAGCAGAAGATTAAGCAACAAAGGAATTTCAATGAGAGGGCAGAGCAAGAAGCAAGAGTATTTGAAGACAGTTGTAGGACAAAGCAGTTGTAAAATAATCTTCCCATCGAGATCAGATGTGCAATTCATTCATAAGGGACCCACTTCTACCTGCAACTGTATAGACATAACTATATGCAAATGTATACAATTATGCATGTGAATGTGTGTTTGTGTATATATATATGTATATGGATAATATTATTCTATACATTCTAGTGGCATATATGGCCGCTGTACAGCGTAGAAGGCTTGCTAGGCAGATTCAAGCAGGTCTTCTGTTGACAGAAGTTCATCTTGAAGGTCACCCTTAAGCGTTGGTTACAACCGGATGTTCTTGTTGACTGCTCTTTACTGGGCCAATTAGTAATGATTACCTATTTAAACCCAAGCTACTCAAGTAGCCCAATCTCTTCTACTATTATGTCATGTACCTTGGTAAATTATGGGAAGGTAAACCACAATAAAAGGTGAAGGTAGAATATGGCAATCCCTTACCTCTACAAAGATCAGTTTTTGGATGAATTATAAGCAGTGTGATACGTGTCATAAACAGTTACATATTAAAGTAAATGGTATAGGTCTCACCACTAATTTAGGCCTACATACGTCTATAGAAATTTCTCCTAAGAGAAAGAAAGAAGAGGAGGGAGGAGAGCAGGAAGAAGAACAGCAGGAACAGTAGGGGGTTGAGGAGATAGAGGAATGTGTCTGCATGAACAAAAGATAAGATCAGATTAGATTAGATTTACATGGCTCAATTGGAGCACAACAATACCATAACAGATTAGATATTACATTAAATAAATAAGATTAGATTACATTAATCTAATCTAACATATCAGAATAAGACTGCATTAAATGGACGGTTGGACTGGAAGAAATATGAATTAGATTATATCATATTTCAACAATTACATTATTGGTGTGAGCATGATTTTTTCTCATGATTCTGCTTGTTTTAAGTGTGTTTATATTGGAAGTTTCCGTGACGTCATGCTGATGAGTCATTGGGTTGTTGACATGTTTGTGATTGGCTGGCCCTGCATGCAGGCGAGCAGACTGTGTGTCTTTTCTCGGGTAAACACTATGCTACGAATTGGGAAAATCGAGTCTGACACCTTATGATTGACACTTCGAAAGATCATTGAATATGATGGTACTATATTCGATTATATTAGATTACAATTAGATTAGCTAAGATTGGAATGATATTCAGTTAATACCTCCAATGGTAAGATAGTAGTGTTTCTTGTGGATCTGATCCCCAACTTGACTCTTGCATGTGTACTGTCCCACATCGTTGTCCATATCGAGGTCCAAGACGGTCAACGTGAAGTTCTGGCTCACCCGGAAGTTCTTATGGTTTTTGTGAGTAGCAAGCACTGCGAAATGTGGATTGTCCTGGCTGCTGAAAATCTTCTCCGGCTTTTCCTCTGAACCCCAGACACGGTCGACCCATTCCACGCTGGGTTCCTCTGAGGAAATCGGAACATTACATTCCAACCGGACCGTGCCTCCTATTGTTCCAAAAACTGAAACCTCCCCAGCAACCACCACAATTGCAGCCGTTCCTAACACAAACGACAATTAGTGGTATTATTAATATTTTTAATAATTTTTAAAAGAACTTTTACTGTACTATTTATGATTGTAGAGCGGGTTTAACAGCATTGTTTGGAGCTTATCATCATCATCATCATCATCATCATTATTGTTCAAAACTAAAAATGCTAGTATTCCAAGTATAAGATATTATTATTATTATTATTATTATACAAAGTTCAATACTTTAAAAAACTTGTCAGTCTATTATTATTATTATTATTATTATTATTTTATTATTATACAAAGTTCAATACTTTAAAAAACTTGTCAGTCTATTATTATTATTATTATTATTATTATTGTTATTTTATTATTATACAAAGTTCAATACTTTAAAAAACTTGTCAGTCTATTATTATTATTATTATTATTATTATTATTATTATTATTATTATTATTATTATTATTAGTGTAGTAGTAGTATTAGTAGTAGGATTTTTATTATTATATTATTAATATTATATTGCTAGTATTGTTAGTGTTGTTATTTTTATTATTGTTATTATATTTAACCCTAAGGAAAAATCCAGTGTGGAAAAATTATCCAATACAAGGGAGGTTGTAGTTCTACAATAGTTACTCTTTGCAGATGTCTGGCTCCTCCGACGAACCCCGGAAAGCAATTGCATCCAACCGTTGGATTGTTGTGGCAAGACGTTTGAAGAGATTACTATTATTTTTTACCCCAGGTACAAATAAATGACCCCTCAGAAATTATTATTTTTTGCCTGAAGTACCTATGATCCCCTGGGGCTTATAAAAAATGGCTAAGGAGAGTTAAAATCTCTGGGTTGACTAAATCTCATTAAGTTTTGTAATATTGTTATTGTTACTGTTATTGTTATTATTATTCAGTGTCATTGCGATCGTCGTCATCATCATCGTCATCATTCTTGGTGTGACCGTAACAGATTGCCAGTGAAAAATGAGACATCTTCATTATGTCCTCCTCCTCTCCTCCCCCTCCCTATTCCCTGTCCCATCTCTTTGTTGACTCATTTCCCTTCATTAAAAATGTGAACATTTAATTTTTGTGAAAGTTGGGCCTGATGGTTACCTTAGCCTCTTCCTCCTCCTAAGCCTCCTCATTTTCTTTCTCCTCCTTTTCCTCATACTCTCGGTTCTTCCTCCTCTTCCTCAATTCCAGCCAATGCTTCCTGAGAGAGGAAGAGAGAGAGAGAGAGAGAGAAAGAGAGAGAGAGAGAGAGAGAGAGAGAGAGAGAGAGAGAGAGAGAGAGAGAGAGAGAGAGAGAGAGAGAGAGAGAGAGAGAGAGAGATGGCGCAAATGCCAGCCAATTAACTGGTTCACTAACCCGTCCATCATAAACGCAATAAATGCAATGAATTGCTTCTAATTGATTTCTCTAGATTTCCGATCACTCTTCCTAAGTGCTTTCGGCCATTCAAGAGCCCAGCCGTACCCCACTTGTGTACCTTGTCCTACTTAATCATTAACCGACTTGGCTGCGTAGCACAACGCATGGACATCTACTCGATAACACTGAACACGAAGTTCTTACTTAAATCTCGCCTTTAATCGTAATCGTAAGGTCGAGATTTCTACAGCGCCCAACGAAAGCCAAGTCGCGGGAACCAGCGCATTCACAGCCGCTCAGTCAAAACGAAACTGACAGGCAGAAAGGGTACGGTTCCAGGTCAAGATCCAAGAGTCTGGCAGGTAGAGTCAGATGGCTACGGCGGATGGTTTTTCGGAGTGGAGCGGAAAGAGAGACGCAGGGGAGAGGAAAAATCAGGATTGGATTTGTGGAAGAGGAGTGTTCTCAGTTTTGAGTGAAAGACTTGTGCAGAGATTGCAAGGAGTGAAGTGTTGAGCGTATGATGGGTCAGATAATTGTTATTCCGGCGGGATCTTATTCCAAAGGGGTGGGACAGCTAGCAGGTCACTGTTCAGCTAGAGGAACTGGGAAGCTATGAGACTGATTAGATTGATTGTCCTTACTAGATTACATTACATTAGAAAATGCTAGACTGAACTAGATTAAGAGTATAGTAGACGATTAAACAAGATCAGAGTAGATCACATTAGATTAGATTAGAAGACGTAGAATAGATTAAATTAGCACAGATTAGATTAGATCAGAGTAGAAAAGTAGATTAGATTAGAGCGGATTAGACTACAATTCCTTAAATTTGAGCTACACAGGTTGAACACTCGCGAGTGCTGTTACTGACCGAAATCAACTTTTCGCCATGGCGCCAAATTCGCTTGAGCTTCGCGACCATTTGCTACCACTTAGCCGTCCATCGTGATGTCTTGCGCCCGTCAAATGCAGCAGACAGGCTTTCGATCCGTGTCCCTTGAGTCGTTCATCGTTGCCCTACGAACAGCTTTCGCGATTTACCCCAAGGGGAGGAGGGTAAACCATAAAAAGGAATTAACTCGTCTGACCTTTACTGCCAATTTTTCCATTACGACCGACCCGGCTGATATCGGTATCGGTTGACACAGTTATCGCGTGGGTGCTAGATCGCATTGTCTGGGGTTCAAATTAGAGCCCAGTGCCATGTCAACTTTTATCGTCATCAGCATTAACTTCATCATCGTCGTCGTCTTCATCATCATCTCATCATCATCATCAAACCCCAAAGGCAAGTGAATAGTTAAGAGACATGCTTTAAAACTGTTATGGCTGTTTTTGTTGATATTTGGCATGAAATAATGTTTCATTAGGAGTGGTTGAATTAAAGAGCGGAACAGCTGCAGAAAGAGGCTGGAACAAGAATGAGGTATATTAAGTTTTTATTATTATTTGTTTCTTTTGTTTACAAAGCAGTAAAGTAATTAATATTATGATTATTATAATAGTCTCTATTATTTTTTATATTATCATCATCATCATCATCATCATCATCATCTTTATTATCTGGATGTGTTGATTTTAAATTTCATTGTTTTAATTCTACATAAAATTGCCTCTTTAACAGTTAAATTCTTGGCTTTGGCTTGCAAATTTTTTTCTATTTTCTGACTCACTATTTGTCTTTGCTGCTTCTGAGATAAGTTTTATTTATTTCTTATTCTGTTAATTTATGTGCCGTTCATATTGTGACCTCTATTCCTGTTCTTCATGGTCTGTATGAGCACAGCAAGTTCCTAACTGGTCTCTTAATTCTACGGTTTTAAGTTCAAACGTACAAAGGCTGACTGTTTTATTTGTCGGCGTTCATGAGTCACTCATGAATGGAAGAACTGTTCTTTTCTTACTTAGGTCATGCCTTGTATACTTGCTGTGTCCCTTAGGCTCGTGTTTTGCTAGTTTTGTGAATGTGATTATGTCTTCTTCACCGCGTTTGCTTGTTTGCTATTAGGCCTATATTGCATAACGTTTCTGTTCCTACTTCTTGCCAAATCTGATAGAAACAGGTCTGTTGTTGAATTTACGCATGCATCACAGCGATTTGGTCCGTTTTTGCTTCACCATTTCTTGATATGTTGGGTTTGACTTGAAACAGTTCATTATCTGGCCTACACATAACAGTGGCCACACCTTGAATGTCTGGAAAATTCGTTCTGATGCTCAACGGCTTCATTCTGTTTCTTCTGTTGAGTCATATATTTCTGATTGTGTTGCAGTCTTCTCCAAAGTTGACTGCCCATTTAAACCATACACGGATACTTGCTGTCTTGGAATCTCCATTATGGTTGTCTCCAGCATAAACTGCTAATGAGCTGGCTCTGCAGTTCCAATCTGCTTTATCTGAGCTTCTTCACAGGCAAGAAATCTTAGAACTAAGAGAGTAGTAGGATGCACACCACAACCTTGGTTTAACAGTGCCATTTCTGAGTCTAGGCATTGCAGAAGTCTGTTACAGCTTTGGTGGCAACATTCTTGTGTTCCCTCGTACCATACTAGGTTTAAACAATAGTGCAAATTTGTGTGAAAACTTGTTTTATCTGCCAAACTAATTTAACTGATTTTAATCGCTATAAATTTCTGCATCATCAAAAACCTTGTGGATGGTCTTAAATAGGTTATTACTTGAGGAGAAGTTAAATTTGTTCCTGTAGTGCACTTGACAACCCATAAGTCTGCCATGAAATTCTTGACCATTTTTGCAGACAAAATTTCTGGTATAAGGCTGAATCTGTCACTTCCTCTGCATCGGAAGAATTTCTTCAAGTCTTAATTCTTCTCCTTCAGTCTGAGACTATTTTCAGCCAACATCTCTTACACAGGTCCACAGACTTATCTTTTCCTCACCTTACTGAAGTTATCTCTGACACCATTCCTGTATTTCTACTGAAGGAGTGCTTTGATGCTATGGGTCCAGCCATTACATCAATTATCCCTTTCCCAGTCATCTAGGGTTTAAATCTGGGAAATTGACTCCTAAGGAGGAGATACAGCAGTCTGGCCAATATGGTAACCGTCCGTGTTGACCTTTTCAACCCGCTTTCAGCAAGTCTTGCCAGACTGATTAATGCCTGCAACAGACTGCCTAAGTACCTGAAGGCGGAGTGTTTTACAACCGAAAAAAGGTTTACCAGGTTGCCAAAATACTCGGACTTGCCAACCTAAATAGAGCCCAGCTATGTAACAGAAATAATCCCTAAAAGTGGGCCCTGTAACGGGCCAGGAAAAAGAGAGTGGCCACCAAACACATGGGTTCTGTTGAGTTTATTCTCTTAAGGGGCGTGTTATAAATCTTAAATTGCAATTACAATGCATAGGAACTACGTACCATAAACAAACGTCATCACACGTCGTGACTAATGAGGACCCGCATCTAAGAATACGCAGCACCCTTGTGCACAAGTTCCAGCTGGCTTAATTCATTCATCTATAATGAGTCAGGCAAAGGGAAAAGGACAGTGCAGAACAAGTCGTTTTGTTGGTAATTGGTACTCGTCACTTCAAAGCATCCCTAAGAAGATAGTCCTCCTCATCTCCTCTTCCGCCTCCTCTTCCTCTTTGTTCTATTCCTCCTTGTACTCCTACTCTTTCTCCTCCGCCTCCTCCTCGTCCTCCTCCTCTTGCCTCCTCGTCCTCTTTCTCCTCCTCTTTCTTCTCCTCCTCCTCCTAGAGGATAAACAACGGTAATCATCAAGATCATTATTACCATGATACCATCATCATTGTAATCATGATCGTCGTCGTTGTCATCGGCATGACAATGAAAACTGATGATGATGGTAGTCATGGTCAAGGTTATCATCACCATCGCATGATGCACACAAAGAAGCAATTTGTGTTTCCTTATCTGTAAGCAGTGAAGTCAGAAGAACTGTTAGCAGTGAGTGTGGCCAGTGGACACAACTAGTTCGTCCGAGAGGCAGACATTAACGAGTTTTTAAGGGGCGGGTTATTATGGCGGATGAGTTTCGCTAACAGCCACAGCTGTCCTGGGGCTTGCTCAAGCATGACTGGGTTGAAAGTTCAACAGCTCAGCGTGGCAATCGACCCAAAAAGTCTGATGATTGGCCCAATGAGAATGTGGACCACATGTCATACGGGGTGGGGTGTCAGAGGGAAGGTATGCACTAGAAAAAGTATCTCCACACATTCACAAAAATGGCAGACTGCCAGCAGGTGAGGAAAGTATTCAGGTAGAACAAGAAAAGACACAGATATGTATAGTGACGTAATATGAAGTGAGATAAGGTAAAGTAACACAAGGTAACGTAAACAGGTAAGTTAATATAGTAAATTTGATTGTAAAAAACGAAAATGAGGATAAAAGGCGAGAAGATGAGGCCAAATTATTGAAATTGAAGACAGAGGATTTATGATTTAAGGACAAATGACTGAGAATGAGAAAAAGCATAGAATACTGCAACGTGGGCCACATTCCCACATCCTTTCCCTCAAATCCCATGGGGGCCAAGCCCCAGCCCGGTCTCCTGGGCCACATCCTTGTCGCTATTTAAAACTACTGGCTTGGAGTGCCCTGTCTATTCCCTGCTCTCCAATAAAAGAGATCTCTGGCACAATCAGCTGTGCTGCAGTATATTCACCCTGGGATCTCTCTCTGTCTGTCTGTCTGTCTGTCTGTGTCTGTCTGTCTGTCTCTCTCTCTCTCTCCAGACACTCTCTCTGCTACACACGGTTCCACTTTACGCCACCAGCCTCCCTGGGAGATAATATGAAGCTGGAAAGAGATTTCGGTCTGTCGAAAAACTTCACTTGGGCCTTTGACAAACCCCTGGGGACACGGAAAAGTGTCAGCCCTGCATAACACAAACCACATTTTGTTCTCTCCTACAACAGTTACACCACACACACACACACACACACACACACACACACACACACATTATACTATGTGTACGATATAATACATATTATACATTATGTATATGCATATATGTTTATATACACTGTGTATATATGTTTATATATATATATATATGTATATATATATATATATATATATGTATACATAACTGGATTCCTGTAAAAGGTACCCATTATAGCTTGATTGCTTTATGTAAATAGTTTATTAAGAATTTGGTTGACGTGAACAGTCACGATTTATATACTTTGGTATATAATCCATTCATGTTGGCTTATTAACAGTCAGTAGGCTATATCTTCTTTCCACATTCACACATATCAGTACAGATTCACACACTCGTGTGTTTTGACTGTTAATTAATAAGCGTACTGTAATGACTCATGTATAATTTTGTTGATATAAATAGCCTTAATAGTATAAAACAACTAAGTGATAAATTGCAGTCTTACGTGGTGCATGGTATGGGGGAATGATACCGTGACTATGCAATGCAGTTATGTTTAGGAATTAAAGTGGTATGTCATGAGTCATGAACCTGGTATGCAGAGCGATGGCTTACTGCATCCAGTGTATAAAGACATGTTCCAGGCAGTGTTAAACCTAACCCTTCAGTCTAATCTATTCTAATCTAGATACTTCTTTAGCACTTTGACTATTTATATACATATATTGACAGGAAACAAGCTTACATAAGTGGATAATATATAATTCTGTTGAAATATAAATAGAGCTGTAATATGATAAAAGACCTACAGGTAAATGATAACTTGAAAAGTGGTATAGGTTGCCTCCATGTTAATATCCATGTTAATACAACAAACACTGCTATGGAATGCGCAGTTGAAGTTTAGAATGCACTATATATATATATATATATATATATATATATATATATATATATATATATATATATATATATATATATATATATATATATAGGGCCTCATCTTCTCGCCTTTTTTCCTCATTTTCGTTTTTACAATCAAAGTTACTATATATATATATATATATATTATATATACATATATGCCTCGATACAGTAATGTGCAAGGCATGAATTAGTGCGATACCAGCAGCTTCACTTCTTGCTCTGTACGTTATTCAAGTGATTTTGTTAGAAGTTTTAAGAAATATTTAAATTATATTCATGCCTTAATCTTTCGTTACTTTCCCAGACGTTTTGGCTTCCGATGATACCTCTCTAGCAGATTCTGGGTTCAGTCTGAAGACGTGTGCATTAAAACAACCCACCCTAGAAGTTCCTTTCCCCCGTCTCTCTGGTCTTCTGGCAACCGGACTTGGTTCTTGACATGGTATCTTTGGACAACCTCACTGATTTGACACAGCATTTGTGAATAAGCAGGTGCCCTGCACTTAGTTTTTAAGTAGTGCTTAAGAAGTTTCGACTTTACGATTACGATAACAGCGCAATGAAAGTCGTGATTAGATTAGATTAGGCTTACATTGTCTTATGATAAAGCTACAACTGCTTTGATTAAGCCCGTACACTTGACCACATTACCATTAAAGACCAAACAGATTTTCCGGCCATATTGGCCATTGCTCAGGTGTGTGAGGTGGCAGCTTAACTGGGAGGTTAAAAGAGGTTGAATTACTGTGGTCATGTTTGTGCCTCTGTCCAGATATCTTTCGATCATAGATCGTGCTTTACTGGAGTTTCAATACAGGCGTCTAAACAAGAGTTACCGCTTTTTCCGATTGGTTCGAGCGCTTAGCTTGTAATGTGGAGTGTTGGTAACATCAATAGCGTTTATTTGGTCAGTGGCATTCAACCTGTGCATATGCAGCTCCAACACAGGACCACAAATGAGAAAAGTGGAGAGGGCCAAACTGCCATAAAGCATCCGCTACAGAAATCTCCCAAAAACGTAGCAAGTTTCAACGCCCATAGAACGTCCAATAACAAATCTCTCAAGAGAACAGTAGAAAAGTTTAATTCCCGTAGAACCTTAACTAGGAAACCCCCAAACACAAGCAGATTGGAATCAACCCCATAAAACCTTCGATAACAAATCTCTCAAGAGAAAAGTATTAATGTTCAACCCCATACAGCCTGCACTTCCATGGACAAATCTTGCAAGCGAAAAAAAGCAGAGATTTTAAACCACTTAAAGATTCCTCTAGGAAATCTCCAAAGAGAATGGTGATATCTAGACACATAGTGACTTCTGTTAATAGACATTACTTTTAAGAAGTGTCCATTTGGAAATGTCTTACACCCGGAATCATGATACTTGGTCTGGTCGATCTGTCACAGACTCTGAACGTCACAAGCGCGACATCATTAACCAACGCATCAACACAGAAAGAGTATAAGAGAGCAGAGGTCAAGAAGGGTCACTTGTGTTAGCTTAGTGGACTTACATTTGGACTGTTTTGTGTCCTGCGAAAGAAATATCTGGTTACTGCAGACACTAATAAATACAGAGTTCAAGGCGCACACATGACCACAGGAGAGAGCACTGATGATGCTGAGCAATTGTGCGTGAACAGCTTGCCCACGGTCCCTACACAGTAACCGTCTTGGGAGGCTTGAACAGTGTCAGACAATTGGAGTTGGTAACATTAAGATTGCTTTTTGAATGATGATTTCAATGAATTTTTTTCACAAAGCAATGGTTTTGACTGACAAATTCAGAATATAATAAAAGTTGTGGAAAAACTCGTTTAATAAATTTAATAATAATCTTCACAGCTGCACATTACAGTTTTACTGCTGCAAAACAGAGTATAATTCAACACATAAATACCCTGATTTCAGACTTTGATTTCCCCTTTGAAGTAACCGCGTTTTATTGTGATGACGGCGCTATAGAAGTCCAGATTAGATTGCGTGACATCAGAGACGTGCAAATCAAGCATGCTATGCTTAAACGAGACAGATTTGTTAAAATATTTTTAAACTGTGACCAAGATTTGGAAAAATTCTTATTGTCTTTTTACTTGAATTGGCATCCGTTACGACAGTTGCACCCCAAGACAGGAGAGCGAGACCGTTAAGACAGAAGCCGTAAATCATGGCGCTGAGGTCACGCGGGGCTGTGTACTTTATCAAGGAAACTGGATTCAAAGAGGACTCGGAGGACAATAAATCCTGAGACTATCACCCAAGCGATCAGAGATAGAGAGAGAAAGACATACAAGGGAAACGTGCAGGGTGAAGAAGGTTGAAAGGGATGCTGGCACTGATAAAAAGAACCCTGGGGTTTTCTGTCTGTCTACACTTCACTTGTTCAGTGATTGGCGACAATAATCCAACTGTCCCAAGTCACTGGTGCATGACAGACAACCATGCCCAGCAACTGATCGTCACTTTCTTTTTTGCGTGTAAATGGAGGAATTCAGGCGTGAACAACCCCGGGAAAACACAAAATTTATGAATCTTCTGCTAGCGTATTGCCCTGTGGGTCTTTTGAACGACCCTGCCCGGCCCAATGAAAGGTTGCGGAAATCCTGGCAGATGATTTTTCCTTAGAAGGGAAAGTCAGCCATCCATGAAATTTGATCTTTGAACATTTCTCATGATTAACTTTCTTTGTGCTAGAAATGATTTGGCAATGGTAGTTGTTCATAAAGTAAAATGTGAATATTGTTAATAAATAAATGAATCAATAAAAATATAAACTTAGTAATATATAAATAAGCAAGTAATAAATAAAAATAAATGAGTAAATAACTAAATAGCAAACAACAAACAAAATAAATATTACATACACACATACGTACACACATACATAAGTACCTATATAATACAATAAATAAATAAAGCAATTATAAATAAATAACTGAGGTCCATATTATAAATGAACAAATTCACTGGCGTTTCCTATGCAGTTCCAGACCCTGCACCAAACCTAGAAAGAAAGCCAAATTGAGAAAGACTCCAGTATTAAGAAGACATCTCTGTCTGATTTATGCACCATTTACGCCCTCTGGTGCACTCAGATATAAGCACATAATACATTTGGCGGTCATCACTGTGCGCTTTCATGCCCCCAATGGGCTGAGATACAAATGAGTTCAACTGTATGTGTGCGGTCTGCATTAATTCGCGGATTGGGGACGACTCCGGCCAAGTTCTACGCCAGGGTTCACCCGCATCGCTGCCCCTTCTACTCTCGGCGTGAAATGGCCGTTCAGTATCATCTCTGCCCATAGCGTCCGTTCTCTCCAAGGGAGGTTTAGGATTGGCCACTTCCTTAAGGAAGTCAACGCTGTAAAGGTCTGTCTCGGGATCCGACTCTGCCTCTTTCGCGGTCGCCGGATGGGCAACATCCTCAGGAACTGAGGAACGTCCTGAGGATGGCCTTTTCTCAGATTAGGGTTCTTTACCGTTAATAGTCGGTCCCTTTTCGTGTGCCTCTAACTCCGGGCTTCCTCTGCAACACCATTCTGTATCGTAATTCTGGAACTACCGCCATTAATCTGCGACACAAGTCGTTCTCTTGGTTCCTGGGACAGGGAAGTCTTGTGGCACTTCTCTGTTTTTCGCCCCTATTGGACATAGGACAAAACATCTTGCCACTATCACCTGTCTCTCGCTCAGCGAATATTTAGTCTGTGGCTCGGGAGCCCACCGGTAGAGTTCTCGAACAAAACCAGTGGGGTAAGCTCCCCAATGCCACTCCTTTGGATCTGTATGACGTGTCTCTGAGTTTTAACTCACTAACTGCAACCAGTCTTTCGCGCGACCGCGCAACAGGTTGGGTCCAAACCCTGAAACCGTATCCTTGTGAGCTGGTTTCTGAACCGGACAACCAACGCTTTGGTTGTGACGTTCCCGGGATCGCACTGGCCAATCCGTCTTTACCAGTGTATGTATGTATGTATGTATCACTGAATTTGTAAAGCGCCTTTTAAGTAACTCACAAAGGCGCTGCAGCACGGCTACCTAACCGTCTCTAAATAGGAACGTCTTGAGACGGGCAGAAAATGTTTCTTGAACTGTTGAACAGGCGAGGGATCGGATGTCTGGTGGAAGAGTGATTAGTTAGACTCGTTGTTTGAACGGGACCTGTGGGATAAGCTTCCATAGCATTACTCCTTGTCGTACACAGACCTGTTATTTATTTATTAAGAATGGGAATTCCACGAGTTCCGCACAACCTCTTCTCTTCCCACTTTCAGGACTTAAGACTGTCTCACGATCTTACAATATGGTGGCGCTGAGCCCTGTCAAATCTGCGCAGCCAGCCCGAAAACATATATCGATTGTTTCGGAAATGACATAAACATAAACATAATAAAAAGTCCATGTAATTTACAAGTATGTTATGTATATATATAATGTGTGTTATATATTATATTATTTTTACATGCAAATGTTTTCTCCTCTTTGTGCCTGGTCTCTGTCCTTCTCCCTCACTCACACCACTGTCTGTCTGTCTGTCTGTCTGTCTGTCTGTCTGTCTGTCTGTCTGTCTGTCTGTCTGTCTGTCTGTCTCACTAAGGATGACTGGAAACTGCTTCCAGTCTCTGCTCCACATCTGGCGTAGGGAAACAAAAGACAGAAGAAAGGCGCCTTCGAGGTTCGGATATCACAGGAAGTTCTGATGTCGTTCTCATATGTGAAAACGACATCAGGGCTTCCACTCCATCCAGGTGTGCAAACGATTCCAAGCTCACCGGTTCATTTCAAAGACAAGGATATCGGTTAAAACGTTGACATCTGCATGAAAAGGATCACTTCTTTGTCATCTGGGTCCCTCTCCCTATCTTCCTCCCTCCATTCCACTCCTTGTCTTTCTCCCTTCCTCTATTTCTCTCTGTCTCTCTCTGTCTCTTTCTCTTTCTCTCTCTCTCTCTCTTCCTGTCTCTCGCTGGCTCACTCCACTCTGTCTGCGCCTCTCTAACTCTCATCCTCTGTGTACCTTGTGCACACTGTGTGCACATGTATTTAATATGTAATGTGGCTTACCCGGTAGGTAGCAAGCGGTCAGGGCTCCAGACTGCGGGGTTTGTTTACTGCTTTCACAAAAGGTATTTAACAAACAATTGATTTACGGCGTCTAAAGTAGCTGGAGTAGGAATATCGTTCTATCAACAGTTGATCTGTATGTCTGTTCCAGTTTGCCTGCTTGTCTGTCTGTGACTGTGTCAGTCAGTGTGTTTTGCAGGCTTTCTTTCTACCTACGTGTCTGTCTGTCACCTGTCTGTGTTTGATTTTTCAGTCAGTATCTGTCTATGTGTTTGTGTGCGTGTGTCTGTTAAACTCACTAGGAAAGAGTATATTAGCATACTTAAAAGACTTGTATGCGTGGTCAGAATACTCATTGCTAACAACGCCCTACGCCTGTGCTATAAGCAGCCTCCTTCTATCCTACACTGGCCACCGTTAAACCATGCTGAACATCTGACGATCGGCCATGGTTGCAGTGCTTCAGTAATTGTAATTGTAATTTTAAATTTGTATAGCGCCTCTTCAAGCAAAGACTAATCAGTGGTGCTCACTGCGCGAGACTTGATGTTAAAAGTCACTAATGATTTTAAGTGTCATTAAGAACAGATTAGTATCCTGTAAGTGAACATAGCTCAGATAACTAAAAGACAACTAGAAGAGTCACCAAGAGCAAGCTCGTTTCAAGTACAGTTTCCCCTGAGTGAATGCCACTTATTTCCTTCTTTAGCACTTTATGAACAAGTACAAGTAGTTTCGTACTCATACACCATACACAGCACTAAAGTATTTGTTCATAAAATGCTTTTAATTGAGATAAAATGCTAGAATTTGGTAGAAAGTACTTGCATCTAATACTTAAGTACTTGCACCTACCAAAGTACTTGCCTGTACTTGGTACTATAGTACAGACTTGGCAATCTCTTCCCCAACAATAACCCACCCCAAAACATATCAGAAGAAAACATCCAGAGACCTGTGCATTACCCAAGGACTCATACCATTTCCATACACAGCTTTGGCTGACACCCTGATCCATCGAAGAGCTTCAGCTGGAAGGGTCCAGCAGAGTGGTCCAAACGCAGTTTTTTAAAGTTCAGTGTTGCCAGTGCAGTCCATCTATTAAAAAACTACTATGGTGAACATTTAAGCCAAACTTAATTGCAAGTCCTAAATTTCATGATCCAGACCTTGAGCATTCGCATTCACAGTACACAAATACAGCACATTTGCAGTTTATTTGGTTATATTAACTTGCGCTTTATAAATCTTCTTCTTATATCACTATCATTAATTATTAATTATAATAATAATAATAATAATTAATAATAAAAATAATAAATAATTAATAATAGTAGTAGTAGTAGTAGTAATAATAATAATAGTAATAATAATTATCATTATTATTTATAATAATAATTAATAATAATAATAATAGTAGTAGTAGTAGTAATAAT
This sequence comes from Norana najaformis, assembly GCA_964023275.1. NCBI lineage: Eukaryota > Metazoa > Annelida > Clitellata > Crassiclitellata > Hormogastridae > Norana > Norana najaformis. Next base: position 9,757,136 of record OZ029918.1, on the reverse strand, counting down.
TATCTTTATCATTAATTATTAATTATAATGATAATTAATAATTAATAAAAATAATAATAATAATAGTAGTAGTAGTAGTATTAATAATAATAAAGAATAGATATATTATGGCTGGATGTCATAATACATTACGTATTACGACCTGGAGCTTGAGCAGCAGAAGTCAACAGATGTGATGTTTTGCTGTCAGTGACTTTAGTTTGATTTAATAAAGCTACAGCCATCTGCTCAGCGACAAAAGGGATTCTTGCTTAGCTTTTACCTAGACGACTTTTGCTTTCTCATTCTCTTTGATATACTAGAACGCTCTGGATCACAATCTTCGTTAGCTGGCTCCTTATTCTTCTTCTTCTTCTATTCTCCTCCGTCAGGCCAACGGGCCAACGATGAGGCCTCAACTTGTCGTCTCCAGGCGCTTCTGTCTCTGGTTTTGTCCACCGTTTCTCTCATATCCATGTTCCACGCCTTCAGATCCTCCCTTATGTTATCCATCCAAGTTTTTGGTTCCTTATTGCTACAGCTCAACTCCGAGTCCACAGTGTTCGTTTAAACATCCATCTCTGTTTTGATTTTATTATGATGTGCTTCCTCAGACTTTGTCTTACTAGCTTTCAGTTTCATTTTCCGTACCATAACTTTGTTCTCTCCAGCCATATAGCCACTTTGACTTTCTCTTAAGCCACCTGTCAAGTCCAGTCTTCCGGAACCTTGATAAGGCTTTGAACTTTCCGATGGCCTGTGGTACAGAAACTTAACCGAGCATATTTAAGTTAATAGAAATCCAACATTTATTAGAAAATGAGCCGCACTTACATTAGACTTTCCATTCACCAAGAAGAAATAACCATTGATGGTTGCAGGAAGCAAAGGATGACAAAACGACATTATTGGATAAAGCTTCTAAGAGCCTGCACAACCTCTAAATATTCTCTAATTTACATCAAATTTCACTCAGTTTATTACTTTATATAATGGACTCATTTGGCACTTTCCAGTAGGGAAAAACTTTTATTTTGTACCATATACGCGACAGTTTTCTGACCCATCATACAAACTCATCGATGCTCCACCGCTTGCAATTTCTGCATTGGCCTTTCACTCAAAACTGAAAACATTCCTCTTTCACAGATCCTATCCCGGCACCCCGTCTTCCTTTTATCTCTCTCCTCGCCAACCCCGAACACTCCCACCCTCCCCCCATAGCTGCCACGCTGTCTCTCCGTCTGATTTTTGGATCTTGACCTGGAACCGAACTCTTTTGCCTATCGATTTTGTTTTGACTGAGTGCCTGTGAATAAGCTGGTCCCCGCGACGTGGCTTTGTTGGGCGCTGTAGAAATCTCGGAATTACGATTACGATTACGATATACGCGTGGACCTCCCTAGTGTCCAAGTTACCTCAGGGACTACCCTTTCATGCGGCGCCAAACTCACTCATCCCTACCCCACCCCCATATACACAAACCAGGCTTTGGCATCCTAATTATCTCCCCATCACTGAAGTACCTCCTTCCTCATGTACTTACCCTTATCAGTCGAAGGTATACCGACCTCCCGGGTAGTGGCTATGCACTCTGTTGAGTCAGCAAGCTTGTAGTCGTGTTGGGCCGATTTGTTCCTGGCGATTGGGGGAAGAAGCTGAAAACCAGCAGATGGGTCCCTCTTATTTACTCGGTCCACTAGGAAATTCCTTCGATCAGGTCGTCGTCTCATTCGAATTCTCGTCTGTCTGGGGCTTAGTCTCAGCCTGTGTTTCCCCTCTTGCGGCTGTCTGTCTGTTTGTCCGTCTGTCTTTCTGCTTGCCTAACTGCCTAGTTTGCTTTGTCTGTATGTCTACCTGTCTGCCTGCCTACCTGCCAATTTCCATATGGTAGCATCGGAAGAGTTGCTGAATGTAGAAGTCTGCCCTGTGAAAACAATGTCCCATTATCCTTCTTCTTATCTGTTCTGGCATAATGCCCCTTTTACATACGTGTGCGTCTGTCTGTCTGTCTGTCTGTCGTCTGTCTGTCTGTCTGTCTGTCTGTCGTCTGTCTGTCTGTCTGTCTGTCTGTCTGAAATCCATACATTATCATAAATGTGCAGCAAATCATAGCTCTTCTTCCAAAATTTCTTCCGCTGCCTGAAGGTAAATAACTGACTAACTGATTGCTTGACAGCTTCAGCTGCAGAACAAAAGCCAGTTGTATGATGTTGAAGGCGTGGTTGGTATGCTAGTTGGACGCATACATCTTACCATAGCATACCGTACCTCATCCCACAGCACAGCATACTACATCATACCAAAGCGCAGCACAACAAATCACACTATAACATAGTAAGTCATCCCCTACAGAACAGCATACATGCCACACAATCCATACCACAGCATGGCACACAATAACATACCACTGCATAGTACATACCACAGCATAGCACATACCATACGGTACCATACCAAAAGAAAGGTAATAACATAGGGTGTGTGAGACAGCCAATACAAGAGAAATGCTTGGCATGCCCTTCTTTGGTGCAGTCTCTAGAAATATTGCCACGAGATTGCCTCCCCAACTTCAGGGGCAAGATACACCGACTGACAGTATAGGGCTAACTGTTATGGGGATCCAAACCATGAAGAAAGGCATAAAAGGTGTGGACTAACAACTCGGCTAACTAGTATGAGAAGAGGAGACGGGAATGAAGGTTATCGCTGGAGAGAAAGCAGTACCATGGGAGATGTTCGTCGAACTGGCACGGAGTAAGAAGACCTGAGGCCACTGATACCGAAGCGTTTGAAAGCAGACAGGAGCTCTTCAAGGCAGACAAACTTAAGTGCTAGAATTGCTGGCTTGTCGAATAGTTCCAGGTGATAGTACTCTCTCAACGGATGCAACCACAGCGTAGGTTGTAAGAGGAAGTTAAGAAAAATTGCCTATGGATGGGTTTTAAAACACAGATGAAACCCTTCTGAACTCTTCATATTATGTTATGTATTATTGTGTTATGTTATGCTATGGTTATGTTGTTATCTTATGAGTATGTTGTGTAGTGTTTGTGTTATGTCCCCTTCTCCCCACTGGGTGAGAAAGGTTGTACATAAACTTCCAGGAAAATTTTCAACAATGTTTTTTAATCTCCAGGTAATTGGAACACCATTTCTTGGTGTTTGAAACACCATTTCTTGTCGTAAAATATTTATGATGACCTCTTTTCGCATCCTCCTATCTCATACTATGTAACACTCCACCAATATTACTGTTGATTTCGTGTTTAATGGCGTAAGTGTTGTTACAAGAAGTTTTGAAAAATTCTGAAACACTGGGGGACATAATCACGGGTGTCACCACTCACCACCCTAAATATTGAGGGACTTGTCCGCCCTGTTCTATGTGGACGACACCTGTGGTCATGTTATGTTATGCTATGTAGGCTATGTTAATACATTACACCCCTCGAGTTCAACCTCAGAGAACTTGAGGGATGGCACACAAGTATGCCTGCAGGTAGCCAATGGAGTGTTGGACAGTTATGTGGAAATGGCTGGATTGGGATTCCTCTCATTTTCACGATTGCATCATAAAAACATTGTTTAGAATGCTATAAACTCCGGCGGCATAACATCGTGAACAGTATAAGTCTCTCCATCATTTTCAAACAAAAATATTTCCCTCCACTTTTTGTGTGCTTGGGTGTACTCAGGCGTACATAGCTCCAAGTACATGAATACATGCATAAATATTGAAGTTTATTATATAATTACATTGGACTTAATTATATATATATATATATATATATATATATATATATATATATATATATATATATATATATATATATATATATATATATATATATATATATATATATATATATATATATATATATATATATATATGTGAGATGTATCGATATGTATATATAGTTTATATTATGAGTGCATATGTATATGATACATAACGTATGAGTTTCTAGCCTTTCTCTTGTAGTTATATAGATCTTTTTATCAGAGCAGAAAGGGAAGGTCGTAGAGCTAGTAGCATCAGGTACAAATCCTTCATCAAGCTACACAGGTGTGCTTCTCCGTTGCAATCCTCACAAGGTACACGTGACATCTCACGGCAAAAGATACGCATGCTCTTGACGACCCAACCGTCGTAACTCATGACGGCTTCTCACAAGAATACTTTGCAAGCAGTGCAAGCACGACTACAGCAATCCAACAACCAAACAACCTTTCCTTAGTGGCTACATACTACTTACATTACTACGCAGATTGTTGTCACTGCATTAAATTACATTACGTGGATTGACAGCGACTTGCCGGTTTGACCGGAAAGACTGGGATTCGAACCCCGGCCGCAGATGTGAAGTGCCAGAACACTAGCATTCTGTCACCTTGTTAATCGTACCAGTAGTTGCTAACGAGAGTAGTAAATGACAGGTGTTAAACAGGTAAAGCAATCAACCACTGACTCCTTTTAAGACTCGACAGTCTCTCTTAAGGTGATAAGGACAAACCTGAGTGGGGGTTGAAGTGACGGCCCGGGTTTCGGTTTACTGTTTGCGTAGGAGAGAACGGGTTAAGGGATCCCTCGGGGTAACTGGGTACACAAATAAGCCATGGCAAGCCACCAGGTGACCAGGTGTGTGAAAACCCGAGCAGACACGTGTCGTTTTCTGTGGCCTGGTACAGGTGAGGCACATGGCTGATAAGGTAAAATCTCACGTAGACTTCTATGTAATGTATAATTTATTCATATTCATATACAGAGATATATATTCATATTCATGTGTAAAGTACCAGACTAGACACCTTACATTGCTTATTTTGAAGCAAAATCTCAATTATACAATAATAACGATGATGATGATGATAGTGGTGGTGGTGGTGATGATGATGACGATGGTGGTGGTGATGATGATGATAATAACAATAATAATCACAATAATAATAACAACAACAATAATAATAACAACAATAATAAATAATAATAATGAGATGATTTATATGCTATGATTACTTAAACGTCTGTGTGTATATGTATATATATATATATATATATATATATATATATATATATATATATATATATATATATATATATATATATATATATATATATATTGATAGTAGACAAGTCGGTATGTAAATTGACTGCAAGAGCCCTCGATATTTAAGGACAAAGCACTTGGTTCGTCCGCTCCTCCCCGACACAGCCAAGCTACACTTCCACCCGGATCAGTTACCCATCAGCAACTGGGGCAAAGTAAAAGAACTCGAGGTCCGGTATGAAAGTGGAAAGACTATGGGGGGGGGGGGGGAGGGAGGCGACTGTAACATGGGTTGGCTGCTTCCGAGGGACGAAAGTAAACAGAAAGGGTAATTATTACCCCTTGACCAAAAACAGAAGGGAGTGGGGGAAGGGTAGGGTCATTAGCAAATAGTTTAGTTGACCAACGAACGTCGAGCTGGCGATTAGGTGACGGGTGGGCTGCGTTACTGAGATATTTTATAGCGCCAGTGTGAAGAGCCTCTCGGAAGTCTTGGTAAATGACTGCTAATGTTCGGCCTTTCACCCTTGAGTTCCGGGTTCGAATCCGGGTGCGTTATATGAAATTTGCAATTCGTCACTGAGTCGTGCAAATGTGTAATCCGAAAGATCACTCAGACCATGGCTGTCATGGATCTAAATTCAATCTAATCTAGAGACTTCCATAGCGCCGTGTCCATAATACCAAGACATCATATCAGTCCATTGGTGCTTCAAGTGAAACTGCAAACAAGAATCATGTTCCGTTGGAAAAGCCGGGTGGAAATCCGATAGGTCAGAGAAACCAGAAGCCAGGCTACGGTTGAGTAAGCAGCTTTAGTTTAGATCTGAATGACATCAGAGACTTAACAGAACAGACTGAACTGGGCAGTGAATTCCAAAGCTCTGAAACAGTCAGGGAGAACACCCGAAATCCAAGCACTGTTCTGATGCGAGGCAGAGAAGTCAAAATATCCGTTGCAATATTTGTTTGGTGAGGGGTGAAGCAGGAACTATCAACTGTTTAAATTCAAATACATTGTCAGCTGTAACATTGATATTAAACGTAGGGCCAGTGATTGATTCAACAGATGTTCAATCGATCATAATCGTGCTCACATCATCGTCATCGGCAAAATCCAGCTTCAGCAGCCAGCGATAAACGTGCACATCAGATGCAGCTCCACGAATCTGCCAAAGCAGTTCCAAAAACCATCTGCGAACCCCATCTCCAAATCACACGCGCATTTCTTAAAAGACTTGGATCACTAATGTTCCCATGGACTGTTCTGCTGGATTTCGACTAAACTGATCCAATTTCACACAATCTGAGTGCATCATTGCAACCATTAGTGTATATCGCTGGAGTCCTGGGACAATCAGCCACGCCCTCCGTCGCCAAGGACTGAATTTTACTTACACAACTCTACTCTTCATTAGATTTTTAATTTTCACCGCTTCCATGGATACTACGAGTTACCAAACGTGCATATTCGACTTTAGAAGCTCACCATATATTTCACTCGGAACTCCCTCAACCCAACCCAATCACAGTATCCCTCCCATCCCCGTACCGGAATTTCTATAGATGCCACTGTAATCGAAATTAATTGGTGCTAAGGAATGTAAAAGACTAGATAGATCTGAATTAATGTCACAGGCGTGTTAATGCACCGGATTTGTCTGGTAATTAAATGCTTTTACATGAAATTACATTACAACCATTGACTGTGGCTTACAGACAAACACGCGTGGAATTATCCTAAACAGCCACACTCACTATCTGCAGTCGATATATACTTGTATCTGGATATTTGTATGGCGCCTTTTAAGAACCTCTTAAAGCCACTCCGTGTCTTTTATGCCCCACAGTACATTGATACATCAGAAGAATCGAACCGTTTTTATTCGGCCAGCAGAGAAAAGCGAACACCATAGTATGCAAATGGCGACAGAGATTCCCACAGCCAATAGCTTCATCACCTCATAGTTAGTTATTCGGGGGGGGGGGGGGGCAATACAACTACAGTCAAAACCAGATATGTTGACAACCACAATCTTAAAAATAATGTTCAATAGCAATAATTCTAACGTGGTCAGAAAGCGCCTAACGAACGCAGAACTGTGGCCTACATCTAGATATTCTAGTTGGGCTACGATAAAATGCCTAACTTAGTGCAAAAATTGCTAATACACTAGATGTAGACAACTTCTAAGAAGAGGTACCTAAAAGACGCTATATAAATTCGTAGAAACCATACACATAAGATTCTTTCGTCCCCATTAGTGTTTCGGCTGATCACTTTCAGGGCGTAAAAGCGGCACGAATCACTTTATTTGAGTCTGACTGTAGACGATATGCAAAATAGCGCAGCCATATCCCATGGTATGCTAGTTTTCACGGACGGCTAATGTAGTCATCCGCGGCCTTTTCACGCGTGCCTCAGCCTAATGAGAGCGGGGGTCAGAAAGGCAAGCAGGGAGGATGGCTTGTCTCCAGGTGGTGGCCTTGATGGAAAGTTTTACCTGTTGAAAGCCCGGTCAGCATGGCATGTCATTTCAGCGTCACTGCTACTTAACCCTCGGGGCATAAAACGGCTTATTGGAACAGTATCGACCTACAAATGATGAGGTGGGTAAACAGCTGACGCTTGGCATTTATGTAGCGTTCTTTAAAGTCATCTTTTCACAAGAGCCGACAGTAATTGGATTCAGAAGCTACGGAAGGAATGCGAGCAGGCCAAAACAATGCAACTAAATAAAACAGTCGATAGTAGTAGCTCCTCATTTTAACGACAGCTTATTGCATCAAAGGCCGTTGCCGTCGCCCTCCTCCTTTATCCAGACTTGGGACTGGCACTACTCCCAAACAAGGCAGTGGCGGAGTTACAGTCGATAACAGAGCAGTGCAGGATTTGAAGTTAAGAGGACGAAGTAAAAAACGGGTATGGGGGAGAAGCCAAAAAGGACTACGGTATGGGGCATGTTTAGAGAAGCAATGGGGCCTCAGCGGAAGTGACAATAACGGTATGATCCCTATGGTTGGGGCGTCATTAGATGATGGCGATATCTAGTGTCTACCCTTATCGTCATGTTCTTTCATGAGGTGGCTGATGGGTAGAACACTCACTCACCTTCCTCTGGGGGAATCACCATCTATGGACTATACGGAGTGATTAATGTGCACAGAAACTGACACTAGGTGTCACCAGCTTGTAACGACATCCAAACCATAGAGATTTTTATAACCTCAAGTCCTCATTATGATAAAACGTCAGTCTGCCAAAATCCACAATAATGTCTGACTTGGTAACGTGACTGCGGTTCATTATGAGACAATTAGCGATTCTGGCATAATTAGTATTTGTTGTCTAGATTATGAGGAGTGTTTGGATGTAAATTCTGTAAAAGAAAGTTAAGGTAACCCAAGAACAGCACAAAGTTGCCTTTTGCAGTAGTAGTAGTAGTAGTAGTAGTAGTAGTAGTAGTAGTAGGAGGAGGAGGAGGAGGAGCAGTAGTAGCAGCAGCAGCAATACCGAAGTTTCTGGCTTCTGACGACTTGGATCTTATGCTCTATGTTTGGGTGACCAGGCCGCCCCACTTTCCACGATCCTTTCACCTGAATGAGCCACTGTAAATATATTTGCGGGATCACTGAAAGAATTCAGCGCAACATCGATCGAACCTGACTTCTGAAGACGTTCCTTTTCAGCTGCACAACAAGCCATTCGCGTAAATCTTCGGGGTCACACTTCTTTCTCACATGGTGCAGTCATATATAAGCTGAGGCGGGGACCACACTGAAACCAAAGTAAACATTCGTGCAGGCTCAACGTACCACACACCTCTGCGAAAAAACACAGAGTGTAGGTCTACTTTCAATTCTACCGCAAGCCTGGTCAAAGCTAACGCCTGCATTGTACAGGTCCAAAAGCCGACCATTACTTGTAAAGATGTCGATGACAGATGGATTTACAACGACAACGCGCGTGTTTACAAGGTGCGGAAAATACTATGGCCTACAGCTCTAGGGCATATTTGCATGTTTAACGTTGATTCGAGCCGCACAGCCTTTAAATTCTTACCAATCGTTGCTAGAAGCAATAGTTGAGTAGGATAATCCATTCTGTTCGACTCGATTGAAGAAAAAACGTTAAAAGGAAGAAAAATTCGCCTTATTGTACGAAGGCGTTTAACCTGAATGCATACAAATGCGCACTATGTTGTAGCGGTACGTCACAGCGTCCGACGCAAACTGAATGAACGCCAATCGATCGTTCGTATAGGTTGAAACGCGGGAGACAGGGAAGCAGACTAGCCTAGGATAGCTTCATTCGACAGGTGGCGTCACGCGGTTTTTTAATCCGCGATTAGGTGGCCATCTGGCGAAAGATGGCATTCATTGTCAGAGCATCACAGATCGTAATCATCATTGAAGATTCCTACAGCGCTTAACGAAAGCTAAGTCGCGATAACCAGGTTATTCACAGGCGCTCAGTCAAAACAAAATCGATAGACAAAAGGGTTCGGTTCCGGGTCAAGATCCAAAAAGATAGTTATTACTGTAAACTCGAAAATTGCAAAAGTGTTGCACAAAAGCTGAGTGCAGGGTACTAGGTAATTCACAAGAGCTGCTTCAGTTTGAAGGGGTTGTCCAGAAATATCGTACGCCGTGGGGCCCATTCAGACGGGCAGCAGTGGTGAAGGATCTGACCCGATTAATTCATTGAAAAATGAGCAGGATCGAGGCCATACGATCGCATTAGAAAAACAGGTACATTTACATTTTCATTTACGAAGAACGTGATCCTATTGCCGGAAGACCAGAGGAGCTGTTACGGTAAATGTAAATGTACACGGTTTTCTATAGCTACCGCAGATTGTGTTACTGTAGGTGGCGAAACATGGGAAGGCTTGTTCAGGGTAAGATTTCTCGGAGATGGAATGGAAATGCCTGAAGAGTTGCAGACAGAGGGGCTTGAGACAGATGACACTAGGTTAACGACTTGAGAATTCGATGAATGGGTTGCATCACAAATGATAGTTAGGAAGGAAGTTACTATAATCTGAGGATCATTTTATGATTTACGTAGACGCTGTCTTATTATATGTATGACACACTTCAAGCTACTACAGAGCAGTTTCATAATTACAGAAATGCAAAACAGATGATGAATTTTGTAACTGAACACTCATATTTGCTGATCTTGCACAGTTATGTGTATAGAGATATGGGTGGTGTTGGTGGTGGTGGGCTTGGGTGGCTCTTGTTCGATGTTAGGTTTGAAAATCCCTGAACAACCTTCTTTTTCGAATTTTTTAATCTTTTTAACCATTTACAAGTTACCACGTTGCCTACCACGTGCCATTTGGCATTAAGCCTATAAAGTTACAAATTACCCTTATCACTTACAGGTTGCCACTGACAAGTTGCCATTTAACCCTTAGGCTTACCACTAGCAAATAACCCTTACCAGTTTTCCCTAACCCCCTACGAGTTACCACCCTACCCTTACCATTTACACGTTCAACATCATCCATACCACTTGCAGTCTTACAAATTAAAATTTTACCATTACCGTTTACAAAATTACATCACAGCACTTTACACTTGCGAATTACCAATCAAAACTACCGCTTGCAGCTTTACCGTCCTTCAAAATACCCCGTTTACCGTTTCCAATAAAATACTATTGTGAATTACCATTTTACCTTCACCGCTTAAAATCCTGCAAAATACCACTTCAATCCTGCCACTAACGAGTTACCAATTAACCGCCAAAGCCATACGCTGGTACTTTCTGATGAGTGTTTAACTGCTAGTCCGGGTTAGCTACATTGGTTAAAGCGTACGTCAAGGCGCCTCACTTGGCCTGACACACAATGACGTCAGAATCGTCGGTATGGTATCTCTGCTGTCCTAATTACCTACGTTGATTAAAGCGTACGCAAGCCCCCTCACCTCGTCTGACACACATTGACGTTACAATCGTCGCCATGGTATCTCAGTTGGCCTAGTTTGCTACATTGGTTAAAGCGTAAGTCAGGGCGCCTTTGTGCGTGAGGATGCTGGTTCGCGTACCGAAAATGGCTGTGTAAGCGATTTTAATCTCGGGCTAACAACGGTCCGTGCACGGGGACCATAGATGGCGTGGCACCCATTCAAACGGGCAGCGGTGGTCATGGATCTCACTGGATTAATTCATTATAAGAAACGAGTAGGGTTGAGGCCATGCGGTCGATAACGACAAAAACGTTTAATAATAATAATAATAATAATAAGACAATTTATATAGCGCCGTAGCACAGCCGAGGCCGAAGAAAAGGGCGCTGTACAAGGGTTTGCATTTACGTTCAGTATCGTGACCTTTTACGCTAATAACAAATTCGACGATAAAGTTTGATATTAGGCCACAGGAGTTTCAATCATTATTTAGCAGCTATTGTACACTATATGCCAGCAGGTATTTTGAAAGCAGTCTTAAGTCCGAGCGTTTTAACCGCAATGCTTCTTCTAATTGAATGATTCGGAACTGTGACGGTGTTACGTACTTCATACTGAGATACCATGGCGACGATTGTGACGTCAATGTGTGTCAGGCGAGGTGAGGGGGCTTGCGTACGCTTTAATCAGTGTAGGTAATTATAGGTCAGCTGAGATGCCATGGCGACGATTGTGACGTCATTGTGTGTCAGGCCAAGCGAGGAGCCTTGGCGTAAGCTTTTAATCTTACCACCAGTCTGCAGAATTAAATCATCATGTCTGAAGCGATTCACTCCGGTCCAGTTACTTCATTGTTTATTTAATTATTTTACATAATTAAAATAATTACTATAATTAAACGGTACCATTAACATAGCTATTCGACACCATAGAGTTAAAATGTAGTCACATATACAAAGACAGAAAGGCAGTCTATCATTTCAACTAAAGACAATGATAACGGAATTAATGATGTATGTAACCGGTCACCATGGAAACTAATGACCACACCCCGAATTAAAATCCAGCAAGGACGAGTTGAAAAACATACGCTAAGAGGGTTGAAAGAATCGGTCTACTGCGGTGGACTATTTTGTCAAATAAACTAGACAGAATGGATATTATGTCTCCTTGGTTCCAGGCCGTAGCACTCTCCGGTCGGCCTCCCTTGGACTTCTGACTGTCCCTCGTATGCGCACTGCTACAGCGCAGTCTAGAAGCTTTGCCTATGTTGGACCTAATAGCTGGAATCGCCTTTCCCGAGAGCTCCGGCTAGTATTCCTCAGTTTGTCTCTTCCGCTGTTTCGCAAGCCCCTGAAGTCTGTTTATTTGCCAGTGGTCTCACTGGTTCGGGTCGGGAGCGCTTCCGATGAGTCTATTCGTGAAGTGGCGCTTTAAAATGTCAGATTACAATTACAGTTACAATTATGCTAAACTCAGCCACCGAGTTCTTTGTGTAACTATGTGGCGATATAATTGAAGTGGATATTTCTTTGAAAAGAATCAACTGGATATTATTATTTGAGTCTAAATCAGTCTAATTATATTATCGAACGGTCGAAATGGGATAATGCGGATTTTGGTATTATCGAAATTGCATTCAAAATTACATTCTAATTTCTCTGACTATATCTCTAACTATATCTAAAGACTCAAGTCATCCATGAGATGGAATTTCTCGTTATGTATGTTGTGTCCTTCACTACTTATATCGACGAAGGATAAGCGCAATGCTTAAAGGTCCGATCATTATTTCTGGTATAAAAAACCACTCACCGGTAATCGCGACCTTTGTCAGCAAGGTCAAGCGTTTTAATGATAGCGCTAAATAAAACATAGCAGCAAAATATAACACCAGACTTAGTCAATGGGCTTGGGATAGATATAAACAAAAACCAACTTACTGCCTATTAATATCGTGTATCTCAATACCAGTGACTAGTGGAGTAACTGCCCGGCCGCGACGTGTTTGGGCCGGCCTCTTGGGAGGAGCTGGGTAGGATTGTTTTGGTGTGCAAGGGGAAAGATGGGTGGGAGCCGCAGCTGGGGTGCGGAACTGCCCCTTACATAACACAAGAAGTATGTTCTAGGAGCTGCGGCGGCCCTCGACGGGACTTGGGCAACTCTGAAGGCCGCTAAAGTTAGGTTGCTGGCCATAAGCGCCCGTCGGTGCGTCGGCAATTGATTTTTAGACGATGGGGAAGAGGTTGAAAATAAATATTGACCTTAATTATTAAAATTAAATAAAACAATAAGTGTTAAAATATCAAAAATAAACTAAAACTAAGCGAACAACTTAAATATCAAAATATTATATACTTCTTGTAATCTTATTTAAAATTATTATTATTTATATGTCTACCCATATACAAGCGTTGTAGCATGTCTGCCACAATTAGACATAATAATGAGTTGGCTATAATAAAGGTGCATTGAGGTTAGACATTTGTGCCTATCAGTGTTCAGGCGACAACAGTATCTGCTAATTTGAAGTGTTTCCATATTTGTTTGTTTTTACTTAGCTACCAGAGAATTCTACCTGGACTCATTTTCTCTAAGCGGCAAAAGCGTCGCCTAATTAACTATGAGAAAATTATGAATAATTAATTAGGAAACGTGTGGACAATGTTGATAGTCTATCAGTCCTTCGATGTCGGGTCTGATGTCTGTTGAATATTAATGAGCAGCGGGTTTCAAAGGAAGTGGGAGGAATGTACTGTGTGTCATGGCCCTCCTCCTGTGAAGGAACAAGTGCAGTCAGCTTGAATTGCTAATTAGGGCGGTTCATTGCTCCCTCGGTCAGTGACCTTTCAGGCGAAAAACGTCAGAGCGCTGCATAAGTCAAAGAGTCAGTCGAAAGTTCGTCGGTCGGCTTGCCATCCAGCGTCCAATCAGTCAGTCAGTCAGTCAGTCAGTCAGTCAGTCAGTCAGTCAGTCAGTCAGTCAGTCAGTCAGACAGTCAGTCAGTCAGTGAATCAGTCGATTGGTTCGACTGATCAATCAGTGAATAAGTAAGTGACACATCAGTCCATTTATCTGGTTATTAATCTGCAACAGATCGATCATGCATTTCCATTATCGAAGCATATTAGCCAAATATCAGTCGTTGAAGCATATCAACAGTCAACGAAACATGGCAGGCCATCATTCGTATTCAACACAGTCTCACGTATTTTAACTCTTATTGTTTTAATTCAATTTCATAATTTAGTCAATATTTCTTTTTGACCCTTCCCCCACCGTCCAAATATTAATTGCCAACGCACCGGACGGCGCTTTTGATCTGTCCGTATGATGTCATAAGCGCAAAGCGATTTCGTAATGATGTGTTTGCTGCGCTTATCTGTGACATCTTCCTCCGAGTCCGAGCTGCCCCACCACTCTGGAATAAATATCCCCCAGAAGTGCGACAGTTATCTGACCCATCACACAATCTCATCTATTCTCCACCGCTTGCAATTTCTGCAATAGGTTTTTCACTCAAAGCTGAAAACATTCGTCTTTCGCAGATCCTATCCTAACTCCCCTTCTTCCTCTTGTCCATCTTTCCGCTCCAATCCCAAACATCAACCACCGTAGCTGCCACGCTGTCTCTGCCTGACTCTTGGATCTTGACCTGGAACCGAACACTTGCCTATCGATTTTGTTTTTACTGAGCGCCTGTGAATAAGCTGGTCCCTGTGACGTGGCTTTCGTTGGGCGCTGTAGAAATCTCGGGATTACGATTACGAACGATTTGTCTGGAGTCATAGTTCTGCATATGCCATGGCAATGCGTGTAACTCAAACGTCTTCCATTCTAGCAACTCCTGTTCTGGAGAAATCTAAGTTGCTGCAGCCTCGTTCACTGCACCGGGCTACAGCGGCCGTATCAATGTCTGCGTATTTGCCTGACAACTCTTTAACCCCATCACTGCGGTGTGCGCATTCTTCGAAGTACTGCGAGCCCAACTGGGCAATTTTTGCTTCGCTAACTATGTATTGCAGCCGTTATCATATCAAGCAGCTTCTCTGGAATATTTTTCAGAGGTCAGCTAACTCATCAAGAACGGGGCTGAATGGGTTCGGGCAAGTGAAATTTGGATGAGTTGAAGACGCTTAACTTGAGTACATTATTATTGGTGATGAGTGGACCTATAAACATAATTTGGGGTCGAACTTTGGGAATCATCTGCCGAAAGGCATCGTCACTGCTGTACTCATTTGGTGCCAGTTCCAAGCATGGATAAAGAAAAAGGGGACAGTAATTAACTTTGTTATTACACAGCGTCGTTAAACAGATACTATCTAACTAATATAGACATATTATACATCTTTTTAAAGGTAATTCTCTGCCCATTTTAATAACTCAACTGCCACAATTATTTTCCCAGGCGCAAGCGAATAAGAACGTTTTTTATAAGGGTCACCGATTGTTAAGGAGATAACGCGTCCTACCGATAATCGCGCGCACCTTAGAATTATAAATTTGTTATGGTGTTCATCTGACAGAATCTCCGAGATTATTTGGAATATTTGTATAAATTATACATCGTTTTAAACGTAATTGAATTAATTATTTCATTAAATAAATAACCGAAAATGTGAGAACACGACTTGAGACTGATTTTTACAGTGGGTCACAACCACAAGCACAAATGTGTTGTTGGCTCTGCTCCCCTTTACCTCATTGACTTCTGCACTTTGGTCTCCTCGTTGCCGGGCCGTAGCACCCTTCGCTCGGCCTCTTAGAATCTCCTGTTTGTCCCTCGAATGCGCACCGCTACTGCCCAGTCCAGAAGCTTCGCCTACGTTGGTCCCACTTCCTGGAATCGTCACCCTCGAGAACTGCGACTTGAGCTCCTTTTTCTCCCCCTCTCAGTGTTCCGTAGGCGCCTGAAGACTGTACTGTTTAACAGTGATTTTACTCTTTCGGGTCGGAAGCACCTCTGTTGAGTTTATCCTCTAAGAGGCGCTTTATAAATCTCAAATTACAATTACAGTTACAAAATGACCGCGGACAACAGTTGTTTCTAGGCTCGCTTTAAAATTAGACAACAAGTGCGTCGACTTTGCTCCCACTATTGACAGTTTAAGATAAGGATTGTTTGCTGCGTAATTTTTCCAATCGCATGCGTAGATACAAATTTCCATGTTGGCCCCCATCTATACGAGAATGTCTGTGTGTGTGCAGTTGACAAATGACATCTGACCGAAAAATGGAAATCATCTAGGTCTATTCGGACCCATCGCCGCCAAATGGCTTGTGTCGGGAACTGACGACGAGAATGATGAATTTTTCATTTTTCCAGATTGGATACAGTGTGAGAAACGAAAAAATTTCAATTTAAGGTGTGGGCGTTGAATGCCAAGTTGCCTATTGTTGAAATAAAACCGGATCCTTTGTTTCTCCCCTTAAATTTCTGTGCCAAATCGTGCTTTGTTCCCTGTGCAAGGTTAGGACGCTCTTGGCATATCCAAAACTGTCGTACTTCATCATTGTCTTATATTGTCTTCAACCGCCCTCGAGACGAGGATTGGCTACATCACGCACAGTTGTGTACCAGCTGCTTCTGTCCCTTGTCACCAGTAATAAATGACTGGTCGAACGATAATTCAGTCCACTACTGGATGTTACCGATCCATGTCATCGTGAATCTTCCCTGAGCTCATTTTAATCACTGCTAATTTCTTAATTATGCAGAGGTCTACAAAAACGCTCAAGCCCACAGTTGTTCCTCACTTCCACTACTTCCATTCACAAATTGCTCCCTCCCGATTGGATGGAGGCAGAGCTAACCCTAACCCTAACCCTAGCCCTAACCCTTAGGCTCGCGAGTAGGAAGTTTTGCTTGCGGATCATCGCCACTAAACCTTGTTTACGCAACCGCCTGACCATAAATATCCAGCCCGGCGCAGTCGTATCTCTCTCGCCGGATTCGAATCTACGACCGCGCGTTGGAAGGCAATCGAGAAGATCGTTTCGAGACGGAAACGCGGGTGGTTGTGGGACATCACGTGTTGCTGTAGGGGCTTTGCGCGCGACGTTTATTTCCGTCTTTGGTCTTTAGTTTCGGGATTTATTTGCATACCGGCAGAAGATGGGAGGGTTTACAATTACGAATCGTAAAATGGCGTCTCTAAGTTAGTGCCAAACAGAATCCAAGTGGGCGCCATGTAAAGGGAATTTCATAGCGCTTTTACCAGAAACTCAAACAGTTTCTCTCAATCCTCTGGCGACTTATACACAAAGTGTAAACGTACCTTGTGTAGACACTGTGATGTAAATAGCACGAAATGTAAAAGTATAAATATTATAATGTGGAAATAGAATAAAATGTAAAAGATGCTGAATATGAGGTATTTTAATGCAAGGCAGTGGAATTTAATGCAGTCGGTTAGTTCAGACGGTGTTTTTAATTAGCAGACTGAATAGTGAGGTAAGGTGAGATAACGATGGCAAGCTGCAACCTCTTCAGTTAGCGCTTACAACCCTGCACTACTCCACAAAGCCCCAACTAAAGCACCCCATTCCCTTAAAGCACTCAGATTGCCCTTCAAGTGCTGGACCAAATTCCCACCCTAAAATTCCCCTTAAAGCATTCAGATTGCCCTAAAAATGCTGGTACAAATTCCCAACTGACGCTTCCAAACAATTCCCCTTAAAGCATTCAAATTGCCCATTAAATGCTGGCCCAAATTCCCACCCAAAAATTCCCCTTAATGCATTCAGATTGCCCTTAAAGTGCAGGTTCAAATTCCCAACTGAAGCACCCAAACAATTCCCCTTAAAACTCTCAGGTTACCCTTAAAGCGCTCAAATTATTCCCATTAAATAGCTAAATTGCCTTTCAATCACACAACGTCTCGTTAAGGTCCTGTAAGTTGCGATTTTTTCTTTTAGAATCTATTTTAACCCTTGCGACGTCAAGACCGTAAAAAGAGACACTCATTCTGAGAAATTTGAATCGATATGCAATTACCATTTTATTTCATGTAAATGGATATTGATTCCGAAATGTCAAAATGTCTCAGAAAGTAAGTCTCATGAGATTTATGACATGTCTCGTCAATGCACAACTTCAACAAGTAGCATCTGGTAGTTGAAGACACTAGAGACTCTAGAGCCTCACTTAAATGTCTATTGTTGGAGAGTTAAGTCAAGGTTATGTTAGTGAATAATTAAGTATCTAGACATTTAATATAATGCCTTTTAAGTACACCTCAAAGTGATGCGCTCGCTAGCCTAAGTGGTGTTGAAGTTCATCAAGAAAAAAGCTAGTTAGTTAGTTAGTTAAAGTTATGGTAAAGCTAGAGTTGTTAAAGTTGTTTAAAGTTAAGAGCTAGTTAAAGTTAGAAAGTTAGTTAAATTTGTTTATTGAAAGTTAAAGTTAAAGTTTATGTAAGCATCTGATGAGTTCCATCCAGCGTTGACAATTGACATTGTCTTCATTCAGAGTTCCTGCATGGTCTGGGCTTGCACTGAGGCTTCGGAATGACGACAGCCAAGTGAAGTGCGCAACAAACAGTTCACACACCGACTGGCACTCTTTAGCAGATGACAGAAGGCGCAGCGTTCGGCTCTCGAGCGTTCTCGGTGGATGGTCCAAAACTCTGAAATTCACTGCATATACAGTTCTGTGCGTTCTGCCTATTCCTTTATGTCATTCAGGTCTTGGCTTAAGACTCATCTGTTTCACCTGGCTTACTCGATGCAGCCTGAATTCCAGTATCCATGACCCATCGGATTTCGACCCGAGCTCTTCAATGAATTTATATTATTTTGGCTACGAATTAAACTGTAGCGAGCATCAACGATGTCTCGTACATTATGATATTCATAAGATTTTAGATTAGATTAAGCTAACAGATATACCGAAAGCTAGGGAGACAAGCAGCTAGACAGACAGACAGACAGACAGACAGACAGACAGACAGACAGACAGAGGTGGCCTCTGAGCCAGTCGTGAACAAAAGCAGTTCTTCTTGAGCAGGCAGCGCTTAAAATCTGCCGATTTAAGGCCACTGATCAGCCGCCTCGATAGTCACGACAGCTTAAACTGTCTTAAACTTATTAACGGAAGGCGGCCAATCCTTTCATCTCGGGGTCACCAAGTCGGTGATATAGACCAGTCATCAGAGGCAGGGTGTTGACACATGACTCCAAGGACCCGTTAATTCGTCATTTACAAAGGCAGTCTTTTAACGAGGCTGTCAATCAACCTATCAGCCGCACAAATTAAGTCAATCAATCGCCAGCCTCCGTCCCTCGCCGGTGCAACAACGCAGATGACAAAGACCCAACCAGTGGCGTAGCTAGGCCTCTTGCCCCCGGGGGGGGGGGGGGGGGCGAGTGATGGCAATCGCCCTCTCCAATAGAAAGTTTCAATTTAAAACAGCAACACAGATAAACGTCATATGTAAGCATTAATCGATGATATAATATTATGACCTTACCAAAAATATTGAAACCTTTTCTAGCGCTGATAGCTGGAGGTCTGTCAGCTGAAGGATGCCTTTGCATTTGTCAGGGGGGGGGGTCGGTCCCATAACCTGGCCAGACTCATGTACTTCCAATTGAGTACAAGGTCCTATCACTTACCTACAACACACTTCAATCTTCCCAACCCTCCTATCTTCGTCAGTTATTTACAATACAACCGCTTCGCTCAACGCACTCCTCTTCTGCCCTAACACTTCTCCGCCTTCCTGTCACCTCATTCAGTTTGTATGATAGGTCAGAAAACTGTCGCAGTTCTGGGGGAATTTATTCCAGAGTGGTGGAGCAGCTATGGCTATGGAGCGACCACCAAATTTTAAGGATGAGGTGACGGGCAGGGGAGAAGTGTTAGGGCAGAAGAGGTTCGGGTTGAGCGGAGTGATTGGATTGTAAATAATTCACGAAGATGGGAGGTTTGGGAGGATTGAAGTGTGTGTTGTAGGTAAGTGGTAGGACTTTGTACTCGATTCCAAAATTGCCAAAGTAAGTCAGCGGCTGCCATCTGCCAAACACGCATTTATGCTGCGCTATTAAAATTCTAACTGTTGACCTGTGACGAGACATAGTCGTCACATTTGTCGTGCCGTTTACGACTTTGTGTATCTAATTGATTCATGAAAGATTCAGCATTAAAAACAACACCAAAACGACTCTCCAAATCTCGTATAATTGTGAAAAACGATCGGAAATTTCAACTCCAATATGGTTGAGAATTTTTATCGGAAGATGATAAAAGCCAGCGATTTGCACAAAGCTATGAGCAAAAGTACTAAAGCATAATATTATACCTTACAAACAATCCACGATTTTATGACTCGCTGCCATTGCCTCTGCTGTTGGCCCTATATTGGACGAAATTCCCCTAGGGCTGGGCCTCGCCTTTAGGGAAAGGTCAGCGAGGCGACTGCCTAGGCTTTAATGCTTTACATTAGAACCTGACGCTTTGGGCCCCAAAACTATAGGATAAATTCATGTCTTGACAGATAAATTTTCTTCTTGATTAAATCCAGAGGGGGCTGAAGTTCGGGGTCGTCCGTTAGAAAATTCCGCTAAGAAAAAAAGGGGTCACGTTACCCAAATGCAGACAATAGAGGGTTGAGAGAGAGCCACTACGGCAGCGGTGACCGATAAGTCAGTAAGTAAGTAAGTGACCAAGTATATTCTTTATTAAACAATAGCTAATCGCCCATCGGTTTAAATATATGAGCATGACCGATGTGCTGGGGTTCGAACTGCGGCTCCGGTCTTTCATACAGAAAGCGAGACCGGGTAAGCTTAACTCCAGAGTTGAAACTCGGCAGGCCTACTGTACACATTGTATACAGTAGGCCTATCGAGTCTGAAGTGTTTCATCGGCATAACCTTCGGGACGTGGACTCTCATTGTCTTTTTTGTGATCGCCATTGACATTTTCGGAACAGATGATACAAAATGTCTTGAAATAATTCACTATGCTGTCCGCTTTGTCGCCCCTTGGCCGGTGTCGTCCAGGGCGGCTGCCCCACTCGCCCCCAGCTACGCCACTGGAGGCAACTCCCCTTTAGGGCCCCCGTGAAATGGCCGCGAAGTGGTCAGGCCGGGATAAGCGGTGACGACCGGGGAAGCGCTGTTTAACGGCCGCTGTTGAATCGCGCGACTGCGGCTTCCCGGAGAGAGCAGATATTGCTGTGCAGTAGAGGCAAACTGCACCCAGTACGGTAAGATCGTAATAGCTATGTTTTGTGATTTCTTCGCAGAATGAACTCATCCAATTCGCATCAATGTCACGTGACGTATCGGATGTCTGGCAAGCGTCGACCAGATTGAAAACCACTGGACAAGAGTTGCAGCAGGTGAAGAATGGAAAGGGATGAAGACAGATCAGATGGAATTATATATATATATAATATATATATAATATATATAATATATATATATAATATAATATAATATATATATAATATAATATATATACTCTATATATAGAGAGAGAGCCATGAATAAATGTAGAAGTACATGTTTTTATAGCGACCGTATGGCCCTGACCCTGTTCATTTTTCAGTGAATTAATCGGATGAGATCCTTCAACACAGCTGCACGCTTGAATGGGCGCCACGTCGTATATGGTTTCCGAGTACGGATCGTGCTAGTTGAGATTCAAATCTCCGAAATAAACCACGACAGGGACGCGAACCGGCATCCTCGCGGCTCAGAGGCGCATGTAGCTAACCAGCATTAGGGGAGATGGATGAAGGGATGGAGAAGGGAAGGCAGAAGATAGGTAGGATATAGGGGCAGGAGAGTTAACAATGTGGGGTATGTAGAGTGCTAGGGAAGGTTGGATGAAGAATAGATAGCCAATTGAGGAAATGGAGAATGGGTGTAGAGAGAGAGGTATCATGAAGTGAAGCGGGATGCAGGATAGGGTTGTATAACATGGAGAAAGTGCGTTTGTGAGGTTCTTAAAAGCGCTATATAAAAGCCATATATATATATGCATACATACACACACATACATACATACACACATACATGCATGGATACATCCATACATATTTACATACATACATACATAAATACATATATGCACACATACATACACACATACATACATGCATACATCCCTCCATACATACATACATAAATACATATATCCATAAATACACACATACACAAATATACTTAGATACACCTACATGCATACATAGTCTTACATACATACACACATACACATACTTACATACATAGTCTTACATACATCGTCTTATATACATACATACAAACACATACATACATAGTCTTACATACATGGTCTTATATACATACATACATACACATACTTACATACATAGTCTTATATACATGGTCTTATATACATACATGCATACATAGGCTTACATACATACATACACATAAGGCAGATGAATGGGATAAACAGGAAGGAAGCGCATAACGTAGAAGGGAAGGACAGACGAACAAACAAGGGGTGGAGTTGGTTGGATAGGGAGCGGAAGAGAAGCAGCGAATGCAGGGAATGCAGGTGTAAAGCAGTTGAGGACTCAGTGGAAACGACGGAATGGTAGGATCTCCATGGTTACGCGTCTTTAGATAATGGCGACACCTAGCGCCTATCGTCGTCGTCATGTACTTCATCAACTGGCTGACGGTAGAACACTCTTTTACTTTGCACTCAGCTGATCACACCATTTAGGGAATAGCGAACACGTGATTAATGCACAACGGCGGACTAAGCAAGGCGTTGCAAAAAACTGACTCTAGGTGTCGCCAGCATGTAAAGTAGTAAGTAAGTAAGTAAATAAGTAGGTAAATAAGTAGGTAAATAAGTAGGTAAATAAGTAATTAAGTAAGTAAATAAGCAAGTAAAAAAGTAAGCCAATAAGTAAGTAAATAAGTAAGTAAATAAGTAAGTAAGTAAATAAGTAAGTAAATAAGCAAGTAAGTAAATAAATAAGCAAGTAAGTAAGTAAATATATAAGTAAATAAATAAATAAGTAAGTAAATAAGTAAGTAAATAAATAAATAACCAAGCAAGTAAGTAAGTAAGTAAGTAAGTAAGTAAGTAATGCACATTTGTTAATATGTAAAGACGTTCAAACCATAAAGGTCGTACCATTTCTGTCAGACAGTCATGTCGACGAATAACTCCGCTGTAAAAAGAACCCCAACGGATGCAGCTGCAGTTCGCATTCAGCGATGCTGATGCAGGGCGAAGACGAACAGAAGCAATCAATGATGCTGACTTAAGCTGCTGATGACGCGGAGCTTGAGCGCTGATGCTGATGCGGTTGGGACTGAACAGGAAGGATGCTCAGGTTGGTGAGACTGCAGATGAGACTGGAGAATTACTGATGATGCCTAACTCTAGGAGATGCAGAATATGCCTAGGCGGCTAAGACTGAGGAAGACAGTTGCGTGATTGAGATTGATGAAGATGCTTCGGTTGCTGAAACTGCGGATGCAGTCTAAACCTCAGAGTGCATCGTATACTCCGCGTAGGAAAAATGCATATTAATTAGTTCATTACCAACTAATCATATCTGAGAAAGATCCATAAAGAGAAACGATTAATGTGGCACTGAGGCTTGCACCCAGACACTTCTGCTTGGTTTTCAAAGGAACATATTGTCTGGTTATATAGATCCTGCATATATTATATGTTCGTTATAAATGTCATACTGTAAATGACAGCAGATTTGACCATACTAGTGCACTTATTATAGCCGACAATTTTGTCCGTAGAATATCAAAGTGTCTTCAGCTAATCGACTTTATGTCTGTGCGACAGCTTCGACGCAGTCATTCCAATTCAGAAATACATATACATATGCATATGCATATATATACATGTATGCATATATACATGTACGCATACCCCTGCATACATGTATATATGCATGTATATTTATATATAGCCAATTTGGATGACGCGGAATTGATGTGATTGATTATATATATATATATATATATATGTGTGTGTGTGTGTATATATATATATATAAAATATATGCTTGGTTTGTTGGTTGCATTCGTATGAGTGGATTGATCGTTGTCATTCTTAGCGGAGAAATCTTCTGCTTTGGAATTCCTTTGTCCATCTAGATTCCGTTCATGTGTCCACTTTCCTACAGTGGATCCTCCCATTCCTATTTCTCATCCTCTTTATTCCTCCTTTTCCTCCTCTCATTCCTTTTATTTCTTCTACCTTTCATCCTTTATTATTCCTCTATTCCTCATCCTATTATTTCTTCTCTTCCTCCTCACCTTCCTCCTCACTTTTTCCTATTATTCCTCGGGGATTTATCCTCACCTTCTTCCTGCTTCGCCTCCTCTATTCCTCATTCATTTCTCATTCTATCCCTCCTCCTTCCGGTTCACAGGCCGCATATTAATGAGCCAAGTTAAACATCTGGCATCATCTTGCGGTCTGTCGGTATATTCTTCCAAGACGCAAAAATTGATTCGGCTCATATGTGCAAGTCACGACCAGCATACAAGAAAGCTGGCTATGGTTTGGAATGGCAAGTTATACATAAAGCTTAACAATGTATGGTATAATTTGATGCTATAACAGGTATAATATATATAGAGAGAGGTAAGGTAAGAAAAATGTAGTGATAAGGAAAGGTAAAGACGTGAGCATTATGTAAGGTAAGGCAAAGTTCGAAGTGCGTGTTATAAGGTAAGGAAAATTCTGGACAAGTTAAGATAATAATAGAGAGATTTAGGCAAATAAAGGCGTTGTCTATTTGTATGTATACAAGGGCGGATAGATACAGAGGAACCCGTGATTATGGTATTACCCGTCATCTGCTGTTTTGGGATGGAAGACCCAACCTGGGGCTAGAATACAATGAGAAAACCTTAATTTAATGTATTGAAAATACTATAAATTATTTTGTGGTTCCATTCATTTTACGAAATACAAATTATTATAGATACTGTTTTTCGTCTCAATACACTTATTATTTACTTATTTATTTAGAATTATTATTTACACAAGTGCAAACGTATTTGTATGTGCGGGTTTTATTACCTAGTCCATTTGGCCAGTTCCCTAATCTTGAGTGCTGCACATGGAAATCTAAATCTAGTATTTGGAACTCCATGGTCTTGCTATATAATGACATTATATGTATTCATTATATATATTCATTATATATATATTCATTATATATATTCATCATATAACATATATATATTCTTACTTGAACTTCTGCTTATATCAATATATAATTTCCGTAACCTCTGAGTCCTGGGCTTTAAAGTAGAATAAAAAGAGGTTTTGCAGACGGGTTGTATGTAATAAACTGGAGTGACAAATTGAGTCCCTGCATGCTATTATCCTGTGCTGTCTCATGCAGACATATCATATGTCCGCAGATGTGTAGGTCCCTTTAAATAAGCATTAGAACTGACTACACTGCAGAGTCTGTTAAATTCTGTATAGAATTTACGTCGTTATTTCGATAGCAAAAATTCTTAGACTTACATACGTACAAACCGACAGACAGACAGTCAGACAGACAGACAAACACACAGCCAAAGAGGCAGACAAGCACAAGCAGACAGACTGCTGACTGACAGGCAAACAGGCAGACATACAGGTAAGCAGGGATGGCGATAAGATTAGACTGGCATATCTATCTTCCTCGCTAGAGCAACCGTCACGCTTGGCCGCACAGCGTGAAGGAGAATTGAATAAAACGGCAGACGTTGTGATCGACTGTATCGAAATAGCGTCAAATCGACCGATTTGACGTGATATCACTCATCGATGGATTCGCTTCGAAGCCCAGACAAGACCTGAAAATTTATTGCGATTATGACCTCAAGGTCAGCTATTGACGTGCTAAACTAAATTTCCACATCACAGTCACGTGACAGTAAATTAAGAGAGGACGAGTGATTGATTGAGTGAGTGCCTGAGTGAGTGAAGTACGTATGTTTGTGTGTATGTATGTACGTATACATACATGCTTTGTTTGTGAAGGTATTTATACATGTTTGTATGTATGTGTGTATATAGGTATGTGTGTTTACATAAGTAACTGTCACAACTGAGTTTGTTTGTGGACATCGGTGAATTTTTCTTTTCTTTTCTTTTTCACAAAAGGATTTTTCATTAGGTCCAATGATGTATTTTTCAGTATACTCGGTGAGAAAAACTGGTGTTATCTGAGCATTTTTATAGCGCTCTTTAGCACGCTTAAATAACTAGAAATATAACACACAGGTTGGTGTTCATATAGCTTTGGGCACTTGATTTGGATGGACTGAGGCGTGTGCAGAGATGCAAGTGGGTTCTAGGAGAGAACTTGTTTAATTTAATCCATTTTACTCGCCTCAGCTTCTGTCAGCCTACTCCGAAGCCCCCAGTGTTCACTTCCCATGCATCTAGACAGGTCACCAATCAGTTTAGAAAAAGGTGAATGAAATGTCCAAAAACAATTCCACTTGTGAGATGACCAGCAAGCTCGCAACGAGTCATACAACCAATTGAAGGCTGTGCACTGCACCTATCTGTACATAAATCTACGCCTATATAATCAGATATTGGACATATTTTCAATTTGGTATTGTATTGCGTATGAGCAATTTTGCCTCCGAGGCTGAGAAAGGCTTTTATAAGGTTTTAGGTATTAATGTACTATGCATGCATGAAATAAATGTCAGCATATAGTAATGCACCATATGTGCTCTGTCTTACTTGGATACATAAATGTGTAATGTTTACGTGCTTGCGTGAAGTTGCAGTTGTGTGTGTGTGCGTGTGTGTGTATGTGCGTGCGTGTGCGTGTGTGCATGTGTGTGTGTGTGTGTGCGTGGATACGCCAGTGAACAGCTGCTGGCACGTTCATTCGCATAGTCGTTCTGGACCATTCAACAATTTCTTACACTTACCCAATTGCTTCATTTATCGACCTTTCTTGTTAGTTTTTTTCGTTCTCCTGTCTGTGCTTCCTTCGCCGTTCCATCCTTCCTTCCGATTGTCTCCCATTTCGTCCGTTTATCCTGCCTTTTGTTCATCGATCCTCAATCCATCCATTGCACATTTGGCGTCGGCGCAATCGACATATATCCATTCGGAATCACTGGATTTCGTCCCGCTTTCCACCCCACCACCTTATCTCATCACTTCCCGTCCCACCCACCTTTTCCCACCACTGCGACCATCTTTCTCCAGCCTGTTTACTTTGGGACTGTGTTAAAAAGATGCAATAATTGATTCATGGAAACATATCTGCACAGAAAAAGAATACGTACATATATATGTAAAGAATAGAGCATAGAATCTATAAATATGAATATATATATACACGATATATACTATACACTTAATATACATATATATGCTATTTACACATAAACACAGATTTACAGTGAGGCTTGCAGAGTCGTAAACAAACAAAGCTTCATGGATTTCCTTCATCTTGAACGACCCATATATATATATATATATATATATATATATATATATATATATATATATATATATATATATATATATATATATATATATATATATATATATATATATATATATATATATATATATATATATATATATATATATATATATATATATATATATATATTATATATATATATATATATATATATATATATATATATATATATATATATATATATATATATATATATATATATATGATGCTTTAAAAATCGTTACATTCGCAAAGCCAATGTATAAATCGGCAAACATGTATATGCAAAACAGTGCATCATCACGGTATTATATATATATATAATACTGTGTAGATTCGAGTGAGTAAATAAGTAAGCTATTGCGATTTTCTTATGATTGATATACTTTACAACAGACGCTTAGAAAGGTAATGTAAGCTTGCAGGTATTTTGACCAATGGCGTGTGGATCCTGGTATAAATGACCATGGAGATCAGTCTGTAAGAAGTGCAGTTATGGGGGCCTAGTTTATGAGAGGTTGAAGGCTCAGACTGAAGTTCAGACCCATCGACACGGAGACAGACTGTCTGTCGCCATGTGTTGAGGGTATACATATTTCTGTACGATGAATACAGTTATGTAAATCCTAGACTTACTGAGCAACGCGCAACGGAAGAAAGAAAGAAGAAGCGATAGAGAAGAATGCTAGTCGCTTACTCATTCCTGGTCTACTCGTCCTGCAGTCAACCAGAATGTAATGTAACAGACATTTATAAAGCGCCTTTCAAGCACCTCCCAAGAGCGCTGGTCACGTGGCTATCCAAACGATCTAAACAAGTGCGTCTTAAGGTGAACAGAAAATGAATGTTGAGTTAGACTAAGTGGTTAAGAACGAATTTTTGAAGGGAGGCTGTTCCCCGTAGGAGGGGGGGGGTTCGAAGCACAAGAGGGCCCGAAGAGCTTGCATTGACGTGCGGTAACGTGGAACCTGCAGGTCCCCATGGGCAGCAAAACGCAGCATCCGGCAGCCAGGTCGACTGGAGACAGTATTACTAGAATTGCCGTATGTGAGGCCTTACTAGAATCCCAGCCCAGGATTGTAATTTTGTAATTGTAATTGTAACACAGAGAGCTGTGTGTTACTACACACAGCTCTCTTATGTGTGACGACGCAGTGCCGACCAGGGCAGAACGATCGAGCAGGAGAACCTTGAAGCGGATCCGCTCTCGTATAGGGAGCCAATGTAGAGTTCCCGCCGACCACGATAAAATGTAAGCGCTCTTTCATAATTCAGTCTCAATATGGGCTTCTTAAGGTTGTCTGTCATACATTGGGGCATCCTTCTCCGTCCGTTAGCCCGCCTGTCTGTCTGTCAGTCTGTCAGTCAGTCAGTCTGTCTGTCTGTCAGTCTGTCTGTCTGTCAGTCTGTCTGTCAGTCTGTCTGTCTGTCTGTCTGTCTGTCAGTCAGTCTGTCAGTCTGTCTGTCAGTCTGTCTGTCTGTCAGTCTGTCTGTCTGTCAGTCTGTCTGTCAGTCTGTCTGTCTGTCAGTCTGTCTGTCAGTCTGTCTGTCAGTCTGTCTGTCAGTCTGTCTGTCTGTCAGTCTGTCTGTCTGTCGTTTGGATAGATTAGGTTATGCAGTGCTCGGTGCTCTTTAGAAGTTGTAACTATATCGTTCGGTGCAATTAGCTTAGGCGAAATCTAGTATTTACTCGGAAGGAATGCGCATTCGAATGACAATATAATGATCAACAATCAGCGAGGTGCAATTGCCCCTGTTTACCTCTCCACCGTAGTCCATTTAACACATCTGGAGGGTGGAAGAACACCAGGAATCGCGATCCTTGGCAATCCGCACGACGATTGATGCGGTATGGAACACGACTAGCAACTAGTCTTGTTAAAACCTCTTAGATGTTGAATATCCCTTGACTATGTATGCGCCAGGTAAACGCAAGGTATTCCGATGGTCGGATCACCCAGCATAACTTGGCCTCGGCCAACGGTGAACTGATTCGCCGTGCCAATGTCCACCTTGAGGACCGTTGACTCCCTGGAAGTCCCCCGTTCCCTTGATCTTTGAGGTCGTCACCCGTAACCCTGTGCAGGGAGCCTCGCTATACTCCGAGGCACTTAGTCCCAGGCAGTATTTAGTCGCCGACAAGCGGTGTCAAACACCGCGAGGTGGACGCACCTGCCGGGAATTGCCAAGGTATACACACGCACATGTGCACAGTTACAGCGCATTCTCCCCATTCAGCAGCGATTCCAGTTCAAGATCCTAACCCTCATGCGTAATTGTCTCCTTGGTTCTGCTCCATCATACCTTAGGGACTTCTGGATTTCGGTCTCTTTGGTTCCAGGCCATAGCACTCTCCGGTCGGCCTCCCTTGGACTCCTGACTGTCCCTCGTATGCGCACTGCTACAGCTCAGTCTAGAAGCTTTGCCTATGTCGTACCTAATAACTGGAATCGCCTTTCCCGAGAGCTGCGGCTTGAGTTCCTCAGTTTGTCCCTTCCGCAGTTTCGCAAGCGCCTGAAGTCTGTATTATTTGCCAGTGGTCTCACTGGTTCGGGTCAGGAGCGCCTCTGATGAGTCTATTCTTGAAGTGGCGCTTTACAAATGTCAGATTACAATTACAATTACAATCCTGGGCTGGGATTCTAGTAAGGCCTCACATACGGCAATTCTAGTAATACTTAATTAAAATTATTATTACATGTATATATAAATCCCCATCTATGGACAACTCTAGTGTCTTGTCAACCACAGTTTACGCGTATGTTTACAGTTGGCACTGCATTGTTTAGTGTGTGCGTGCGTGCGTGCGTGTGTGTGTGTGTGTGTGTGTGTGTGTGTGTGTGTGTGCTGTTTCGTGTATTTGTTTTGCGTGTTTACGACTCGCCACGAGAAATCGGAAGCCTAAACACTAAACCGGAAGTAATGGTCTCATTAAAGTCGGAAGCAAAGCAAAGTTGTTTATGCGTGGACAAAAATGCCAAGGGTGACGTAAAAGATCATTTATACAGCGCCACGTGGGAAATTGGCTCAGAACGCTCATCGACGTAAAATGTTTGTTGCCATCACACTGTCGTTTCAAGTTAACTTCGAAGTATTTTTATTAGTATCATTATGAGTATACATTATTTACTATATTTATATTGCTTGAACGTGGTGGTGTAGTGGTATGGTCTGTGCCTCGTAACCAGAGGGTTGCGGGTTCGAATCTGCCTCAAGGCATTTTCGTAGCGACCTTGGACAAGTTGCTCACCCGCAATTGTCTGTGAGGAAGGCAAAAGGAAACCGCCTCCCTCATCTCATCCCCAGGTGACATAAAGCCAGTGCACCTGCCTTCGGGCAGAGAACTCGTCATCGTCGTCATCATCATCATCATCACCATCATCACCATCATCATCATCATCCACATATAGCTTTAAGGAGGACTGATAAGTTACCGCCTCACATACGGCAATGTGTATGTGTGTCTGACTGTATGTCTGCCTGTCTGCCTCTCTGTTACTGGATCATACCTGTATGTTTCTGTGTGTCTGTCTCTCTCTCTGTCTACCTGTCTATATGTCTCTCTGTCCGTTCCGCCGCCCTGGTCGCACTGGGCTCTTTGCCTTCCTGTCTGTTACTAGGTCTTGCTTGTCTTTCTCTCTTTGTCCGATTGTCGTCTCTCTATGTATGTGTTAGTTCGTCCATCTGTCTTGCTGGCTAGTAGTGTGTACGTCTGTCCGTGGGCAAGGAAATATTCCTGCCCATCTACTGGTGTTTGCCTAATGCATTCGTAACTGCAATATCTAGTTTGCATTAATTGTCTCAGACTATACAAAATGCAGAAGTGTATGGACTCGCGACACTGACCTCTCGCACGCCATGGCACTAAATAATCTCCGATAAAAATGGGCTAAATAAATTAAGCTACCGCGCTATATAAACCCTCATGAGCCATTAATGTTTCTTGTTCACCTCATTACGGAGCAACAATTGAAAATCCGATCGAGTGAGAAAATCGCACCGGGTTCGAACTGATGTTAAAAGATTACAGAAACGTTATTGCTGGCTTCGGCACCTAACAGGTTTCAGCTGCATTCAGGGTGATGTAGTCCTTGTATTTCATTACCTTACTAGTTCCTTACTTACCTTACATTACCTTACTGTTCATTACTTCAGTTTTTCTTGTTTTACTTAAAGTTACTTTGTATGAGACTTGTCCTACCTTACCTTGCATACCTTATCGAGGCTTACTGCGCCTTCTTCTACATTATTAATACATTATTCTTCTACATTATTAAGTAATTATTAATTCTTAATAATAATAAATTAATTATTATTAATACATTATTCTTCTACATTATTAAGTAATTATTAATTCTTAGTAATAATTAGTTAATTATTATTAATACATTATTCTTCTACGTTATTAAGTAATTATTAATTCTTAATAATAATAAATTAATTATTATTAATACATTATTCTTCTACATTATTAATATTGCAGCATGAGTTTAACTACTTCAATTAGGGGAGGAGATGACGCGAGATGCAGCAAAATGGTGAAGTGAATTGAAAGCGAAACTGGAAACAGGAAAGGAAGGATGAAAGGAAGAAAGAAGAGATGCATTTGCAACATTCCTTTTTCACATATCCTATCCTGACACCCCTTCTTCCTCTTATCTCTCTCTCCCGTCCAACCCCAAACACCATCCCCCATAGCTGCCACGCTGTCTCCGTCTAACTTTGGGGTCTTGATCTGGAACCGAACCCTTTTGCCTTCGATTTTGTTTTGACTGAGCGCCTGTGAATAAGCTGGTCCCCGCAACGTGGCTTTCGTTGGGCGCTGTAGAAATCTCGGAATTACGATTACGATTATGATTACGAGTATAATGCATCCTGCTCCATTTCGTTTTCCAGTATATGCAAACCCTCTTCTAAACAATAAATCTTATCGAACTAAGTGCGATCGTGTTTTACAAAGTGGCTGTGCGCCTGCGCAAAACTGCTCGGTGTGGGTCGTCTGCCTTAGAAGGCGGTTTTATGGTTCCCTGTTCTCCATTAGACGGCAGCGCTATGGTTCCATGCTCGTCTCCGTCCGCTGACTGATGCACAGTGAAGCTGGTGACGCAATCGCTCGACAAACTGTTGCCGGATGCGGTTGCTGTCTGGTTGGCTGCCTGGGTCCGACGGAGACTGAGCGGGTCAGACGAAAAGAGGAACGGCTATTTGCCTCTGGCGAACTGTTTTCGATTGGCACATGGATGTCCTATCTCTGGCGGAACCTAGAGCTAGCCCCGCTAGATGGCAATTTCTTGATCGTTTAGTGGATTATTGAGCGAGTTAATAATTGGTGGATCGCTAATTCTTCACCATTAAACGGTCTTTGTTTTCGAGTGAAAGTGTAGCTTTATGTGCATGGAGTTTGGATCTGTCCTATCATTTGCATCGGTTAAGCAACTGATCTGAATCCGTAATTTGCTTGTCAGATTTGAAATTAATTTTCGGCAAAGTTGTGGAACTTGTTTCGAATTGTTTTGGAGAAAGAATCTAAGTTGCGTGAGTTTTTGATTGGCTAATTTTAAATGGCTGTATTCGGTTCAGAAGTTTAGAATTTTCTGCCTTTACTGGGTAAGTTTTTGATTACTTGCTGTAGTTGTACATGACTGTATTTGATACGAAAGTTACAATTAGCTGGCTTAGATTGACATTCTTTGCTATTTATAAGTCTTTTTTCAGAGTATGTCTTCTCTGTTAGAATGACCATTTATGATTGGCTGTTCTCTCTGTTAAAAAGACTATGATTGGCTGTTATCTCTGTTAAATAGACTATGATTGGCTGTTCTCTCTGTTAAAAAGACTATGATTGGCTGTTATCTCTGTTAAAAAGACTATGATTGGCTTCCGCCGCCGCGTAAAATTCGGATTAGCTATCTGCTCTGTATAAAAAAGCCTTCGATTTGATATTTCGCTATTGGCTGATTTTGTTGGGTAAAATCTCTGATTGGCTGTCTTTATTTTGGATCTCGTTACAGCGTATGTGACCGGCTGTCTGAAAATTGCTTGTTTTTCGCACGAAACTTTCTTACTGAGGTTCATCGATGCAACGAAATCCTTGATTGCCTTCTCGATTTCTTCGGACTCAACGCAGCGTGGAAATCGTCTGATTGGCTGTCTTCAAATTCTTCTGGGGATATTTTGCGTCTACGCGTGGAGTACTTTCTCGTTGAGTAAGCTTGGGAAGTGAACAACTATAGGAGATGGTACGAGACGTCATTCTGACGATGCTGGGCAGAGCTTTATGTCTCGCTTGGATTAAATTCATCACGACGAGCGCCGGGGAGGAGTTGTCGCATATTACGACGTCGACCCCCCACGGAGAACCGTCGGCCACCCACCGAGTGCTACTGGCCACGCGTCGAGATACCCAGCGAATGCATCTGACGGCAACGCCCGGTAAGCCGGTTTCAATTATGAACGCTAATCAATCATAATCCAATTAGATCAATGCAGCGGTGCTTAATTAATTAATCGAAGAAAGTGCAGTTGCATGTATATATATATATATATATATATATATATATATATATATATATATATATATATATATATATATATATATATATATATATATATATATATATATATATATATATATATATATATATATATATATATATATATATATATATATATATATATATATATATATATATATATATATATATATATATATATATATATATATATATGCAACTGCACTTTCAGGTCCGATATATATATATATATATATATCGGACCTAATATTTATCACTGGCCTATTATCTCTTGCAGACCATTTGAGCGGTAATAATAATAATAAGACAATTTATATAGCGCCGTAGCACGGCCAAGGCAGAAGGAAAGGGCTCTGTACACGAGTTAAAAAATTAATAACAGCTATAAGATATCTTAAAAGGATATATCTTGAGCCGTGACTTGAATGTGTCCAGGGATGGGGCATTCGTCACGAGTTTTTTCACTTGCTGAATGTTGCTTTCGTTTCTTCCCGTCCGTCTCCATCTCCCGCTATCCCTTCCTTCCCCTTTCCCTCTTCTGTCCCCGCCCCACTTTCCCTCCTTCCTTACTTCCTCTTCCCTCTCCTCTCTCTTCCCCTCATCTCCCCTTCCCATATTGCAGACTATGAGCCGTGAAAGCAACCGCCAAAACTGTTTTCATATTATTCACGAGATAGCGCCATTGCCGGACAACGTCTGTTTTATTTTCCTAATTCTTTCTACTCTCAGTCTCGCACTCACTCTTGGGGTTGGGGGGTTTCTGGTCAAGCCCTAAATTGGTTTGCCACTTATCTCAGTCCACGCACTCAGCCAGTATATTTAAATGGTAATTATTCGTCTAGTCTTTGTTGACCTGCGGCGTCCCATAGGGCTCCGCGCTTGGTCCTCTTTTGTTTAGATGATACAGCACACCACTAACTAGACTGTTTTGACAGTCATTCACTAGGTTATAATTTCTATGCTGATGATGCTCAAATTTACATTACTTTTGACAGCTTATTTTGTCACTTGTCTGTGCAGCTGTTGTCCAGGAGATGCAGTGTTGGATGGCGGCTAAAAAACTTCTTAACATGTTAACACTGAATTTCTGCTACTGGGTACTCCACAGCAGCTCAAGAAGTTTGAATGGCTTGAACCTTTGAAACTGAGTGACTCAAGTTGGTTGATGCGGCTCATTATTTGGGGGTTGTTTTCGATTACTACTGTCTCTTACCGACTATGTAAAGGGTATTTGTAAATCGTCATTTATGTATATTCGTGGCCTATGCAGAATTAGGCATAAGGTCCCGATGTCTTCATTGGTATCTCTGGCGAACGCAATGGGTTCCATTCACCTTGATTACTGTAACTCGCTTCTTGCCAGTATTACAAATTGAAACTTGCAACTGTTAGTTCAGAATTCTTTGGCTATAATCGCAAGTAAAATGTCAAAATATGAGCATAATACCTCTGCATTTACATTTTGCAATGGCTTCCTATTCTGCAAAGGATTTGTTTCAATTTGGGGCTTATAGTTTATAAAACATTGAATTCTGGCCAACCACAATACCTAAACCAATTCTGATTCCCAGATCCATCATAAGTTCACCAGAGCTGTTGCACACATTACGAATGCTGCCCATGCCTTGATCACCCTCACCTGGCAGAGTATGATTCTCGTTCTCCTACGCGATGGACTTTGTTCAGTACTTAATAATTCCTTAATCGATAGTCAACGGCTCCAGGCTTCTCTCTCCGGTCAGAGCTGGAGGACTGGGCATACATCGGGTGACCTCGCTTGCGCTTCCTGCCTGCTTGATCTCTGCTGCAGGTACCTGAGTTCTCCAATCCTCCATGCTGCGCAAACCAAAGATGATGCACATTTTGAAGCTGTGTGGCAGCATTGGTGCGAAGAGAGTGGAATAGCACATCCAGACCAGCGTCTGAACCGCAAACAATCATATTGGGATCAGCCCCCAATCAAAAAGGCTGCTACCTATCTCAAGGCCTCTTTCACTGCTGCATGCCACCGCGCACGCTTCAAAGCGATCTCTGCATCGCATGCAGTAGACTATTTCTTAGCTCTAACTATGACCACCTGTAGCCTAAGGCTGGATGATGAGGCTGGGGGAATCGCTGTTGACCTTCGCCTGGGAGCAAGTATTTGCGAACCGCACAGTTGACATAGCGGATCACTTTTGACGGCGGGCCGGCTCGCCTGGCCTTTCGTGTGGCTTAGTTCCTGGTCGCTTCAACCGGCACGGTGTCTTAAACGATCTAATCTGTCGAAGCCTTGTCCACGCGGGTTTTCCTGCAATCAAGGAACTTGGTGGGCTATCCAGAATTGACGGCTAAAGACCCAACGGGTTTATGCTGTTTCCATGGCGCGGTGGCCTCAGTTTGATTTGAGATGTCACTGTAGCTGACACCATGGCTGCTTCATACTTGGCTGCTACTTCTGTCACGGCCGCGGAGCTGCGGAATTGGCAGCATCTAGAAAAATATCACTTGCCTTCGAAACTCTGGGCCCTATTAACAACGCTGGGCTTACTTTTATCACGGAGCTTAGGCGCTCTGTAACACTAATATCTTGTGCTTCTCTGTGCCAAAACTTGACGAGATTTAGCCAACCCAGACATTTTATTTCTCCTGAGCCTTTTCCTAAGACCCGAGGGATTATAAGTACATCGGACAAAAGTAGTAATAACTCACCATAATTTTTAAATTGTTTTCTCGCAGTATTTCTTCTCTTTCTCCGGCCTTCTTCTGTCTGTCATCCTCATTGCTCCATCCATCCTCAATCTTCTTTGCTCCTCCGCTACATTCTTCCATCCGTCATCCCATCTTCCTACTCCTCATTCATCCACTCTTCCCTCCATACGCAGATCTGCGCATGCCCTTGATACTGAAAGTAAATAGGCACTCAAGCGCAGAACACGCTTCCAAAGGCAGTTCCAACTCCACAAAGAAACGAAACGCAGGACGCCAGGTGTCACGTAGTCACCACGAAAGGATTGCCTTCTATCGGATGAATGCAGTGGGTCAATGGACCCGGAGTCTGTCAATGGGCTTCCGGGGCGGGAATTGGGTGGGGGTGATTGGGTGGGATAGGATCTAAACTCACAGATGTTATCATAAACTTCAGATTATTTATACTGATATTTTTCGTCCTTGTTTCCCTCCGTCCGTCAGTCCGTCCGACCGCCGACCACGATAAAATGTAAGTGCTCTTTCATAATTCAGTCTCAATAAGGTTCTTAAGGTTGTCTCTATTACATTGGGGCATCCTTCTCCGTCCGTCCGTCCTTCCGCTTGTCTGTCTGTCTGTGTGCGTGTGGGTTTTTAATTGTGTGGATGTGGGTTTGAACATACGGCTGAGTTTGTGTCTGTCTGCTTGTGGTTCTCTAACCTAGTGAACTATTCGTTCTATGCATATCTTTGTCTGCCTGAGTGTCCTTGTGTTTTTCTGGCTGAGTATGTCTCTAGTGGCTTCTGTGTGTTTGTGTTTTTAGGCCTTTTTTGGCCGCTCTTTATCTGCACGACTCTCTTTCTCTCTCCCTCATCCTTTTATTCTGTCCATTGCTCCTCCTATTCCTCAATTCCTCGTCCACCCACCTCCTCCTTCTACTCCTCCTCTTCCTCTGTTTCTTATCCGCTCCCAACTCCATCACCTATTCTTTGTCTTCAATTTCTTCCACTTCTTCTCCTCACGCTCCAATTCTTTTTCCTCCTACTCCTCATCTTCCTTCATCCATTCACAGCTTTTCTACCACTTCTTCCTCTCGTCGTTTTCTTCCTCCTGGTAATTTCTCCTCTCTTCCTTCTTCTTATCTGCCTCATGTGACTCCTCTGTTTTTCCTTCTCTTTCCTCCTCTTCTTCTGTCTCTTCTCCTCCTTCTCATATTACTCATCTTCTTCTCTTACGTTCTCTTCCTCTTCCTCCTCCTCCTCTTCCTCATCTTCTTGTCCTTCATCCTCTTCTGTCGCCCATCCTTCTCCTCCTTCTCATCCTCCTTCCTTTGCTCAACAGCCGATGATCCATCTTCGTTATTATTACCCTCTTATTTCTAGTAATCCTCGCATCACTCGCACTCCCCATCTTCAACTGACCTCGAAGCCGGCCTTCTGCTCTCACTCTCACCTCATTCCTTCCCACACTCTCTCACCCACCCACATCGCTATTCTACGACATTGCTCTTTCAAACTTCCAGCATCAATCTCTCTCTCGTGCCAAAGTGGACATTACACTCGTAGTACATACAATTTTTATGTTTATGGATTATAACATATTTATATTTGTACTGTAATATACATAAGTAGTATGTATGTGTATATAAGAATATATATAGCTATATTATATACGTGTGCATGTGTGCGTGTACGTGTATGTGTGCGTCTGTGTGCGTCTGTGGTTGTGTGTGCCTGTGTTTGCCAAACTCATAAATGCGACCAGGGTTGGGTCGATGGCGCTGCAAATTAGTCCTGCACGAGAGATAAGGGGATTCCTAAGGCTCATGTCTTCCTATAGGAGCTTTGAGATAATGACTTCCACCCTAATCCATTGACTGATGTGTGTCGAACCCGCGTCTAAATTGCTCGGACGGTTTTGACGAGGCTTTGTTAGAGATCGCATTCTGTCAGTTGCTTTCTTCTAGCGCCGCAAGTAAAAGGATGCACCTGTTGACTTCGACTACTAAGGACAATTAGGGTCAGAGCAGAGTGGAGGGTGACTTTGAGAAATTGGAACAGAGTGATAAAAGACGCTATATAAATGCTGAGAAGCATACAAGGGAAAATGGGCCTCACTTGGATTCCGTGTCACTATGTCTTATTAGTGTTCTTGTTTGCCTCTAAGTCTGTCTGTCTGCCTGTCTCTCTGTCTCTCTGTCTCTCTGTCTGCCTGTTAAGTAGTTTGGAAGACATTCTGCGAACTGTCTGTCTTCCTGTCACTGTTTCTGCCTGCCTACTTAACTGCCTGCCTCTATGTCTGTTTGTATATCTGTCTGTATGTTCGTTAATCAGGTTTTATGTTCAGTCAGTCACTTAGTCAGTCAGTCAGTCAGTCAGTCAGTCAGTCAGTCAGTCAGACAGACAGACAGTCATTCAGTCAGTCAGTCGGGCCGTAAGTCCTTCGTATGTAGCGGAAGTGCTTTGTTGAGCAACATATGAAGCGGACAGCTGGTGTATAATTTCGCCGACTGCTTATCTTACAAATGTTCTCTGATTAAAGTCAGCAAATGTCGCGCCATTCAGTTCTTTGTCGAAACGGACCGGAAGTCATCCCTAGACACAAGTCGTCTCGACTGCACCCGGTGCATCGACTGTAAAATCTAAACGACTCTTGCTTCTGCTTCTCATCCAGCTTTCGCAACAATTCCGAAAATCCGTTTGCCCGTCTCATCCGACTTAATAACTTCTATTGCGCCACGGAAATTACGTTCTAGGCGTCAGTCGATGTCGATTCTTAATGAAATCTGGCTTCTTGTTTTTTCTTGACCTATCGGAATTCAACCCGGCTTCTCCAACGGATTGTGTTTTTGAATTGCGATTTTGACCTGAAGCGACCATAGACTGATTGATGCCTTGCGCATTGTGAAAAAGGCGCTATAGAAATCTTAGATTAGATTAGATTAGAAATCGATATGCCTATTGAAACACTCTGTTAATCCACTTGTCCCTTATCCGATCTGATAACTTCTATGGCGCCACTGTAATGGTCTGTAGGCATCAATTGATGGTCGTTTTTAGTGAAATCAATACGCGTGTTGCAATCGGAGGTGAAACAGAGGAAGGTGATGAACAGAAACACGGAAACAGCCTCCGGGGAAGATGCGATAGACATTTCCTAGTCTAGCAGAAAGAAATTACATCCTCCGGGGAAGGTACGATTTGTGTTGAAAAACACTGGGGAAAGCTGAAGTGAAATGGATGGGGAAAATTAATCCCGGTGGCGAATAGTTGAGCCTGGGAGGGATAAGTTTTCCCGTCCTGGCTGCCAATCTCGTCATAGGATATTCTGGAACTGGTTAAATTTTCATGTAAGCCATTTTTTATTGGCCCAGGTTGATGTCCAGGACAGTATCTAGTTAGGAGCAGACGGTCGATATCCAAGAACAGTGGAAAGTGGCTGAGAATGGGGCAGGTTCGACGTCTGGCAGTACTGTCAAGAACAGTGGAAAGTGGCTGAGAATGGGGCAGGTTCGACGTCTGGCAGTACTGTCAAGAACAGTGGAAAGTGGCTGAGAATGGGGCAGGTTCGACGTCTGGCAGTACTGTCAAGAACAGTGGAAAGTGGCTGAGAATGGGGCAGGTTCGACGTCTGGCAGTACTGTCAAGAACAGTGGAAAGTGGCTGAGAATGGGGCAGGTTCGACGTCTGGCAGTACTGTCAAGAACAGTGGAAAGTGGCTGAGAATGGGGCAGGTTCGACGTCTGGCAGTACTGTCAAGAACAGTGGAAAGTGGCTGAGAATGGGGCAGGTTCGACGTCTGGCAGTACTGTCAAGAACAGTGGAAAGTGGCTGAGAATGGGGCAGGTTCGACGTCTGGCAGTACTGTCGCTTATGCAGGCAAATAGGGAGGAAGACAAATAAGCAAACAGACAGAAAGACAGACAGACATACGCCTACATACACGCAGATGTGCACACAATGAAAGAGACACATACACAGACAGACAGGCAGGCAACCAAAACAAACAAACAAGCATGCTGAGAGACACAGAGTCGGGGAGACTTTAGGGAAGACTAAAGCGTCTGAATTCTTGACGATTCTGCAAGTGTTAACAAATGCTTACTTGCTTACTTACTTACTTAGCCTTACTTACTTACTTGCGTATCACCTTACAAGCATTGGAGTCGGTTAAAGGCTATGTCTAAACCCTGCGCATACTGTATGCATAGATCAGTACACGGCGTGTTCATGTCTTGAGTTCGAACTCCGTGGCGTGGTGCACATTGGAAACTTTTGTGTTAATGTCATACAACTCGTAAAGAAAGCCTCTGTAGTTAATGAGTGGCCGTTGACGAGTCAACTGAGTGATTCAACATCCCAAGGACCGGCATTGTAAGGATTCTGACCTTCGAATGAGGCACACAACAAACGAGTGATTGTGTAATGATGATGATGATGATGGTGATGGTTATGGTGGTGGTGGTGATGATGATGATGATGATGATGATGGTGATGATGGTGATGATGATGATGGAGATGATGGTGATGGTGATGATGATGATGGTGGTGGTGGTGGTGATGATGATGATGATGATGATGATGATGATGAGTTCTCTGCCCAAAGGCAGGTCCTTTGGCTTTATGCCACCTGGGGATGAGATGAGTGAAGTGGTTTCCCGTTGCCTTACTCGCAGACAATTGCGGGTGAGAAACTTGTCCAAGGTCGCTACGCAGTGGCTTAAGGCAGATTTGCTGAATTCTCCTGAGTCTTCCATTAGGATTTCATGGTAGACCAAAGTTTACCCGATATCGGCTTAGTGCCAACCTAATGTCGGCCTAATGTTAATCTAATGTCGGCCTAATGTCAATCTAATGTCAGCCTAATGTCCGTCTAATGTCAGCTTCAGGTTGGCAGCCATGAGCGTGCGCTTCGCGTGAAGAGGCGTTGCAGCACCATCGAAATTAAGTTAGATATTTACAGCGTCACCTGCAAGAGCTTCCCGGAAGAGCCAACCATCAACTGATCCACGGGAACATATGTCTTGGAAGTGCATTCGCCGCTGCTGGAACAGTAAAAGATGTAGGGGAAAGATGGAAAGCTCTTGCGCTGGCTTGAGGCTCGTGTGCTGTTAATGGACAAAGTCAAGTAAAGGCGCCGCCTCAGAAATGAACGCGGCAGCTTTTTGTTGCTTTAAACGGAGACGCTACGATAAATCTTCGGTGCAAGTGTAGAAACCGAGTCGGTCGGTCATCTTTCGTTATCGAGTCTCCCGGAAGATTCGAACTCCTATTCTTTTGGCTGTCGTTGCGTTTCTCCCGCTACGAAAAATTGACGAATCACGAGAGTCTAATCCAGTCTATTGTATTCCAATTTGGTTTAACCTGTAGTACGATATTTATTTAACCTTTTTCACTTAGTCAAACTATAGTCTATTGTATAGTCTGATCTTGGTCAATCGTGCTGGTCTAGTCTATAGTGTTGTCAATTCAGTTTTGTTGTAAAATTAGCACAGGGTAGTGTAATGGCTTTTCAGTGCCTCTAATTAAAGGGGCGCTATATAAATTTCTGAATAAATGTAGTGCAG
This sequence comes from Norana najaformis, assembly GCA_964023275.1. Lineage (NCBI taxonomy): Eukaryota > Metazoa > Annelida > Clitellata > Crassiclitellata > Hormogastridae > Norana > Norana najaformis. The sequence goes on along the minus strand of OZ029918.1, from coordinate 9,714,954 downwards.
TGTAGTCTAGTCTTACCTAAACCACATCTAATGTTTCTAGTGTAGTAATCAAGTCAAGTCTAATCTAGTCTGCCTGATCTATTCTATTGCAGTTTAGTCTGCTCTAGTTTAGTTTAGACTGTTCTGGTTTAGTTTAGTCTGTTCTAGTTTAGTTTAGTCTGTTCTAGTTTAGTTTAGTCTGTTCTAGTTTAGTTTAGTCTGTTCTAGTTTAGTTTAGACTGTTCTAGTTTAGTTTAGTCTGTTCTAGTTTAGTTTAGTCTGTTCTAGTGTAGTTTAGACTGTTCTAGTTTAGTTTAGTCTGTTCTAGTTTAGTTTAGTCTGTTCTAGTTTAGTTTAGTCTGTTCTAGTGTAGTTTAGACTGTTCTAGTTTAGTTTAGTCTGTTCTAGTTCAGTTTACTCTGCTCTAGTGTAGTTTAGACTGTTCTAGTTTAGTTTAGTCTGTTCTAGTTTAGTTTAGTCTGTTCTAGTTTAGTTTAGTCTAATGTATCCTAACCTGCCCGATCTTTTTTCCTAAACTGTCTATTACATTTACGTCAGCTCAAGTCTATAGTCTAAAAGTCTGATCTCTTTAGCGCTTCTTCAACTAGAGTGTTTTCTGCCGAGCCAGTTGAAATTGTCGGCATCAGTGAAATGAAGAACCAATGCCCCACGACGCGAACAGATGTGGACAATATGTGCCGTAGTCTGCGATGAGCCACAGCTGCACGAAGGTTCACTGACTTTTCTCCATCTTACGAGGTTGTATCGGATATCTTCATCTGACAAGGTTGTATCGGATATCTCCATCTTATGAGGTTGATCGGATATCTTCGTCTGACAAGGTTGTATCGGATATCTTCATCTTATGAGGTTGTATCGGATATCTCCATCTTATGAGGTTGTATCGGATATCTCCATCTTACGAGGTTGTATCGGATATCTTCATCTGACAAGGTTGTATCGGATATCTCCATCTTACGAGGTTGTATCGGATATCTTCATCTGACAAGGTTGTATCGGATATCTTCATCTGACAAGGTTGTATCGGATATCTTCATCTGACAAGGTTGTATCGGATATCTCCATCTTATGAGGTTGTATCGGATATCTCCATATTATGAGGTTGTATCGGATATCTCCATCTTACGAGGTTGTATCGGATATCTCCATCTTACGAGGTTGTATCGGATATCTCCATCTTATGAGGTTGTATCGGAACAGTAAATCGGGTCTGTCTTTTTACTGTAGTCTGTGTTGTATTCAAGTTTAACCACGTCGTGTTAGGCTTGTCTAGTTTGCACCTGGAACCGAACCCTTTTGCCTATCGATTTTGTTTTGACTGAGCGCCTGTAAATAAGCTCGTTCCCGCGACTTAGCTTTCGTTGGGCGCTGTAGAAATCTCGAGATTACGATTACGATATATCTAACGGGCTGTAGTCTAATCAGATATATGGTGTAATCAGTTATACATTTCTTAAATATTTTTAAATCACTAATTTGTAAACTATAGCGCCCCTTCAGTAGAAACTCATGAGAGCCGCAATCGGATGAAATTTAAATAATTCAGACTAAATAATGTAGATTAACTAGTCTTCGATGAGTCTCTTAGTGATCTTATTGGCGTTTTTAAGGACCTAATTCATCTAATTCATCTATGCCTATAGTTAGTTGTCTTGGACAATACACAGCTGCTGACTGGTTGAGCGCTGGTCTTCAATGCGATGTACGTACACGTTCGTGCCTGCTCTAAGATGGTTAGCGTATGGGGACTCGCAAGTCCTCAATGTACAATTGCTTAAGTCTGCTTGACGCTATCGACCGACGCTCTCTGTCTGTCTGCCTGCCTGTCTGTCTGTCTGTCTGTCTGTCTCTCTCGCCCTACTGCCGCAGCAAAAGTACAAGAAACAGCATCGAATTAATGCAGAGGGCAAAGTTCAGCGTATGTGGACAGACGAAGATGTGTTCCTGGCTACATGTTTCTCTGGTTTAAAATCTCGAAGTTTCTTCATCGTTTGTGGAATAAGCAAATCGATATATTGCTAATCAAAACATAATTGGCTATTCATATGAATTTATAGATATTGCGTCTAGCAAGGCGAACAATTTAGCTGTTTATCTGTCGATTTTACTGCGTCCTGGTGGCCGGACTTTGTGATACTTTAGCTGTGGTTGATAATATCCATCGTTTCTTTGGTTATTGCCCTGGTTATTGTAGTCACTCTTTTGGTTATTTACGACATCCATTACCAGAACCCTGCGTGAATTCCATAGGATGTTTAAGAGAGGCTCTGCCTACTTTCCTGCCTGCCTGCCTGCCTGCCTGCATGCCTGCCTGCCTGCCTGCCTGCCTGCCTACCGCGATCCTACCCGGCTCTGCTTGCCTGTGCATCTACCCCCCCTAAACTACCTCGTATGCGCACTGCTACAGCGCAGTCTAGAAGCTTTGCCTATGTTGGACCCAATAGCTGGAATCGCCTTTCCCGAGAGCTCCGGCTAGTATTCCTCAGTTTGTCTCTTCCGCAGTTTCGCAAGCGCCTGAAGTCTGTATTATTTGCCAGTGGTCTCACTGGTTCGGGTCGGGAGCGCTTCTGATGAGTCTATTCTTGAAGTGGCGCTTTATAAATGTCAGATTACAATTACAAATTACAATTACAATCTATTTGCCAAGGCTTATTGATCGGTTTTATGTAGAATAATCATTTTATTTAAATTATACCCGAATTATATAATAGTTTTATATTTAAGTTGTTCGATTCTATTTAGTTCATTTCTTATATTTTAACGATTTATTGTTTTAATTCAATATAAAAAAATAATTGGTGTTTCTATGCATCCCTTACCCGCTGTCCAATAATTAATCGAGGGAGCTCGATCAGAGAAACGCCGGCAGTCGGTTTAGAACAACAATCTAAGTTTAGGAAGCCCTTCAATGTTTACTTGGTGCTTTATCCCACTCTAGATGAACCGAGGGAAGAGATTTGTCTCACGATAAGCGTTTGGTGCCAATTAAGTAGTGCGAGCCACACTATAAGATGCAGACAAGGGTTGAATAAAGCCTGACGCACGTTGAAAAGCTGTAGCTGTTAAGAGGCGGATGCTGCATTTCACGCATACGAGTCAAAGCAATTTGGCATCGTTTGGTCAGCGATATATAACCCTACATATATATGTATATCTGTGCACTAGGCGAAAATAGCGAATACAAATCAGAGACCGGTTTCGGGCAAACTACTATGTATGCGGCTTGGTGGTCTATCGGTAACGAGTTTGGTCAATGATCATGCGGTTGCGGGTTCGACTCAGTGTAGCGACCCTGGGCAAGTTGTTTGCGCATACCGTGCCTCTGTCACCAGCAGTATAATTTCGTACCGTCGTAAGCTGGGAAGTAAACGGCAAGTCCTGCCATGCACTGGCCCGTGTCCAGGACCTTGGGATTCGTCCATTTCCGGCTCAAGAGCCTAAAGAAAAAGAAATGAACGCCTCCCATACGTTTCTCTTGTGGGATATGGAATACTTTAGTTTATATATATATATAATATATATATATATATATATATTCTGCGAGAGGGCATCAGGGATAAAGCCTGAGTGTGCTCATGATTCACCTTCGAAACAACCACTGTCTGGTTCCCAGCTGACTCCGCTGTTTCTACAGGGTTTGGTCCCACTCTGTTGTGAGACCGCGACGGACTGATTCCTGATAGTGGAAAGAAGAGATGTTGTGCGAAACCCGGGGAACGATAGGCCTACGTTCGCAACACCGAGAGTGAGTCTGTCTGCCTGTCTGTCTGTCTGTTTGTCTGTCTGTCTGCTGCAGTGAATTACATCGGCGGTCAACCTTTGCGTGTGGCCCTCTGATTATCGTGAAATCCCCGAAGTCAGATCCTGATTCCGCATCTCAGTCATCCGTGTAAGACTTGAATGATCTTATTGATAGTGACCCGGATCCGAAACTCACCCAGTTTTGGCATAGCAATCTTTTCCAAGTAATCCCTTGTGAGGCCAGTGGTCTGTTCAATGAAGTTGTTTTATGGAGTTGAATGAAGAAGGAGCTTGATGTCAACACTAAATCAGGGTTCTTCTTCTTTTAGTGCTCTGCCGTCAGGCAGGTCCACATGTCCAATTACGCCACTCTTCTCTGTTGTTTGCTCTTCTCTTTAGCGCAAATCAGGGTTAATGTCAAATTAATTATAGGCAGCGACTCCGGACTGGAATTGGAATGCACAGATTTTGGTAACTTTCAATTTTCCTGTTTCCCTCTGTTTTACGCTGTCTTTATCTGTCTTCTTCCGTCTTGTTCTCTCTGGATCTCTGCTGTATTTCTAGTTCTATCTGGATTTTTCTTGGTTTGTCTCAGTCAGCCTGTCTGGTTCTGTGTGGGTCTCTGCCAGTCTGTCTCAATAAGTATCTCTGATTCTCTCTGGGTTTGTGTTGGTTTACCTCAGTCTCTTTGTTTGCCTGGATGTGTCTCTCCGGTTCTCTCTAGGTCTTTAATGGCCTGCCTCAATCAGTCTGTATGGTTCTGTTGGGGTCTGTGTTGCCCGTTCTCAGTCTTTGGTTCTGGATTCTTTTTGGTCTTTCTGAATCAGTCTCTCTTCTTCTGTTTTGGTCTCTGTTGGTCTGTCTGAGTCTATCTGCTTCTGTCTGGGTCTCCCTCGGTCTGTCTGTTTCTGTCTGGGTCTCTCTTGGTCTGTCTCAGTCTGTCTGCTTCTGTCTGGGTCTCCCTCGGTCTGTCTCAGTCTGTCTGCTTTTGTCTGGGTCTCCCTCGGTCTGTCGCTGTCTCTTTCAACCTCATTTCGTCTCCCAAGCCCTTCTTTCCTCCTACATCAATCACGGTGTATCTTTTAGCACAAGTCTTCCTTTGCTTGAGTCGCTTTCCAGACGGAACCGTTCGAGAAGGAGATCCGTCATAGGCGATTCTTCCCGCCAAAGACCTCGCGCAAATTTAACCGCGCAAATCGATGATCCCCATTAATCGTCGACGCATCAGAGAACCTCGGGCTGAATTGGATGTCAAAACACCAGATAATCTCTTCCGGACAACTGGTTCGGTCCAGAATCGAGCCAACACAGGCGGACAAGGGCAAGGTCACCCAAGTGTAAATTCATTTGTTATCGACGCCCCAAGGGATGGATTGCTTCAAGAGCATTTGCAACACACGCCTCTGTCAACGTCAGCCGCCAGGGATGCATTTCTTCGATTGAAGGAGCTTTCTTCTGATGCGTAGGCAGCAACATCAATCCAGCAAAAGAGCTCGATCATGAACTGCGCCACATCAGACTGGGATTTGAATTCCGAACGCTCGGTCGTTAATAACCGCAGCTTTGCTCCTATGTCAACGTCAGTCGTTCAGGCATTTCAGGGCGCGGGTCTGGGAAAATTTATGAGGGAAATTGGGAGGGCAGTGAGTTCATGCCGAACAGTAGGCCTACTTCGTTTGAGCCCAGAATTTCAGCAGGAGGAGGGCCCTGAAAGTCTTTAAAATGGCCGTGGCGTGCGTCACTCAAGTTGCGTAGCTAAGGAACATGCATGACAAAGAACTTCCGATTTCGCAAACAAATTGTTGATATCGATATTATGTATCAACATATGAGCGCATATTTATAGTTATTATAACTTTTTGTATTATAAATAAGTTATTATAAATAAAAATATATAAATTATATATATATATATATATATATATATATATATATATATATATATGTGTGTGTGGACTTCCCATATTGGATTCATAAAATGTCAAAGTGTGTCTAACACTGTCCCTCATATATATATATAAAATACATAATATATATAAATATATATTATATATATATATATATATATATATATATATATATATATATATATATATATATATATATATATATATATATATATATATATATATATATATATATATATATATATATATATATATATATATATATATATATATATATATATATATATATATATATATATATATATATATATATAAATATATATAAATATATATTATATATATACATGTCTTGCAAGACACGGCGTCAAATCCGTAATGTTTACATACTTTGTTTGAAACTAAATTCAACGTGTTTACTATAGGAGGGACTTATGCTAAAAATACTATTAATTAGGAACTTCTATTGCACCAGAGTCTAATGCATTAGCCATCAGCCTTTAGGCACTGAATTCAAGCCGCAGTCAGATCGATGTCCAGAAAGTCAATCCACTTAAACAGAGGCAGCTTATGACGGATAAGCCAATTGAAAAAGATAAGTATTAAGTCGAGAAAGAAACGACACAAGGGACTGAGCATAACGCAGAGACGCAGGAAGAAAATTCCAAATTTTAGGTCCAGCAACCGAGAAAGCTCGTTCACCAAGACCAGTTCTCGTTTTTGCCACACAACCAGAGAACGTTATTCAGATGACTGGTTGAATAATGATACGTTTGAGGAATGAGGACTGATATTAAAAATGCCTGTATGATTTTGATGGAAATGGCGAAGTCTGGCTAAACCGCCAGACTTCCTGGCTGAACTGGGTTCGTACTCTATCTGTCATATTTGGCTTGTATAGGAACTTCTTGCACATTATATGAGCTTTTTGACAAAAGCCTAATCCTGTAAATAATCTCTTTAAGATTATAATTTATTGGTGTACAGCAATAGAGCCATTTTACTCTACAACCTCGATGTGACTCGTAAAAACATCTCGGGCGGGCCTTAATAAAAGTCCGAGGTTCCAGCCCCCTTGCCCCCTCTGTTGCATTGTCGGTGGAATTTTCGCCATTGTGATGCGCTGAGCAGAGCAAATTGCATCAGTTTGCAACATTCCATTACCACAGCAATATTGGTCTCAATAGGACCATCACATCCGCATCTCTTACAAGTCTCCTGGGCCAGGCGAGGTTGCCAGCGGGGCACCTGGGGCCCAATCCCTCTCGACCGATCCACGTTCGCGACTTTTATCAGCAGATCGCGTGTATGAGAGCCGTGCCGAGCGCCGACCGCGAAGACGTCCGCCAACCGCAGCAATAATTGTTTCGTCAATTCCCAGATGTTTGTACGGAATTTGTGCCGACTTCATAACATCCGATTCGGTCCAGGACGAAGGGAGAGAGGGGCGGAGACAGAGACGGAAGGAGAGATGAGGAGGGACGAAAGGAAGAACAGAAGGAGAGATGGAGAGTGATTGAAGGAGAGACAGAAGGAGATATTGGGAGGGACGGAAGGAGAGACAGAAGGAGAGATGAGGAGGGAAGGAAGGAGAGACAGAAGGAGAGATGGAGAGGGATTGAAAGAGAGACAGAAGGGGAGATGTAGGGGGCAGAAGGAGAGACAGAAGGAGAGATGGGGATGGACGGAAGGAGAGACAGAAGGAGAGATGGAGAGCGACGGAAGGAGAGAGGGAAGGACGGAGAGGGAGGGAGGAAGTGAGGGACGGAAGGAGGTATAGAGGGCGGGAGAAACAGAGAAATGGACAGTAATGTCGGTCGTCCTATGCAGTCCACTTACAACGCTTTTCATCTTATCTCGACGCTGTCCGAATGGGGGTTTGGCCAGATTACCAACGGACGTCTTTACAAAAACAATTGAACGGGAACCGCGGTAATTGCCAACAATTGTAAGATTAGCTGAAGAAAGTTTGCTAACAAATATTAGGTAATATGATGTAATGTATCAAATGAAGGAGAGTATATTATGCTGTTGGTAAATTATGGGTGGATTAACGTCAAGTAAAAGAATATTTTCTAGAGCGAGTGTAAGGTCTCAGCCTTGCTCATTTTCCAGTGAAATAATCGGGTGAGATCCTTCACCATCCCGCTGCCCGTTTAAATGGGCGCCTCGCCATTTATTGTCCCCGTGTGCGGACTATGCTACCCCGAAATAAATCAAATCTCCGAAATAAGCCACTATCGGTAATCGAGCCGACATCCTCAGTCAAGAGGCGCCTTGACGCACGTTTTAACCGATGTAGCTAACGAAGCCAGTTAGGTAATAAAAGCAAGACAAGGTGAGACAAATTAAATTAACTTAAGGTAATGCAAGGTAATTTGAGCTGAAACAAATGTGATGGCTCGTTTATGATGCTCATATATTTACATATACCTTGAATGCGCCCACATAAATCCACAACTGCACGTGACCTCTCGACAGATACCTGCTGTTCATCTTCTCCTCATTCTCCTCAGTTCTTCATCCAGGTCATCTTCCACTTTATCCCATTCATCCTGCCTATCATTCTGGTATCCTTCTCCTCACCCTTCTCGTCCTATTCCTTATCCTGTTCATCCTCATCTCTATTGTTTTCATCCTATTCATCTTCCTTCTCAAGCTGTTAAGCCTATTCCTCATCCTGCGCATCCTCGTCATTCTGCTGAATCTATTCGTCCTTATTCTGTGTCATCCTCATGTTGTTCATACTATTCCTCATCGTGTTCATTTCCCTCCTCATCATGTTAATACTCCTGCTAATCCCCCTCCTGGCTTCCTCTTCCTCTAAGTCTACGGACGCTATATAAATCCTTCGTTATTTAAGGCGCATAGTCTCGGCTGGTGGTCAGACAGAATGACTGTCAGCGCCGTCGCGCGTCACGATGCGGCCGCTGAGTTTATCGTCCGTTTACTATTTTCTAGACGTCCAACTCGACGCAACTGCATTGCGCTGATGTATGGACCTGTCAGAGCGACAGTGGTTACGCCGAGCTTTCCTCAGAAGCACCTCAGAGAGGAAGTAAAGGAGAGTGAAGGCGGAAAGGCTAAGAAGAGGAGGAGGAGGAGGAGGAGGAGGAGGAGCGGAGAAAGAAGAGGGGAGGAGGAGAAAGAAGAGGAGAAGGACGAGGAAGAGGAAGAAGAGGAAGAGGAGGAAGAGGAAGAGGAAGAGAAAGAACAGGAGGAGGAGGAGGAAGAGGAGGAGGAGGAGGAGGAAGAAGAGGAGGAGGAGGAGAAAGAGGAGGAGAAGAAGGAGGATGGGAAGGGGCAGGGAAATTGGATGTTGTAGACGTTTGGAGGACTAGAAGGACGAGGATGATAGGAGGAGGAAGAGGAGACTGAAAAGACACGAGAAGATGGGGAGGAAATATAAGGTGGTCGAATAAAGGAGGCTAAGATGGAGAAGGAGCAGAAAGGAGGCGTAAGAGAAGGAAGTGAAGAAAATGAAGATGAGGAGGGGAAAAGAATGAAGAATATGTGGAAGAGGAGTAGAGGAAGAGGAAGCGAGGAATAAGAATAAACGTAAAAATAAGCAGAATACGTGAATAACGAGAACCCATTAGGAGGAACAGAAGTTCAGTGATGAATGAGAGCAGAAGAAGGAGGACTAAAGATGTGGAGGATTAGTAGGAGGAGGAGAGCAGAGGAAAAGGAGGAAGAAAAGGAGGTGGAATGAGGTGAAAGAAAAGATATAGAGCGAATATGAGGAATAGGAGGAAGAGACAGAACTCGAAAGGAACGATTAGCAAGAATAAAGGTCAGGAGCAGGAAGAAAGGTGGGTGAAAGAAGAAGCAGAGTAAACATAAGAAGAAGAGACGGAGGAGGAGGAATAGGAGGAGGGAGGACGACGACGACGACGAGGAGGAGGAGGAGAAAGAGTGAAAGTAGATGATATGAAAGGTTGTGGGGTATTTTTGGATAATCGCGTAATTACGCGTCAATGTCAGCTGATGCTCTCGACGGATAAATCGGGATTGATCGATCTTCGTTTGCGAAGCAAACTGTACATCAATCGTGCGGAACTCGAAGTTCGCCTGACTGTTCAATTCTTACCATATGCCTCACCCCGATTCAAGCGATGTTCTTCGCAGGATCCAGTTTCTCTAGGAAGGAGAAAAACTTTCCTTGCATTTGTTCAGACTATTCCCGCTAGGAATCATTTTACTCATTCATTACACTCCGATCCTGAGGTGTTCTTTCCATCTGCTTCCGGCAGCAAATCTCACCCTATCCATTCTCATTCGAATGGGGGTAAAGTGACAGTCTGGTTATTACTGTTACCGCAGGCTGCCCCCCCCCGGGACTATGATCGTTACTAATATGATATTGTTTGCATCAGCTCTGTTCAACTAAGATGCTGCTGCTAATACGGGAAACAAAACCGAGACAAGAGCAAAAGATGAGCAAACAGTTGTTGAGTTTTATTATTTAGAAACTTCTGTTGCGCCGGTGTCTAATGCACAAGGCATTAAGCGATGGCGCACCAAATTCATGCCGCAGTCAGGTCAGGTCCAGACAACACAGAGACTCCCCGTCTTTCTCTTATCCCTCTTTCTACTCCAATTCCAAACATCATCCACCGTAGCTGCCACGCTGTCTCTCTGCCTGGCTCTTGGATCTTGACCTGGAACTGAACCCTTTTGCCTATCGATTTTGTTTTGACTGAGCGCCTGTGAATAAGCTGGTCCCCGTGACGTGGCTTTCGTTGGGCGCTGTAGAAATCTCGTTCATACACTGGAAGCCTACAGCATCATTTAGATTATATTAGTATCATTGGGCAATAGCAGTCTACTACCTCAAACATTTCCTATTTCATTTCCAATTCCATCGACAGCTCAGGAACTTTCGGGGCTGCGACAATTCAACCTTTTGTTATGAGTTTTTATTTGAAAACGTGGTTCACTTCTCTGTCTGCAGCTTCTGTCCCACAACAGAATCTGGAATTGTTGTAGAAACTGGTTGATTA